>JAWPHD010000581.1:0-433036 GCA_037043455.1 Cyrtodaria siliqua
CATACTAGTTATTAAAATTGACGAACTCCACTCAATGACTTGAGTAATTGTCAAGTTATCAAAATTAAGTAACTCTTCAACATTTTCTCTTCATGGGCTGTTGCACTCTTGTTTTCAATATCCGTATGTACGGAGTTCAGCATAAAACAGTATTTATTTGTAATTAAACTAAACAGGATACCTTCATTATAATTTAAAAGTAATATCTGGGGACCAAACCCCTAAGTTTTAAGACCCAATCTATACACGCCGGAAAAAGCAACAAACTTTCCTCAAATGTATATTATATATGTCTCCATGTTAAAAGGGTCCCCAAAGGTTCTTCTCGTCAATATGTGGAGCAAGGGTCGGGGAGGACCATCCATTGACACACCTTACAATAGTTTACAGCATGTAATATTCATTAACTAAACACATATATATATATATACAATTCAGCATCATAAAATGATAAAGAGTAATACAGAATAGATACATGTAGTATATGGTTAAGGCAGGGAAGATGTTATTTTTAGAGGAGAAAATCATTTAAAGCAACAAGAAAAGAGAGAAAAACTCTTTAAACTACATTTTGATTGCCGTCCACTAGCCCATCTAATTATAAAGTTGTATAAATTACTGTTTAATAAATAGAGATTATTTAACTGCTAGGATCGATTATAGGGAAATCCTTCACGAGATGATAGGTGTGTGGTTCTTTACACGAACGAGCGTAAGCGAGTGAGTGAAAAAACAACACATGCCTATCAGCGAGTGAAGGATTTCCATATAATCTATCACAACAGTTAAATAATATATTTATTACATTTTTAATCAGATTATGTATGATTTTAAACAGAATTATTCGCTTTTGTTAGCGTTATCGGCGGATGACATCGACGTCAGGACCACTTTATTGACGTCATAACTCAGCGTCACAGTTAGTTATTTTTGTTTTCGGAGTTAGTTATTAATATTTAGGGATTATGAATATTCTTTCACTAAGAAATCCCAATCTTTCACCCATAGAAATGTAATAAACAATATTTATATAGTTAATATATACATGTATATACATACATACTCACACACATATAAATACATATATATACACATATATATACACGTATATAGACATTTATATATACATATATATAAATATATACACATATATACACAACTGTCAGTGTCTTGGTTCATTGTAAGAATTCATATGGTTGGATGGATAGATTAATCTAAAATGTTTTTAAAATTGCTACCTGTATTTTCAAAATGTTCTAGTTGATTGTTTCTGATTGCGATTTGTTTATGCGTTTCGTATAAAAAACGAAGTCTGTATATCAGTGAAGTAACATAGAGCGTTGTTTTCAGTCGTTTTGAAGATAATATGTAATATTTAAATTCTAAGATAATGTGTAGCTCTACAGTTGATTGTTCTTTATCTATGTTGCAAATAAATGCATGCTCTGATAGCTTCAGATTTATATTTTTTGATAAGCAAGTGCATTTATCTGTGTTAAAAAGGTCTGAGTTGAAGGGCAGGTCCACGACATATGAACAATAGTCTCGTCCTGAAGGCATTAGTGACAATAAGGTTTTTTCTGCTTTTTTTATTTTGTTTATTTTAATGTTTCACAGTAATCTTTACCGAATATGTTATTTTTTTAATGTCTATTAGGTTTTCAACAAGTTGCTTCCAAGTCCCCTCGTTAGTTATGAGTATTCTTAACCAGGTTGATTTAATACTAAGTATGAAAGCTTTCACATTTATCATTTTTAGATCGCCCTCAGAATATTCTTTAACTATAACTGCTTTTTTAATTTTGTCAGGCCCTTTTCATAAAAAATCGCAAAAATATGTTATTAATGTTTGCGATAATGTTTTCATTTGGGTTTGAAAGATATAAATATATGATTTAAAATAAGAAGTGACAGTGTTTTAATAACCGTGATTTTACCAAATGACGTTAAATATCTAAGCTTCCATATCTTTACTGTATTTTGGATTTTTGAAATCTTAGCATTATAGTTTACTTCTATCATAGTACCTAAGCTGACATTAAAATGTTTTCCTAGTAGCTTTGTTTTGATTGTATCGGAATTGTATTTTTCCTCCTATCCATACAACTTGTGTTTTGTCGAAATTTATAGTTAAACCAGAATATTTAGAATATTTATGGAGTTCTGATAGTGTTTCATTCAGGGATGTATCTGTTCTATCCAAAAGGACAGATGTATCGTCTGCATATTGCGAAAGTTTAATTTCTACATTCTCTAAAGTAATACCTTTAATATTTGTATTATTCCTTATCCTAATCGCCAGTATTTCAGCGCACAAAACAAAAATATAAGATGATAAGGGGACCCCTGTACAATTAAGGAGAGAGATTGGCCTATAGTGTTTAACATGCAGTCTTGATTTATTTTATTTTGGTATAACAGTTATTATTCCTTCTATTTGAGTTATTGATAGTTCTCCCTTATTGAATCCATAATTTAAAGATCGTCCTATTTATCGCCAAAATACTTTAAAGAATTCAGCACCGAAAGCATCTGAACCAGGGCTATTTTCTTTTTTTTAAGTGTTGCCATGGCTTCTTCAATATATATAAGGCCTTCAAGATTAAGTGATTCACAGTCTGTAAGTTTAGGTATATCAAATTCTTTCAAAAACCTCTTCTAAATTTACGTTTTCTAGTTCATTGTCTTTGCTAGTATAAGTTGTTCGTAATAATTTATAGTCTCATTTAAAATGTCATGTTGATCTGTTATGATTTCTCCATTTTCTTTTTCTATTTTGGCAATTATCTTTTGAAGCGAAATTATGGGATTCTAAATTGCAAAAAAAATGAGTTTGGTTTTTCATCGTTCTCACTAATATTTGCTCTTGATCTGATTAGGTAGCCATTTAATTTTTGTTTTTTTAATATTCTTAATTAATTGTTATATATTTCTTATGTTTCTAAATTATTTGAAGACAGATTATTTTCTAATATTTCTATCTCAGCAATCAATTATTGTTCTCTTGTATCTATCATTTTTTCTTGTAACTAGAATACAATATCGATTTACCCTGTAATTCCATCAGTAGTGTTTCGAGAAAGAGTTGATCAGTAGTTAAAAATTGTGTGTAATTCATTATTGGGGATATTGTAAATGTTCTTCATATTGTAAATTGGGACTGCATACTGTAGTTTAATGTCCTGATTTATTTTTATTAATTGCGAATATCGCTAAGAAGAGAATTATTATGTTTAATAAAGGGGTTTACCTCGTATAAATTGAGTGAAATTCAATTTTAGAACTATCATTGAATGGTCTGAGCGGTAACTGGATTCAATGGTACAACTTTCTATTGAAGAAAACATATTTTCTGAAACTAGGAAAAGTCAAGTCTGGCTTGTTTCAAAGGAGTTTTTTGTCTCCAAGTATACCGTTTTAGAAATGGGTGTAATTCTCTGAAAGGATCAATGAGTTTATATTCACATTTAATATATAGAACCCGTTCTCAAGCCTTTTTGTCATTTACCCTTTTGTAATAAGAGTAATCTAGGATTGGATCTTAAACGAAATTAAAGTCTCCACACATGATTAGGGTACTGTTTTTAAATTGTTCATATTTCGACAAAATAGTATCGTAAAAACTGGGGGAATCATTATTTGGGCCACACAGATTGATAAATGTAAAGCGATTATTTTCAACTGTCATGTCAGCTATGAGAAAATTACCTTCCTTATCTGTTATGTGAGAATCTACTTTATAATCTAAGTGTTTGTTAAAAAGTATCGCCACACCTCTTGCGTTTGCAGTTTCTGAACTAAAAAGGCAATCATTCCCCCACTATGTACGAATAAAATGTTCAGTTGCTGTGGTAGAGTGAATATCATGAAGGCAATATATGTGGCCATTTTTACCTTTTAGGTAGTTAAAAACATCAATACATTTTTCGACTGCACCTAGACCCTGACAATTAACTGACAATATGTTTATACTAGCCATAAGTGTTGATAAAAAAAGATGGAAACCGTAATGAGACAGCAATCAGCAGTTGTAAAAAAGACATGTGCAAAATTAACAAAACATTATGCATTTTGTGAAAAAGTTATTTAAAAAATGTATTTTTAACATAAACTAAATAATTATACTCTATGTAATAGATAGAGTCTGGTCTCAGCGAGTTGGCTTATTTAAACACCGAGATGGGCGTAGCCCATCGAGGTGTTTAAATAACCAACGAGCTGAGACAGACTCTATTTTTTTTGTAGCATGGTGTACTTAGTAACACTGTGACGTCATAGTGACCGTACTCTAAATTCCAATATCCGGTTGTTGTAGTACGGCTTAGCCACGCCCCTTTAGTTACCCTAAATTAAACGATTTAATGCTCTGCATTCATCAAAGGAAATGTCACCGACCATGCTACAATGTGGTGTTTTTGGTAATAATGGTAGTAATACCTTATTAGTATATATTTAGTAGCTAACTCCAAAGTATGTCATGCACTATAGTATATCTCAGGAAGCAACACATATAAGTAAACATATTATATAAAGGGAGTATTTCCTCTAAGTATCTCATAAAACGTTACAAAAAACATATTAGTAAATATAACTCAACCAAAATTACAAAATTATTAAAATAATGTTATTATCCAAAAAGAAAACACAACCGTTTATCTTAAGCCGCAGACTTATATAAAGTAATTCTATCAACATATGTAGTGCATTTTCATATCTTAGCAGATAGCTATAGAACAAAATAAAGCATATGAATGGCAAAGATAGCATAAATGTGGTAAGTAGATACATTTTAAAGATCAATGTACTATTATGCATGTATCTTAAAAGGTATCACTATCATAAGTAATCGGGCAGTAAACTTCACCTAAAGCAAATTATATCTCAAAAAGTAGTGCATAATTATCTCAGAATATATCTGCCTAAAGTAAAATATACATGTTAATTTTCATATGATAAGTTCAGTTTAAAAAGAGCTGTACAAAATAAATAGTGGAAAAACACCATATAGGATATTGTATCTCAGGTAGCAAAGCATATACATTATTATATTTCAGGTAGCAAATCATATAAAGTAGGTATATTTCAGGTAGCAAATCATATGAAGTATCATATTTCAGGTATCAAAGCATGTCTAAAGTATGTATATTTCAGGCAGCAAATCATATAAAGTATTATATGTTAGGTATCAAAGCATGTAAAATATGTATATTTCAGGCAGCAAATCATATGAAGTATTATATTTCAGGTATCAAAGCATGTAAAGTATGTATATTTCAGGCAGAAAATCATATGAAGTATTATATGAAGTATAATATCTCAAGTAGCAAGGCATATACACTATTTATATTTCAGGTAGCAAAGCGTAAACGTATGTATATTTCAGGCAGCAAATCCTATAAAGTATTATATCTCAGTTAGTAATTCATATAAAGTAGTATTATCTCAGGTAGCAAATCATATAAAGTATTTTATTTCGGGTAGTTAACCATAAATACTATTATGTATCAGGTAGAAAAGCATATGAAATATTATATCATGTCCTATAGCGTTTGAATATTACAGGTAGCCATACACAGTATTATATTTCATGTAGCAAACAATCTAAAACATTATATTTCAGGTTGCAAAATACAAAAAGTATGTATATATCTCAGGTAGCAAAGCATATAAAGTATTAGATCTCAGGCAGGGAAGCACACAATGAAAGTAGATATCGGGCGCCAAAACTTATAAAGTATATATATATCTCCAGTAGGAACCACTTAAGGTATGTGTATCCCCGACAGTGAACACATTTAGTATGTATATCTCAGACTAAAAGCACAGTAAGTTAAGGAAGTGGAAGTAGGTATGTACATCTAAGACAGGAATACCATTAAGTAGGTATAGCAACCAAATAGAATATCTATATCTCCGACAACAAACACAGAAAGTAAGCATACAACACAAACTATATTTATCTCTGATAATAAACAAGTGTAACTAGAATATCTCAGAAAGTAGCATAATCAAAAAGAAGCAGATTTTATCTGAAATTAAAAACTATGTTGTTGTTTACACAGTATTTTTACATATAGACCAGTATAGGTCACGACCTATTAGAGCATGTGTTATCCATTTAATCCGTAAGTTGTTCATATCATTTATTTTTCCTTCTATAAATCCCATAATTGCAAGTGAGGTAATACTGCATAAAATGCCCCCACTAAGTTCTTATTGTCAATAACTGAGACAGGCACAGTAGGTCAATAATACCTGTAGTGTTAAAAGTGTTTTGTAACTGTACTGTGGTCAGTGATCCATTTATTATTTTTTGTCAGTTTAAAATAATGACCAGACAGTCTTCTACCATATGTATTATAATTTACCCAAAACTGTTTGGGAAAAATAGAAGAATCAGATAAAATTTCACGAGAAAAATAACAACAATGCACGTGCACACAAAACGGCATTAACAGGGACATGAGGTCATTAGTCTTCATTGGCACGTTATTCGGCGATTTGAAAAAAAAGCAATAGCACACACTGGTTTTGGGTAGCCTTGTTTACCCGGGATCCGATGAATGGCGGTGATCTTGGAGGGGATAATGGTTGCTCCGTTTTCCTCAACCATGGTACATATTGTAGTTGTACGAGTCTCTCCTGTCTCCGGTGTCATTTCTGGGATGTTCATAAATTATATTGTTCATTATAAAACGCCCTTTCTTCCGCATGTTTAGATTTTTTCACTCAGTTCACTGTTTTCTTTATTTCATTTACTAATTGTTTTTGTGAAATGAGCTCTTTCTTTAGTTGCCCATTTTCCTTACTTCATTTGTCCATTTTGTCTGATAGGCCTTTTGTCTTTGCTTCTACCTTTGTTGTGATGGTAAATTTCAGGTTTTTATTAAACTCTTCCAAAATTTCTTTCACTGCCTTTTTTACAAATGTCTCTATGCCATCCTTTTTCATTTAAGTATCTAGGGTTTCTCTTAGTGATTTCATCTTTTCGGAGAGGTCATCTAGCGTGTGGTTAATTATTGAAAGATCCTCAACCCTGGTGTTAATTGGAGACACCTCGGTATGTGGACGCTTATCCCTTGGTGGCTTACCTAAAGTTGTGTCACTGCTTATGGCAATTTTCTGTTCACCTGACTTGCTCATTGTAGTTGCACAGATGGTAATTATCACTATGTGTCACCAGAAAGAACAGTTATGTTGTTGTGTAGAAATATTCCAGTGTTCACTCAGTACTGGAAAATAAAACGTTGTCTATTTTCAAAAATTCAAATATCTCTTTCAATCATTCAAATATTAAATCATCCTTTAGTCCTTTATATTACCAATACATTCACGTAATTTAAACACATTACTAATAAATGTAGTTTTTGTCAAAAATGTGAGATAAATGAATCAGCCAATCATCACTTCTCCCAGGCAAAAAAAGGTTCTTGAATCCCTAAATGTATTGTTTGGGGTAAACAATTTGGAAAAATAACTAAAAAAGCTGATTTCTGGAATAACTCAATAAACATATATTTTAAATGCTAATTCATTATTGTTTTACCCATTTAAGTGTAATGATATATTTCTTTGAAATAATAAATAAATAAACGGATCAATATGGATTTTCTTTGGCAAAGAAATATGGAAAAAATAGTAAAACAATGAACTAAAACTGCTGAATTCTGGAATAGTCCAATACATATATTCTTTAGCGCCTCGCTTATTTTCCTTTATATATTAAGTATAGGGATATTTCATACATTTCATCTTATTTTTAAAAGGGACCACAAATGTTCGTGAATCTCTAAATGCATTTCTTTTTAGGGTCAGAAAGTTAGAAAAATAGCTAGAACTCAGTGCTGATTTGTGTAATAAACATGTACTTTAAATGCGTAGTCATTCTTTTATTTATTAATATGAAATGTTAGAATATCCCTAATTTCATATATCACTATAAGTGTAATGATACTTTTTCTGTCATAATAAATAAATACATAGATAAACAAATGAATATACGAATAAATAAATAAATAAATAAATACCTGACTGACTGACTGACTGACTAAATAAATAAATAAATGAGGGAATGAACGAACGAACGAAGAACGAACGAACGAATGAACGAACGAACGAACAAAAACGAACGAACGAACGAACGAACGAACGAATAAATAAAGGGATGCATGTGGGTCTTTTTGGCAAAATAAAATAATAATAATAATAAAAAATCTATAACTGCTGATTTTTGCAAATATTCAATAGAACATATTTGTATTAGATTCTGTTATTTACTGTGTTTTTGTTTAAATATTTTATAAGATGGGACCATTAGATATAAGCCATCTTGGGTCTTGCAGTCTTGCGAATAACATGATATGTGTGGTTTGTACATGTATTTATGTGTCTATATTGTACATTGAAACCTGCTGTGTCTGTGTTCTGTACACATGTGTAGATGTGGTCTTACGTGTAACATTACTGGTACGGCATGAATCTATAAGGGAATGGGTAATTTGAAGCCCACTGATCTAGGTTCCTTACAATGGGTGGGTGTGTACTGTAACATTACAGGTACGGCCTGTATATTTATGAGGGTGGCTACTTGGAGCCTACTGATTCTATGTTCGTTTTAAATTACATGGGTATGGTCATACGTTTAACATCACAGGTATGGCCTGTATGTGTACGAGGGCATCCCAAAAGTATTGAGACGTTTGCTCTTATTCAAAGGTCGTTGGGAATACAACATTAAATAACCCAAGAAATATAGTTCCATCTTTTGTGCACCAGATTACAAAAGAATCATGATAATTGTACATATAATGTTGAAAATATTCACATCTGTGCAAGGAGTACTATGCTGAAGCGGGGACGGTCATAGCGACGTCACGACGTCGTGAAGTGCAACAATGACGTCAAACACGTTCAACTCTTTTCATCATCTTGTAACGATGCACGCCCTTCACTAAAACGCTTAGGCCACCTGAACACGAGTGCACGAGATACAGTTGACTTCATAGACGATCGGTTAATCAGTTTCAATGTTTGGGTAGGTGTCTGCCCAAGTTCACAACAAAATTTGATTACTGCGCGACTTCCATACGGATCTGTTGACGTCATTTTCTTCGGATCTTTAAGTTTGCTGCTACTCATTGTTTACCGACTGTTTCCTTACGGAAACGGATATGACGTCAAAATTTACTGAGCGTGTGCGTGTGAAATCGGCTAACACACACACTAAAGCGCGCCAAATTTGACGTCTATATTCACTGGTTATATCACTATTTCTTAAGCAACCCAAGAGACCGTTTAGACCCTCTCCGCATCAGCATTATATGGTTGCTATAGCGACGACAAAACTCGTCATCAGTAATACTGTCACTTTCGGAACTAGAAGATAATATATGAAACTGCATTGGTGCCAAATATCTTTTTAAATGAATAGATAATAAAAATGTTATAGCAAAAGTCTCAATATTTCTGGGATGCCCCTCGTATGAGTGTGAGCTACTTGCATTCTTCTGACAATATGTGGGAGTGTATTTACATGTATGGTGTGGCCTTTATCGATAAGAGTGCGAGTTGTTTAAAGCCTTCTGACACTATGTGGGCGTATAGTTAAGTGACACATAACAGGTATGGAGTGTATCGATATGAGTGTTGGTGGCTTTACTCTCATCGTATAAATGTTCTGTAAAATTGTGGTGTAACATGATAGGTATGGCCTACGTTTGTGCGAGTATGGGCTACTTTAAGACTTCTGAAGCTATGTTCTGTACAATACATGGTTGTATACTTACGTCTAAATTGACATGTACGGCCTATATGTGTGCGATTATGGGCTACTTGAAGCATTCTGACTCTATGTTGCATACAATACGTGGGTTTGGGGTTACATGTAACCTAGCATGACTGGCAGGTATGGTCTGTATATATGTATACATGTGGGTAACCTGAAGCCCACTTTCTCAATGTTGTATGTGGTTGTGACCTTACATGTTACATGACGGGCATGGCCTGTATCTGTATGAGTGTGGGTAACGTCAAGCCTTCTGCATGTACACGTATGTTCGTTACCATCCGTGGGTATATACTTAAGTGTAACACGACTAGACTGACATGTATCTGTATGAGTGTAGGTAGGTTGAAGCCCGCTTCCACTTGGTCCTGTACAATATGTGGGTGTATACTTAAGTGAAAATAACGTGTATTACCAGTAACTGTTTGGGTGTGGGCAGCTTGAAGCCTTCTACATCTATGTTCCGTAAAATATGTGGCTCTATACTTACGTGTAATATGACAGGTATGACCTGTATCTGTATGAGTGTGGCTATCTTGAAGCCCGCTGCCTCTACTTTCTGTACAATGCATGGGTGTGCGCGATTTGAAGCCTTCTGCGTCTATGTTATTATCTGTTTAGGTGTGGGCAACTTGAATCCCACTGCCTAATTGGGTTTTGTACAATACCTGGGCATATGCTTATGTGTTAACTGATAGGTATGGCCTATATTTCTTTTTGAGTTCGAGCAACTAATGTTTCTGATATTAACGCTTTTTTCTCGATTTAAATCTCTCTATTGAAAATGGTAAAATAATTAGAAAAATCTATGACAAGAGAGATGATTTTAATTTTGATATTGTTAATTATCCCCATTTAAATAGGGTTGTTCTCCGAGCAACTTCTTATGGGGTCTATGTGTCTCAACTTATTTGTTTATCTAGAGCTTGTACTCGAGTTGAGAACTCGTAATCTTTGTTTAACTAATAGCTACTCCATCAGGGCTACCGTTACCAAACACCTTTGCAAAATGTTATTATCGTAACCCTGATGATCGTAACCCTGATCTTCTTTCCAAATATGAATGTAATTTAAGAACTCTTCTGCGACAAGGACTATCACAACCTGACTTCTATGGTGATGTGATTTACAAACTTTGCAAGATTCTTGGTCATGATCACTTTCATACTATATTTGTTAAACTTGTTAAAAGGTTTATCAAAAGAGGTTATGATCCTATCATTTTGCAACGTACTGCATGCTTGGTGGTGGACTCATTTACAGATCGCCACTATGCTTTCCTCTATAATTGTACGATGACCGGAGAGGCTGTGGACCCTATGATGACGTCTACCTAAAGCCCGAAATGACGGTGACGTTTGATGTGTGTCTGCGGTCTTGTCTTGTCGTGCCCTCAATGGTTTATTCTCTTGTTGCTCTGGCTTCTGCAAGTCATCGAGTACATTCTGTGTGACTTTTTAGGCTATTTGTTTGTTTTGTATTTATATATACAAGAGCATCTTTGTGTGTTACTTATATTGCCTATTAATGCTGCCTTGTTGGTTAGAGAATAGTTCATTGCGGGGATTTCTTTATTAATTTTGTCTCGTTTAATTGCGATGACAGAAGGGTAAGTGTGAGGTTTGGTGCACCCTAGAACCTGGTTTAAACCCCAGCGGGCTTTTTGCCACTGACCGTTCCAAGGCGGTAGCACTATTGTCAACCCTGTTTGTGTTTGTGACGTCATATGCCTATGTTATTACTATTGCCGTTCTTGTTTATCTGTTTGCGTGTTTTTGGGTTCACTGTGTTCTGTGAAAGCTGCATTTCCTGTTCGATTTTTATACTTAATTTTAAAGCCCACTGTCACTATGTTCTATGCACAATACGTGGATATATACCTTCGGGTAGGAAGTGTAGGAAGACAGATATTGACAGTATTTGAAGGAGTGTGGTAGCTTGAAACACAATATGTATAATACGTAGATGTGGGCAACTTGAAACTTTCTGCATCTATGTTCCGTACAATACGCAGGAATTCGTACGTGTTAATATGAAATGTATGGCTGCTTAGGTGTGGGCAACTTGAAGTCCACTGCCTCTTTGTTTTTTACAATACGTGGGTATAAGTATATGTGTAACTTATAGGTTTGGCCTATATTTCTATTTGAGTTAGGGCAACTTGAAGCCCACTGTCACTATGTTCTTCTGCACAATACGTGGATATACCTTCGGGTAGGAAGTGTAAGAAGACAGGTATGGCAAGTATTTGAAATAGTGTGGTATCTTGAAGCATGCTGCCTCTACTTTATGTACAATACGTAGATGTGGGTAACTTGAAGCTTTCTGCATCTATGTTCCGTACAATACTCAGAAATTCTTACGTGTTGACATGACAGATATGGCTGTTTGGGTTTGGGTAATTTGAAGCACACTGTTTTTTGTGTTCCATACCTTATATGTGCATATCCGTTCATGTAACATAAAAAGTAATGACCTGTATCTGTATGGGAGTGGGTAATTTGAGCCCTTCTTCTATGTTCTGAACACTCTTACATGTTACATAAGTATAGCCTGTATAATACTGTATGGGTGTGGGTAACTTGTTCCTATGTTCTGTAAATATGTGGGTGGAAACTTACATGATCACAATGCAATCTGGAAGGATGTCGTTAATTATGCTAAATAGGAGTCTTAACTTTAACACAAAAATAACATTCAATATATTTAAGAGGAGTTTAAATCAAAACCAAAAATAAAATAAAATATTTCCGTGTAAATTGTCTTTTGGTTAAACCATGGATGGCAGCCATTTTGAAATATGCTAAACATAGTAACATGGGGTGGAGTTGAGTCAAGGGTGGGGGGACATTTGGATGGTGGCCATTTTGCAATGTGCTAAAAATAGTTTCTGTGTAAATCCTCTTTGGGTTAAGCCATAATTAAGTATGTATCTCTATATTGAAGCATTTGGATGGCGGCCATTTTGAAATGTGCTAAAATAGTAACATAATGACATGTGACCTTAGGGACACTTTTCTATGTTCAAGTTAGACTACCAACTACTATCACAGAAAGTTTGGTGATGTTGTCCAATCTGTCTACATCAGACCATGTTTGCCCCTAGCTATAATCCATTGCCTAGCATGACTGATTTTGTGTTCATATGTCAGTCCATTCTTCGGTCGTCTGTTTATCTATTGTCTGTCTGTCTCATTTGTAATGCTTGATCAGAAATCAAAAAGCTGACTGGGGGCATTCACTTCTATACTTCCGCTTGGTAGAATATATGCGACCTCCATACAACCTACGCAAGTTGAGCTTTGTGTTTTTGTCAGAAATGAAAGTTAAAGATAATGAGTTTCGTAGTCAAACAAACACAAGTAGATGCAACAGTCGAACAGGCAATGAATGTAGCAGTCAAGAAAGTTTAATTTGCCGAGGACATATTCGTCGTTGCGGACAAATATTCGACACTTACGTGTGGTTCAATATGTCCGCGGACACATTGGCACGTTGCGAACATATTGGCACCCTACAAACACTGTAGCACCTGTATTTATCTTGTCCAAATGTGAATGCATTTAATTCCAATTTGATATGGACCTTTTGGGACTCGAGGCACAACATATAAAAAGGGTTTTGATCTCCTGCATAAAGGGTCTCCTCTACAGGGGTATATCTTTCAGTAATTTACTATTAAGAAGTTTTCACCTTGTGACGCTAACTCCCTCTCTACCGTTTGAGGTTTCAAGTTCATGTGTGGTGTGTTTTTAAGAATGTGTAGATGCACTATAAGTTTTCGTATTTTGTCTCCATCCGTTAGGGCCCCTAGTGGGTAATCGGATAAAGAAATATCAACACTTGCATATATTCACCGAATGTGAATGTGTGTGATTCTAATATGGTATGGTCATTTAGATATTCGAGACACAACATATATTAAATGAGTTTTTTTCCTGCTGCGTAAAGGGGCCCTCTACATGAGTATAACTTGGGGAACCAGTAATTTATATGTTCGACTGCCACTTCTTTCCAACCGCGGCCATACCGCGCCGCCCCCCCCCCCCCCACCTCCCACCCACCCCACCACTCCAACCATACAGCCAGTACAGCGATACAGGCCTTCTTAGTCCTCTTATTCCTAGGTAGAACCAATACTGTATACATCACGACATCCGTAAGAATCGACCTTTTCTCGCTTGACAAAGCGAGCACCTAGTGGAGTTTTATTGTTCATTAATACTTTTTTTACAATCATTTCCTTATTTATAACCATTATGCTATCCATGCCAGTTTTATTATAGTGAATACTATCTGAATCTCTCAAACTTATCATTCATCATTGGTATACAACTATAGCGTAATGATATTTACAAGTATTGACCTTTGAACTCCATTTCATGTACCGTGAATTTAACATTATGTAATGCTTTGTAGTTTGTATACAGTATCCAAATAGTTTAAAACAGTTATATACAAATACCGGAATTGAAGTTGATAATATACCTCAATTTCGGTTGAAATAGTCATGTTTACAATCTTTTGACCTTTGACCTAGCTTTTGGCTACCAGGAACAAAAGCCACCCCTATCGTGATTGGCACTTTATAAACACTTATTAAGCATGAGTGACAAATTATACTCAAAAATGCCATCGAACGTGTTTTGGAGACCCTTGGGCTGCCAACTAATACATGTTATAGACGTTGTAAAATGTTAAACATGCACACTAGTCTACATTATACTGCTTCATAGATAGGAGCTATAAACCCTAAGAAATATACACATGTTGAACAGTTTATCTCTCAGATGCGTCTGTGACGTTCATGTCCTATATTCATATGCTTTGTCACGCAATTTCTAAATCCTTGTATTCCCTGAACGTGATCTTTTTCGTTTCATTTCAGCTGCTCAAAGATTTGGCGATGTTGACGTGTCTGTATTAGAAAGGTACATGGAAACTCTCGATAAAGGAACGGAACAGCGTAAATCATTGCGTTTGATGATCGTTGGTCACTATGGAGTAGGGAAGACTACTCTTACACGGAAGTTATTGGGGCAACAATTGTCTGGGATTCAAAGCACAAATGGTATTGACGTTCACGTACATAAGTGCCTAGCAGTGGATAAAAAAAAATGGGAAAAAAGGAAAGACCAAGAACAGGGGATAGAATTGATGGAACGTTTTGCAAATGTTGCAATTGAAAACCCAACACACAAACCGACGGAAAAACGGAAACTAAGGATCCCGTTCCTCTCTAGCAAACCTGTTCCGACTGATCCAACTGAAAAAGTACGCTTCGTTGAAAGTCTTCCTAAATCCTCGGACACAGACGTCAAAATCTTCAAGTCATTAGTAAATAAAAAACGTTCGACAACCAATCAAACTCAGACAATCAATATATGGGATTTTGGAGGACAACTGGTGTTCTATGCAACTCACCAATTATTCCATAGCCCTGATGCCGTATATATACTAGTTATTGATATGTCCAAAGGTCTTGATGAATTAGTCGCAGATGATGATTTGTCGGAGATTACATCAACAAAAACAGTAAAGTCCTTTTGTAAATTTTGGATGCACTCCATTCATTCTTTCGTTGGCACATCATGTAGCAAACCTCCAGTTATACTTGTCGGTACCCATGTCGATATGTTGACTGCAGATAAAAATCTCAGACGAAAAATCGCCTGCAAATATTTCTCTCAGGTCCGAGGCTTGTTCTCCGAAGAAGAAACTCGGAAACATCTTGAACAAGAAGACTTCGTTGTAGACAGCTCGACATCGAAATCGGACCTAAATAGACTCCGAGAATATATTGTCAATATAGCAGACACAGGCATGCATGAAATACCAGCGAAGTGGATCCCTCTAGAGAGTAGTCTGATGAAAAAGTTGTCTCAAAGACATATTTCATTTGACGAGTTTTGCAATCTTGGTTCCGAACATGAAATGAAGGACATTAATGAACTGTTAATGTTCTTACAATATCATCATGCACAAGGTTTCTTGATATATTTCAATGAGCCTGGATTGTCGACGTGTGTGGTATTAAACCCACAATGGATTGTAGATGCATTGAAATGCATTATAACGTGTGACCGTTTCCGTACACGTAGTCATGCTCTTTTTCCGCGGTGGGAAGACCTTCAGAAGAAAGCGATTCTTCATATTGAACTGATTGAAGATATATGGCAGAACAACGAAGAACACGGTTTTATGGAACACAAGGAAATACTGATTCAATATATGACAAAGTTTGGAATCCTGGCGAAAGCAAAGCAGTATGATGAAAGAAACGAAACCTGTGATGAACTCGATTTCTTTGTTGTGCCAAGTCTTTTACGAAGCCATAGTACAGAAGCAGATGTAAAAGAACTAACGGAAAGAAAACATTCCACGACATCCTTGGTGTTTTCTTTCGAGAATGATTCTGTTTCAGCCACGTTGTACCATCGCGCTACGGCCGCTGCCCTGGCGATGTGGTCATCTGTTCAGTATAGGGATGAGTATATGTTGTTTGAAGATGTAGGCGTTTACCGCTTGGACAGGAGGCATGCCGGAATTATCGAAGTCACTGATCAAACAATAGAAATACGAGTTATCAGTCTGGTTGATAGCGAAGATGTGGATTGCGAGCAAAGTGATAAACTAAGACGGTTTCTAGAAATGATGTTGAAACACGAATTTGGTCGATTCCAGGCCAAAGAGGTCCAATACGAAATCGGCATTCGCTGTGCAGTGGAATCAAGGGGTAGCAAACATATCACACAAATAGACGATTTGAAAGGCATTACTGACCAGCATGTACCGTGTCCTGAATTGGATCATGAGCTAGACGTACAGAAGATTATGACTGAGTGGTACCCCTCCGCACAGTCAATTTTAAGATGTTATAGTACTGATCATCTGCGTCGAACACCAACTGAGAGGGATTTAAGGAGGATAGCTCGTACAATTGGCCAGGACTGGCCGTTCTTGGCACACGCTCTCAATATTGCACAAGTCGAATGCGAGCGCATAATGTCGGACTATAGACATCGATGTGTGGATCAGATCTTCCATATGTTACGGACATGGCAACAGGAACATGCGTACGAGGCTACGTTTGAAGTTCTCATTAAAGCAATGAAGGAAAACTCAAAACCGACGATTGATTGGGATCAGATAAAGAACATATTGGACGATTTTGAATGGTAGAAAGTAGGGTGACGTGTCTGCACTAATGCAGAATACGCATCGTATGATATACGATGCAAACACTTGGGAATAAATGTTTTACTACATCCAAACATAGTGATTCGGTCTTCATTTGCATCTGTAATACACTAGAGTAATACGAGACAAAAGTCATGGATTTATTGCACTCCCAGAAGCCATGTTATGTGTTAAATGTATTCAGGAAATATCGCGTACATGCACTTGATACTTAGTTGTACGAAACACTGAATACTCATAACCTTAGGGAAAAGGATGAATGGAAAAAAAATGAAAGAGAAATTTGGAATACAAACTATACAAAATATAGCGATCTCGGTTTGATTGAGACTGTTTATGAACTGTATTTAAACGTGCGTGCTAACGCTCATGCCCTCTAGCCCCGCGTTGAGCGAAACTCAATATTTAAAAAGTAACTAGCACAGAAATTTGAGCCATCCTGAAGATGGTATGCATATGATGGGAAACATAGAACCTTCAACGAGTTTTTTTTCACACCATTAAATGGCCAGCGGGCTATGGTGTCAGTTTCTAACAAAACGCGTTGCCCTAAACAAGAACACAAATGGGCGAAATAAACAAAATTGAATTTAGTTTGGAGCAGAGGTTATGAAGCCTACGTATTACAAGCAACAATCAAAAAGACTAAATTAAAACGTAGGCAACATATCCTAATGGTGATTAAACAATAAGCAGAACATTTAAAGGCGTGAGTAGTGGAACCACCTATTCAAAATGCAAGTAAAAAAGCAACGTATTTGCGAATATATCACCGATATCTATAAATATCGCGCTCAGCGATTTCCAAAGATCGGAATGAATAACAGTTCTGACTGCAAGCACGGGGAGACGTTTCACAGTGCACAGGCAACGCTACTGTGATTTATAAAAAAAGTATGAAGACAGAAATTTGGAAATCGTTGAACATGATAATTACAAAAGGTGTTGCAGTCGCATTTGTATTTAAACGGATTGAAACGGAAACATAGAAGGATATCATACGGAGTACGGATCATATAAGTATATTTGTGATTATGCGAAGAAACACGTTTAAGTTTGGTATTCCTGACAGCCATCATAAGAAACATTTCATTCAACCTTGTTCTAGTGAATATTTAAATATTTTAAAGTGTTAATGTACACGTTCCTGTGATTCAAACTACATTTTTAAGAAGAACTGTCTTCTTACCACGTTGATGAATGGGTACGGTATCTACGGATATGACATAGTTACTCGAAATATGTTAGTCCGTAGACAAAAGTCATGGAAATATCGTTTTTATGAAAAAATGGAAGGAAAAACGAAGCAAGTATTTCATTGCAAAGCAAAATAAGATAATAATTATTGAACAAATATACTTGTCCTGATGCCTAGATGCAGCCTAATAAAACTAGGTGACTGTATTATTAAAAGGAAAATTATTTTGATTTTTTTATTGAACTACGGAGGCCCGTATATTTCGTTAAAAGTGTGTTAAAAAGTGTTTTCCTTCAAAATTGTAATGCGAAATGCATTCATAGTCATGACGTGTAGATACATACCTCAGCATGCGAGGAAAGTAGCATAGTTTCAAACGTGCTTGCTATTTAGGACAGTCAATATAACCGTAATACTGAGAAATCGACCGTACAGTTGTATACTGTACATTATAGTGTTACAAATAATTATCAATGATGATGATTTTCCATTTGCTAGACGACATTTTTTTGAAAAAATTAGAATAAAACCATTTGGAGAAAACAGTAAACATAATTCACCTGAATTAACACCGAAAAGGTTCAGCACGAATGAAAAACTGGAAATGGTTTCTTACATTGCGAGGTGAAGTGTTTAAAACGTCATATAATGAGTATTATTAGTATTTATTATATGATTCCATGCAGTGGAAATAACAGTAGATGTACCTTTCCGCAAGATGTCAGGCAGCAAGTGTCTGCATTTTTTTGTGACATTCCAGCAGTGTACGTGGAAACAGCGTACTTATTTTTTTGGGAAAAATAAAATGTCCTGGGAGAATATAAAAATAAAATCAACAAATCAACAGCAATTTGATACAACAGAACAGTAGCATGTTCACGTGAGTAATGTAATACTATGAAACGAACATTGCAGAACCGTTTTTGTTTTCCAAACACATGTAATGACTTGGCTATTTTATTCCCCACCATGTCTTTTGTTCGACTTGACTCAACATGTGCTAAACTCTTGTCTATGTGAAGCATGGTGTGACAGTTTGTTTATTTAGAGTGCCTTTGTTGTATTTACTCGCTCAAATAGTATACATTGTGAACGTGTTATGGAGGAGCTATTATGAGCTATACCATTTATGTATTATATATATAGTTATATATTGTTATTTTATTATTTTTTTAGATGTATATGAGAATACAAACTCAGTCATAGGCAACTCGTTTTTAAGTAGAAATATTTGTATTTAGAATGCCTTAGTCTATTATTCGAAATTTTATACCTATTGCTTCTTTCAATCAATTGACCAAACAATTAAATTAAACATGAGTGTGTGTATACAATGTTACATGATTTAGGACAAGTTAGATGCCTTAACGTTTCAATGAAAACTTATTTTAAACGCATGTCTCTCTCAAATCACTGATATAACAATAAATTATAAATATATGATGTGTTTATAATATATACATATATAAAAGTACTAATTTGAAAATGGCATACTTGTGACTTGTACTGTGCGTGTACTATGCATTATTAAGTCAACACGTGTTTCCTTCGTGTCTATTTATAAATACCAACTTCAAAGTTGAGTAAAATTTATATTTCAAGTGATATATGAAGGAATTTAATATTTGTAGATGAAAAGTTTTAATAATGTTGTCCTTGTTTGCAACATTTGAACGTGACCAACAATATATGACAACTGAAACGATCACGATGGTTACTCTGCAGGTCTGTAATATCCTTACACGTTAAGTCATCGTAGAGTTTTCGTTTAATGTAAATCCACACATTGTATTGCTTTTTACTGATCAATATTCATATTCAAGTGTTTATATCAATTTATGACCATATGAACTCAAATGAAGATTCCAGAAATCTACATAGTGGTAATACATTTTGACATGAGTAACACCGTTTTATTCAAGTCCAACGACTGTAACCTGTCTATATTTGATATTTTCGAACAACTTCATATTGCAACTAGAAACATTCGTGGTCTATATCGATGCGCATAATATGTGCACAGTAATGCTGTAAGATGAGTTATAATGCACATGTAACAGTGGAGATTAAAAGTTCTGCATATGAGGACTTTCCGTATATTTGCAGCCAATTGTCATTTGAAAAGTATTAAGATTTTGAAAGAAATTCACCGTTCTGTTAAGGTTAATTGATTGAACAGAGCGATATGCAAATCATTTAAAAATAGCCAAAAACAAAGAGATGTTAACATTAACAATACAGATTAAACATGCAAAACTGTTTCCATCTAATGCCCGGGACCTCGTCACAAGTACATTACTATATAAATACTGGACTGACAAAGAAAAGTATAATGGGAATTTCCTCTATATATTATACGTAATGCATGCTGCTTTTAAGCGAATGGTACATTTGGTATATTTCGGAAAGAATTCTAAAACTACACACAATTCACAATTTTTTAACCTTGCGATTGGCTGAAGCAGGTGGGCAAACTTAAGTTGTAAAATGTGTACATTAAATACAATAATTAAATGGCTCGAATGTTCAAAGCAGAATGTCAGCATGTATGCATTTCGTGTATCAATATGCACTGTGTTTATCATTATACTACAGTGCCTTTGATGTCCTTCCTAAAACTAACAGAAGCCCTTTTTTTACAAAACCCCTTGAGATTTCTCTGGACTATTACAATTAAGTGTGTATTGTATGTGTATGTGTGACTATGCGTTTCTCTTTTCTTTCAGTATAATATGCATATATAAGTAATAATAGTACAGTATAGTAATATCACCTATTGGTGATATGTAAATCAGTACATTGAAATATAGTCCAGAACAGAGAATATACAAGGGTATACTATTGGATCAAACTCATGTCTTGCATTATATATGTTAGCGAATACTCATTTAAATTATTCATCAAGATAGCTATATATCATTTTTTAGATTTCTATGCCAAGAAGTAATATCAAGAAACGTAATTTGAAAAATGTTCACTGTTAGATAACGTTTCTCTTTAAACAGGGCATATTAAATGCGAAATATTTTAACACTTATACAAATGTAGTACGTTGCAATTTGAGGAGATTTGGACTTGCGTTTACTGTACCATTTATGATGTTAAAGTTATCAATTCTGGGTATACATTTTCTGTACCACTATGTATGTTGTACGTTGTGCCTAACTGATGTATATGTAATATGCATAGCATAATCTTTCGAGTATATGCGATTTATACTGCTAATCGAGGGCCGCATCATAAGCAAGAACAAAGGAAAACCATTAGAGCTATGGTACAACAACGTATTGTCTGAGCCTAAACCGTGTTATACATGCCGGTATATTTCAGCCATGCTATAAATGACAGATTCGGCAGTTATACCATGGTCTACACAATTTTACATGCGCGTAGTTGTAATGTTTACACACAAGCTGTCAATCAAAATGTCAATTACCGGCATTAAATGGCTATGATAATCGTATGCGATTTATACTACACTCTCGGCCCTGCGGCCTTCGAGAAGCAGTATCAATCGCATATACTCGAACAATTATGCTATACATATTACTTAATGCTTGTATTGTCATACATGTAGCTTAAGTTTCAGTCTGCCTATTAAAAAAAACATAATATGAAAACGTGTTCGCCCGCATCGACCATATTACAAGAAGTTTCAACTATACAATTTTTAAGGAATACATGTGAAATACAAAAGAAGGAAATATAAGACTAGTATTTCAATTGGAATTTTTGGAAAGAACACACGATCGACACGTGAATTGCTACAAAACAATACTTCTGTTACACGTTCCAATTACAAATATGTCTTCAGAATATAGCTATGCTACCGTTACAACATATTGACGCTAATTTTTAGTAAGTAATTATTGTACATTCATTTTAGTTTTACTTTCATTAAGTCTAATATCATGACGTGGTCCCGCCTTAATTCCATCAAGCGATGGGAAAGCTTATGTTATCAGGATTTTATTACGGCTATTTCGACAATAAAACACGTTTAAAAACATTTCTAAAAACTTTTTAGGCAGAAATTAAGCTTTTATTTCATACCCCAGCCAACCCCGTTTTCGCTTATTGAAGAAAGGGTTAAATGGGGCATGAAAGTTAATACTCGGACCACGTAATGTGAACGGACGAAAGTAAGTGTTGCAAAACTCCATTGTGCGCAACATCCGTAGATCTTACGGCACTTAAGGCACTTTCTTGTAAAATGAATGGGTTTGTCGCAGAACATCGTTTCTATAAATACATTCGGACGATTTATAACTTTGTATATCATACGAGTGACTCATCACGCTAAAAAGTCGGATATGTAGGTGTTCGGTATTGTGTATGCATTGAGACGATGTTTATCTTTTAACAGTGGTATTGATATACATCTATATCTATAACTAAATATATTTGTAACATCCCGATAAAGGAGACAGGTTGCATGTTAAACACGCACAGCTCGTAAACAGCCACATATACATAACTGATGTTATGCATCAATCTGATTGCAACAAACACCATAACGCTCGTATAATTAACACGATCATTTGAAAACGCACCTATTTCAAAATTGAGCGTGAACATATTCAGAGACATGTGTGTACTAATAGCCCTAAGATCCTTTAAATCTGAAAAATAAGTTATTCACATTTTACCTAATAAGCATAAATACGCATGAAATTACATACACGTAACGGTATAATCATAAATTTTTTAACATATCTATTTAATTTCGTTTGCATTTTTTTTAACTTTTAAACTAAAATATAACATATAAAGAAATACAATTTACAAACACGGCTTGGCTTTTCGCAAAATATATCGCAATGTTCGCATATTGGATCGAACCATTTTAATTGTATAATGTATATTTTGATTGGCAGATTGCGGTATTTCCATGAAATGACATAAAACTCTGTTTACACATGGTATATGTGGATAAAAGCCCCGTTTCCTATCCAAGTTAACAGCTACTTAACACGTGCTTTACATGCAACTTGTCCCTTTGCGCGTTATGGACTACTTAGAATGTATTTCTCTATTTGAGTGAACATAATGTATATAGAATTTAATACGTCTAGATAGTTGCGCGACATATAGCCACTAGTTTTATCATAACTGTAGTATATAGCACATGTCCGTCCGAACACACATACGCCCCACTGTCTTGTCTAGAATACTCCTCCTGCAGTTCTCAACGTATCTTGGCGATACTAACATGTGGTAGGAAGTGTCAGTATGAAGTCTAGTTGCGCTGTTCCGGTCCACTTTCGGCGGAGTTTTGACCATAGTTCAGCTGATAGCTTGTAAGGGGTTGGATGAGACATTCGCAACAGATATATTTCTCGTTTTTGTTTCTTAAAAATAAACGTATTGTAGAAATGCTATATGAATCAGACACTATTTTCTGCTATAGTATGGAAATATAAACTCAGGAAACGAAATTTAGTATTAGCTCTACATGATACTTCACTTCAACTTTAACAAACCTTATTAATACACTGTCAAGTTCAACATTGTAGACACTATTTAATAGAATGGCGTTTGATAAAGTAAACACTCTATCATGTTGAGGTGATAAAAAAGAGTTCGTATTCTCGACCGCCATTGTTCATTTATTTCATTTGTTGAATTATTGCTAACACTGGAACATATAAGGATACCTTTTCATACATGTTAGAAATAAAAATATGCTACAATGTTTACTTAATTTAAAGACATGCATTTATCCAAAAACATTAGACACATTGTAGAACGTTATTATATGAATTATGAACACTATACATTGTATATTTCATTTGCTTTTAGCTTATTTTGATAAATTGCTAGGGTGTACACATTGTAGAAAGTTTAACGTTATACTTGTAGCATGGTTGAGTTCATGCTTTTTGTTATTTGGTATAGACGTGATATAGTATCACAGCTGTATGATATATAATTTGTTCATTTCAACATGAATGCATGCCAGTTCAACACTTTATACACTATGCAAAACGGCGTTTTTTAAAGTCAAGAAATTATCGTGTCGAACGAATATTCGGACATGTTAGAAATAACAGGATGCTACGATGTATACTCTGAGAAAGTCAGACACGTGGTGTTTTCTTTTTCTGAAAAATCTGACCCAATGTAGAAACAATACTATATGATTGATTTATGTTCACTATGCATTACATATTTAATTAAATTATTACTCATTTTGTATATACTGCGTGTGCGGACACATTGTAGAAAGTTTAATAGTATCATACAATTGAGTTAATGATTAATTTTCTACTATTGTTTGGAAGTGTAAACTACAAATAAAAACGAATTAAGTAGTATCTCTACATGACAAGAAACAAACTGATTAATACGTTGTTAAGTTCAACATTGTATAAACTATTTAAAACGGCATCGTTTATAGAATCGAAAAAGTATCATTATGATATATACTCAGTTCAATTAAAAACGATTTTCAGTCCACTAATTGTTTTGTTCAAATCGAGATTGTATTTTATGTCGGTACACAAGTCTCTTTGTCCAAAAGGTTAACATATGGCGATTAACAGTTGCATACGATGTGCGCTATTTCCTTCAGTCAATACACATTTTGCACGAGGACTTCAATTCCAGTCTAAAAATTGAAATAATATCAAGTGTTGCGTTTTCAAATATACTGAGTGTATAGTTGATAATAAATTTAGATCCTCGAATGCTATAATTCTATTTATTTCATTTTGAATTATAGCTTATTTTGATATAATTATATTGGAACATATACGTGTAAGGTTGAATGTTCAGTCATTTTAGGAATAATGGGATGCTACAATGTATACTCTGAGATATGCAAACATTCTTTTTTTCAGAAAGATAGATATATTGTAGAAACGTTAGTATAAGATTCAGTTCTGATCACTATATATGTGTGTAATTTATATTTAAATTAACTATAGCTTAGATTTGATATATTGCGAGTGTGGACACATTGTTAAAAATCTACCGTTATCAATTGATTTAGTTTATGCTATATGTTTCTTTGTTTTAAAGTGTTAACTCGAGAAACAGAATTCAGTATCAGACGTTGTATGATACTGTGTTCATTTCAACAAACCTGCATGATACTTTTTCACTTCAACAAACTTACATGATACTTCGTTCACTTCAACATGGTACACAATATGTAAAACGGTGCTTAATTATGTAAATGAAGTATCATGTAGATCTAGAACTGTTATAGTGTGAAAGGTTTCAGGGCAACACAATATATCAACATAAATTAATTTGGATATCTAATAATAATTGAACTTCGAGACTAAAATTAGTAAGCACAAGCATAAATTATACTTTGCAACAATTTGCACTTACTAGATATAGTGCTTAACACAATGGTAAATATTCGCACCGCAATCTTGGTGTATTGTGTTTAAACCTCGCGGCATCCAATTAGTTTGTCTAGATAATGTGCATATGATCAGTCATTAATATTAGTTATAGGAACAGTATACTATAACTTGTGTTTGTAATTTCTGATTCATGTGGACTGTCAACATAACTGTTGATTGTATTGTAACAACGTACGGTAGAATAACGAAGAAATAGATGAAAACACACTTGTATTGGATTATATGCAAGCAGGTTTAAAGTCAAACTGATACTGGATTTATAATCGAGACGCTAAATTTGATGCTTAATAACAACTTCAAGATCGCCGTGTGTCCCTTTAAAGTAATGAATGTTTTTAACTGTGAATCAAGGTCTTCGATTCACTGAGTGTTGAAAATGATTGTATTAATACGAGTTTTTTTTACAGATGTTCATATTGAATATTGAATATTGTGGATTTAGAAGTGTATGTGCATAAATCTAACACTACACCATCATACAAGAGTTAGTGCTGTGTAGGTGTTGTTTTTAGAACTGATTCGCAATGCCTCGGCGTTAATGCGGTTTTAACCGTAGGTTAATTCCATGTAACGCGTTAGCGCTCAATGGTAAATTGAATCAATTCCTATATTTACATTATTTGCCCGTCGCTATAGTACCAGCTACTAAGAGACATGGAGTGATAACAAAAATTAATGTTCAAGACAGACAACAACCGTCAGTGTTTTTTCAGACAGTGAAATGGCCATTTTCTTTCGAGACACAATCGATACATGTACAGTAGCTCTGTTTTCTTTTAAAGTGGAGTTTATTTGAAAATAGAACAGAAAATATATGCCCATACTTCGAAACATGTAATCAATTATTCCCGTAAGCTTCAAAGGACACATCACATGTGATATGTAGTTTGTCCTAAAATAGCGTCAACTACCTGCATAATCAAAGATGGACGCCATGGCAGAAATAAAATAAAACCAGGAAACAGTTAATATCGCTAATCCACTAAAAATATATGCACTTAGACATTTGTATTTCATTTACCAGGCTGATCGGCATGATAATTAGTTAACTTTCAAAATGTAATTGATTTTAACACACAATACTTCATGGATGGCCACCAGCGACAATCTTGGTTTGCGATCACTAATTATATTAGAAAGCATATTGATCACTCAGTTGCTAAATTGTTTATGCACTTGTAAGAAACATTAAAAGTAATGTCTAGTTGACAATAAACAACAGATTCCTGCGTAATTTAATAAAGGCTACAATGGACAAGGCTAAACATTCACTAATATTAGACACGCAAGAGATGTCATGTTGATATGAGAGCCCTGTACAGTGTGCAGGCCTGTTTTGTTTAACGGGACACACGGCCATCTAAAATAAGCACCTCGATTTATTTATCAGGTATTAGTTGTACCTAAACATGCAGGAATCTAATCGAGTAAATGGAAATAACATTTGGAATTTCTACTATTTCTATAGTATCCTACCATTGGTTTAAAATGTATAACTTATGGAATATAACCAGCAATTTGCAAAAGCAGTTTGTTTTAAACGATACAAATGATTATTTATAATATAATATTATGTGTCCCTTTAAGAATTAATGAATTATATACGTTTACCAATCTTTTTTAATATGTGTTCTAAATACGGACTTTATCAATATTTTTCTTTGCATGCATATTTTTATGAATACTATGTTTCATATGAATTTATATTTAATTCATTGAGCATATTAACGTATCGTCTTTCTATCTGTTTTCGACCACCATGTGATTTCGACCGATGGTGGAAATTACGTCTGCGCACGTTTATTATGAAAATTTCATTATCATTGTTTAATGATCGTCTGCTTAATGAATAGTTCTTTAGAAACAATAACAGAAAACACTTGCAAATAAGCATTTTAATGTTTTTTAAAGGCTACGGATAATTTTCCTATGGATAGTTGACCTCTTTACCAGTGTTTTCGCCATTAAATGCATCCCATTCTAAAGCAAACTTAAACAAAATAAAATATTTTATGATGTAGTGATGATTTAATCCTTTGCCTTTCATTAGATATCAACAAGTTTTATTTACTCGTAAGTAGTAGTAAATGGGTAATATCAAGGGCGGGGTACCTGACTACTTAACGTACAAGTCAATAAAAGTATGTTCTGTTCTGTTCTGTACTAAAACACGAAGCAATATCGGTGTTTGTGTTAAAAACATCTGGTAATTGTTATGTTAGTACATTTCTTATGTGACATGTGACCGAAATTCCTGACAAGCAGACGGACATGTTTTGAAAACAGCAGAAGAACAATAATTTTCAAGCTCCTCAGTATTGAAAAAAAATCGATTTTAGGGTGATGAAGGTAGACATTTACTCTTGTTTTTTCTTAGAAAAAAAGAACGGCTTTGTTTCTTCTTGTTAAATTAAAAAATAGTTGATATTTTTAAAAAAAAAATCTACGCTGTCAGCTAGTGTGAATTTAGGTCAACACATTTGCATAAAATTGCCCTTATGAAAATACTGCATCTCATGATTAAAGCTATAGTAAATAAGGTGAACGAAAACACATGCCGTTCACTGGAAACAAACAAGTTGAGGTCATCCATTTACAAATGTTATCGGATGGAATATGAACAAAATTTAATCAAATCCGCGTTAGTTTTTGTTAAAGTTTGAATACTTTAGATTAGCTAACATCAAATTATGTCAAATATATAATGTATTACTGATATATGTAGCCAAATGTCGTTAAGTGATCGTAAACTAAGAGGTCGAGGATATATGTTTACAATCGAAGTCAGAAAACAGCATGGACTTTTTTTGTATAAATTTGTAATCATATAGTATTTTAATATGTATAATGCATGTTTTTGTGTTATAAAGATATATATCAGACTAGTGTAATCAGTATCATAATAAAATGTAAACCGTTTAATGTGTGTTGTTGTTAAAATGTAAACCGAAACAATTATTGGACGACAATAACAAATGTCGGTATATAACCCAGACATTGGCTGCATACATTATCATGTTATGCCAGTGCGTTAAAAAGTAGTATGGGTTGTCCGTCCGTCCGTCAGTACGGACATCCGTCCGTCAGTCCATACCCAACTACGCATTCCGCAACTTCGATTTCATAAAATCACCTTTTTGAAACGTTTCACACACAAAGGCTCCTCTTTTTTTAAAATACCTTCAATCAAAACCAGTATTGATTAGACTTCGTAAACAAATCAAAGTGTTTATTGAAGGAAATACGATTTCATAAGCATTCTTTCGTTAACAAAGTATATGATAAGTAATATAGAGTATGGTATCGTCGAGTTTATTTACAACTGTTTAAATACAATGAAAATGTCAGCGGCCATGCTAGAAGTTAGTTGTAGAATGATCGCTGACATTTCCTGTGTCCATCTTGATGTTTAAATGGAATGGAAGCGATCTGGAAGCCTTATGGGTGTTAATCCAAATTCGAATGAAATCATCATAATGTGTTTCAGATTCATATTCAGTGTGCATATGCACTTAACTTAGACCCATTATCCGTATGATTTAGTTATTGTTAATGAAATAGTTTGGTCTGAAAAACTAGACGACTGGACTAGTTTCCACGGTTGTATAAATCATTAATAGTTATTAATGTGATACTTTAAGTCTCTTATACGTTTTTGTTTTGCGACAGAGATACACTTTATCTAAATTATATCTGCAACTGTCAGCAATAAAATTCCCATTTAAATTAATATTTATGATTTATCAAAAGAACGGACCCAAATCGTCGACTTTCCAGAGAGACCTAATATTTTATTAACAATACTTGATCGAAAGGTATCGTGCGGCTTAATTCAATGTGCATATTTCATAATAGCACGTGCATATTTGTTTTTAAAATAATAAGAATCTAAAGAATTCCATAGACCGATTGCAAATCATGATCCTCGATAACTTAGTATATCCATCTATATGCCCGTTCATAGCTTTATTGACTTTGGTAAGAGGAGAAACCCTCTTGATTTTGGAGCCAGTTGATCAACGTTCAACGTTCAAGGTCGCAATGACCTCATATGGGCATATACATTCTGCACGATAACTTCGCCATCATAACATCCATGAAACGACATAGGTACATTGCCCTTAGTAAGTAGAGAAACAAAATTATTTAGGGTCAGAAGGTCAAAGGTCAAAGTCGAGATAACATAACGTTGAGATGTGCACTCCGAAAGTATATCTCCCTCTATCATGAAACTTGCATTATCCATGGTGAGAGGGGGAAGTTTACTGCTTTTGCATTTATGACCTAGATCAACCAACAAGGTCAACTTGACATGACAATGATCCAGTCCTGGAAAATACATTCCGTACTGAAACAGAGAGAGTTACTTTTTCTTCGGCAGTGACGTCATAATAGAACGTTTGCTCGCATGTAGGAGGTCATGAGTTTAAACCGCGACCGGGTCATATCAACGATTTTATACAACTAGTAGCTCCCTTACTTGACGCTCAACATATAAAGAGTATTGCGAGGACAGGTCGGCCCGGCGTCAGTATAATGTGACTGTGTGGGGTGTCATATCACGTGTCTACGGCGTGGTATTCCATTGTGTCAGTATAGCACTATAACGTTGAGCATAGAGCTCTCAGCTACACGACACCATCGTCATATGACTGCAAGGGGGCTAAAACGACTCTAAACACACACACACACCCACACCCAACCACACCCAACCACACTCACACACACACACACACACACACACACACACATATATATACGGATGTTCGAAAAGAAATGCCTATTGGCCTGTTACACGAATAGCACGATGAATTGTACATCGATATTTATTCGCAACGATAGCCCTATTCAACACATACACAATGGTATATACATGTTCAAGTTGTTCGACAATTTTGTAAAATAATAGCCATTTCAATAGAGTCAGTCATTGGTCACTGTTGTAAAAATGGTTGGCAAACGAGCAGAAAATAATGATGGAATTAGGGCCTATATCAAAGTTCGTTCAAAACTAGGTTATTCTGCTAAGCAGATTTGTACTGAAATTGAACGCGTATATGGGAGCTCTAAGGTATCTTATGACACAGTTCTACGATGGAAAGAGACATTTGATTCTGGTGTAGAGTCAACTAAATATGCACCAAAATATGCGCGTCCTAGGACTGCCACTGACAAAACAACCGTTGCCAAAATTAAGCAGATCATTAACATAGATGCGCGATACACGATTCGTGGTATTTCTCTTATGGTAGGGGTATCACTATACAGAGTTCATTTTATTTTAAGGCGTATCTTAAAAGTTAGAAAGATTTATGCGCGGTGGGTACCACACCTTTTGACAGAGGCTCAAAAGAAGGCACGTGTTAACGGTATTACCGTGATGTTGTACTGAAAAAACTGAAGAAATATTATTTAAAAAGGCGCCCAATCACGGGATTCAGAAATGTCCGTCTTCTGCACGACAATGGCCCAGCCCATACCTCACACATTGCAACCTCTTACTTAAATCTCGCACCATGCGACTTCTTTTTATTTCCAACACTGAACACATTTCTTTCTGGTCGTAAAATATAACTCGAGGAAGGCTTTTGGTTCAGCCATTTTTCAGTGCCTCAAGGGTATACCAAAATCAGACTACCGTGACGCTCCCCGGAAATGGATTCATCAATTGAAACTGTGTGTTTCTAGCAAGGGAAGTACTTTGAATTGAATTGAATTGAATGTTGTTTAACGGCTCATCAACACAGTATAGGTTATTTAGAGCCGCGAGAGAGGGGAAGGATACATAGGAATCCGGGAACTTGCCCTACTCTTATTATCGAATAGATTCCTATGGTTCTTTAACGTGCTCGGAGGATAGACCGATACACGGGACCGCCTCTTTACGTCCCTATCCGACGGACGAGGCTAAGGGAAAGTGTCTTGCCCAAGAACACACCGACGGAACTCAGTGGCACCACGGAGGATTGAACCCGGGGCCTCCGACTGCGCCACGCCAGCCCTCGGAGTACTTTGAAGGAATGAAATAGATATTTTTATTTTTTCATCAGTATCCAGCAAGTATTAACCAAATAAGCATAACTTTTCGAACATCCCTCGTATACTTTAATAACTGCCAACTAAGTCCACCCCATTCTTTTTTAACTTACTATAACTCATCTTCAAGTGGGCCTGTCCGATTTATAGATATAACCATTGACATCGATAGTAGTATATAAACAAACAAGAAGAGTATACAAATAAAACAGGACATAAGCCGTTTTAATTGAAGTTAATTGTTTGTCGGCAAAATATATTCGGTATTAAGAGCCTCTTCCGCAATACAAAGCAGATGATTCAGAGAAATAATGTATCGTCGTACCTTTAATATTGAATAGATGCATTAGGTTATTTTACCTGAATTCAGATAAACTCAGTTGTATAGAGCGTTGGCCTAAGCACTGTCTATGTCATAGTAAGAAAACAAATAGTATTAAGGTTGAATACCTTTTGTCCGTACATGAACTTCAAACGTAATATGCGTTTCATTAAAATTCCAGAACAAAATGTAGTTCCCATCTGTAACCATGATAGTGGACTGGTTGTCTCCGTCGTCCTCACTCCCGGGATGGACACGCTCCACGAAACTGAGGACATACATAATACAAGTACACACACTATCCCGAGTGCCATGTATAATTTTAAACTAGTATACGAACCAAGATGAAACAAGAGGTCCAAGAGGGCCTGTATCGCTCTACTGGCTATTTGGAGTATGTGGTAGGGAACACGACATCGATATGCGCAACTAGGCTTGGTACGGATCATTCCTGCAAAGTTTCACTGAAATCAGGGCTTCAGGAAAACTAGTATTGATAAAGTTTGTGTAAAGGGCCATAACTCTGTCAAAAATCATTTAACCGAAACACAGCGATTATATGCACAACCAAGTTTGGTACTTATCATCCATGCAAGGTTTCGTTGAAATTCAGCCAGGGGTTCAGGAGAACTAGTCCGGACAAAGTGTGTGCACTAAAACGTTTAAAGGGCCGCAAAATATCATTCAACCGTAACGCGGCGATCATATATACTAGGCCTGGTACTGACCATCCCTAAACGTTTCGCTGAAATCTGGCCATGGGTTCAGCAGAGACTAATTGCGACAAAGTTTATAACCTATTAAAACCTATAAAGGGTCATAACTCCGACAAAAATCATGCAACTGGAACACGGCGACGATATGCCCAACTAGATTTGATACTAATAAACCTTGCTAAGTTTTGGTGACTTCCGACCAGTGGTTCAGGAGAACCAGTCCGGTCAAAGTTTGCATATTAAAACCTGTAAAGGGACATAATTCGGGCAAATATATTATTGCCGGAGCACGTTGATGATATACACAACTAGTCTTGGTACTGATCATCCCTAAAATGTTTCGTTGAAATTCAGTTTTTTTAAATGGGTTTAATAGAACTAGTCCGGACAACGTTTGTGTACTAAAATCTATACAGGGCCATAACTCCACCAAAATTATTTAACCGGAACACGGTGACGATATGCACAACTAGGCTTGATACTGACCATCCCTGCAAACTGTCGTTGAAATCCGTTCAAATGAAGGCTCTTTCGTCTTACCGAGTCAAAAAACAGCATTTTTAACTAATTCAAAGGTCATAACTCTGGTATTACTAGTACGATTTGGCTGGTCTTCAAACCTGTTCAAGCTTTTATTGATATTAATAATCTGGTAAAGTTTGGCAAAGATCGGATGAAAAGTAAAAGCTCTGTCATCTTAACGAGGCAAACTATAGCATGTTTAAATAAATCAAGGGCCATACCTCTGGTGTAACTAGTCCCATATGGCCGGTTTTCGGCGTTTTTCGAGCTTTTTGATCACACGGTGTTTTGTATTCAGTAGTAAAATACTCTGTTATAATGGTATTTCTACCATCTCGATGTAAAACAAAAATTGTCAGAATACCTATATGACCAATGATAGAACGCTTGAAAGATGTTTCAGTATTTAGAAAAAAAAAAAAAATACATAAAATACATTATTAGTCATAACTAGTGTATTCATTTTTCATTGCACAATGCATTTGTATACATGGCTTCACCTCGAGCGATACTCGTATCCTCAGGGTGAACATTCTTACTATCACCCTCTCATAAATGTTATATTTATTTTATTATATCAAAATCCCCTCTGGCAAAAATAAGATTCAGTTTTCAGTATAGATTTTACTTTGCCGGATAGACTGCTCCACTGCTTGTTTTAGTGAAACGGGACATGCGCAGTGAATCAGTCTATTTACTGGTGTAAAGATGTAAAGTATTTACTGGTGTAAAGATGTAAATGACCCCCGGTCAAAATTCTATGTAATATAATGATACCCCGGTCATAATGTGTACTATCGTGAAATGCCTCTTTCGAGAAAGCCAGTAATATTATAACCCCTCACACGTAGAAATATGACTCCTAGCAAATCTAATCAATTTTACTTAAAAAACAACAACAAAAAACAAAAGCCACAACATTTCGGTATCATCAAGTTTATATATGAATGGTTCAAGGAAGAAACTGTTCGGTTTGCTATATCTCAGTGGCAGACATGTCGGTACCGGAGTCATTCGTTTTACATTATCTTGACGAGAATTCGTATTGAACATAGGACAAAATGAATGACTCCGGTACCGACATATCTAACACTGACAAAGTCGGAGGGATATAGTTTTGGAGTTGTCAATACGTTTGTCCGTCCGTCCGTTCGCCCGTTACAATTTTCGTGTCTATTGTATAACTCTCACATGCATGGACGGATTTTGAAATAAATTGGCACATATACTCATCTCATCAAGACGACGTGCATAACCCAACCCCGGATCTTTATTATCAAGGTCAATGTCAAACAGTGCATATAATTATTAGACGTGCTTTTATAATAAGGTAGTTTGTGTTCTCTCGCAATAACGATCATGTTTGCAGGGATTTTGTAATGAATTGAATACTCAAATACTCAATTTTGAATTTAACTTCATCTCGTATTAACGTCAGATTATTGTCAGTGATTTTATGTATCCGCATACTCTTATTATTACCAATTGTCATTGAAATATTTTGTGCCATCTATAAACTAAAGCATGAGATTTAAATTACTTTGCTCAGCCTTATCTAAAAATATTTTGAATGTTGTCTGTGTTTTTCAAATAATAACGCAGAATATAATAATAACGCAACGTTCTTGTTTCGCATATGACGTCGTCTTTCCTGCTGCGTTTTGAAGAGACATACCAATACAATATTGATTTGTTTTATATAAATGCTTAGTATGATTCCCAAACCCTACAACCGGCAGTCTCAGTGACGGTCAGCTCTCACGATACATAGTGTGTGGAACAGGTAATTCTACAACCGGCGGTCTCAGTGACGGTCAGCTCTCACGATACATAGTGTGTGGAACAGGTAATTCTACAACCGGCAGTGTCAGTGACGGTCAGCTCTCACGATAAATAATAGGTATAATACTAGTGTTCGGAACAGGTAATTCTACAACCGGCAGTGTCAGTGACGGTCAGCTCTCACGATAAATAATAGGTATAATACTAGTGTTCGGAACAGGTAATTCTACAACCGGCAGTGTCAGTGACGGTCAGCTCTCACGATAAATAATAGGTATACTACTAGTGTTCGGAACAGGTAATTCTACAACCGGCAGTCTCAATGACGATAATAGTGTGTGGAACAGGTAAGAACTTTTATCAATTCAACTTCAGAATGCATTTTATGTATGAATATCACTGTGTGAGCTTGTAGCTAAATGCTTAAAGTGCGCGTTGGGAGAATTTGAGCAGGAATATTATATAGTTACGTGTTTTGTTTGCGTTCCGACATGCGAAGTTTTAGATTTGATTATGAAAATGTTGACATTCGATTATATATTGTATCAGTTGTGCAAAATATCCTTCTTTACAATTCATGCTATTGCCGGTGAAAGTTGTAGTTGCCAAATGGTTAACAATGATAACAGTAGATTGTTCTTTCGTTAAAATTATTCGTGTTTTCTTCAGAAAATGTGACCCATATATTTGATATGAATTGTATTTTGAACATAATTATACCTAATCCATGTATATACAGCATGCACGATTAATAAAACATGCAGTTGGAGAAGATATATTTGAAATCACGTTATTTTTAACGTGTGTTGATGTATTTAAACATTCCTGTCACTGTTCACGATTTGCTGTGACATTTGGAGAAACACTTTCAGTTGAACATTTTATGTTTGAATATATATACTCAGCAAAATTAGAAAGTATCCACTTTGTTTTCCTGCAAAATCTGAGACTGTAAGAAAGAACTAACAATTGTAGCATGATTTTCTTTTAATAACATCTTTGTTTGATGTTCACACAAACTTTCATCGAAATATACCGAATGCTTAAAATATAAATCAAACTTTAAAAACATAAGTGTGAAAACACAAAATTCACAAAACTTAACAAATGTAAAGATTAGCGACAATAGCACAGATTTAGCAGTCTAAGCCCATTTAAATGCACAGAAAATTTTTCAAAACCTCGCTAAGATCTCATATGTCTACCGTTACACCGAATACACTCAAAAATGCGACGTCGGATGCTTCTAACGACTGACTAAGCATCGAGCAAATGTGGGACGTTGTATACGTCAGGATGACCTTATCCAAAGTGTTCAGTACCTTGCAGCAGCACTTATTCGCGAACACATACTCTTAACTGTGTTCTGTTGGTATTATTTTACTGAAACTAATTGTGCGTTCAATTCTGCGTTGTATGATCACGCCTATAATTACTGCGAGAGTGAATTAAAATCATATAATGACATTATTGACCACCTCGTCGGAAGCTATAGTCATTTGGTGCATTCCTTTTACCCGATCCAAGAGTACACTGGACGATTTTTGTTACAGTCACTGATAGCGGCGAAACATCAACAAAAAAAAACACTCAATGTTTTTTTTTGTTGATAATATTAAGCATTAAAGACCAAATGGTAATTGATTCTGCAAGTGTTATGTTTCCGGTATCCGAGGGGCGAGGCATGCCCCAGCACAGATTCCCCCGCACCGCCGTAGTACCACTTATAAGTTCACGCCCCCTCCCACCTTCTTCTGGTGGGACATGCCCCAGCAATCCCCTAGCAACATAAAGACGTTCACGTCTACACCCAATTTAAATCTTAGATCTGCACCTGAATGTGTAATGAAATTGACTTTATTCGGGGTTTAGTAGTGTGTGTTAAACTATATCTCTTCCTAGTAAGATTAAAACAGAACATTGTGAGCACCTATATAATTATTGAACAAAGACAAAACCTACCCATTTCAACTTTAGAAGGAGATGTTGTTATAAAAAGTACAATAGGCGCAAGTTACAGAAACTAACCCGCCAAACAACGGCACTATTACATACAAAACCGTTAATCAAAACTCTGTCTAGGTGTTCAGGTCATACACTTATGTATATGTGCTGATTAAAAGTATAGGTTTATTTATGGGCTCTGAAAATATATCAACCTCTCCTCCACAGCTCTACCCCCTCCCCCCACCTCCCCCACACACAACAAGGTCAATAATCTTTACTTTTATTAGCATATTTTGTTATTTAAATGTAAGGGTGAGGTGGGGTTCGCGCGGGGTCGTGACATTTAAAAACTACGAGTTCCGGTTTAAATGGGTCGCACCGGGTCCTCCTCAACCTAAATCAGCCCTTGGTTTGGACAAGCGTTCAACATTAAAAGCGACAATCTGAAGTTTTATATCAAGCATTACAAATAGCACCTTTATAATATTTGATCATTTTGACTTTAAAACAGATTGCATATAATTAAATAAATTTCAGTTGTCTTCGTTATTTTACCATTTTTTTAGATATATTATAGGAGCAATATAATATATAGTTAATAATATGTAAACATAATTTGCTTTGAACTATTCTAGGCCTACAGTAATAATTAAAATTAATGATTGAACACATGCAAGTTATGTAAGAAAACTGAGGGATGCCGTCAGGTTTTAAACAATCAAGGAATGCCGTGTATCCCTTTAAATGGCATCCATACTGAATTATGTAAATTAAAAAATACTGCCAACCGTATTCGTGAAGAGGCCCTGATAGCAGATGTATATTACGTGTCAGGTTGATCAAAATACGGATGTTGACATGTACATAATATAGTTACGTAATACACTATTTTAGTTTACGAACCATAACTCCACCCATAATGTGGTCCGGATATTAAAATGTCATACCTTATCCAACCCCTTATCCTAGAAGCAAAAATGGGGTTGGCTAGGGTATGAAAGAAAACCTTAATTTCGACTTAAAAAGTTTGCATATTGTACAATGTAAACATTTTAAACAGGTTATCACATTTTTTTTCCGCAGAAATGTGGTTAAACATGTTTTATTGTCGAAATATCCGTTATAAAATCCTGCTAATATAAGCTTCACCATCACTTAATGGAAATAAGGCGGGACCACGTAATGTCGTTTCATGTCATAAAACGTGCAGGACATATCAAGATAAATGTGCGGAATAATTTCTCTTTCTATGGTGGATGTTGATATATATATACATGTATATACATGGTACGTAGATATATAGGAAACCAATAACAAAGAAAGTCACTTATTTAATTCAATAATATATCATGCACTATATGAAGAAACAAAGTCATTACAAGTAAACAAGTTCGCTCTGTCTGGGGCGGCTCAACATATCCTTAACATATATTGATGTGTCTTTTAATAACAATTCAATCAAGTCTATATCGGGTAATTGGTTTATTTGTATTTAATTCGGGTTTAACAGCTGACAACAAAATCGTGTTTATAATCATCTTTCGAAAATATATTGTGAGAAAATGTCGATTCTTGTTCATAACGGGCGGTGTTCAGTACTGGTTCTACCAAGGAATATGAGGGTGGTCTGCCTCCAACACTAAAAATCGACCGCTATACACAGCATAGCACGTGCTGAATAAGGACGGTAAGCATCAAACAAACAAACAAACAATCAAACAAACAAACTCATCGGGAACAGAAAGATACTTGCAAAACAAATTATAAAATCAGATTAACCAATGTTATCGCTACAGATAGTTATTAACACGTTTGTCATAAATTCACTGAAAAAAATGTTTTACATATAAACTATTGGAAACCCATATCGCGGTTAGGTTAATGATTCATTGAACAACGACTTCCCAATATATGCGAAGATAAACTCATTTCTTCGTCATAAAGGGAATGGTGCTTTGGCATCACTGGCTGCCCTAGTAGCCTCGCTAACCCTGCAAACATTGCAGCAAACCCAGCCATTACAACTTAAACGTGCATTGTTCTCATTTCTACCACAAAACTATGCAACTGGTTATAATAACCTCAAACTAAATTAGCTAGCTTTTAAAAAAACAACTATTGAAATTTGAAGAAGGAAGTTTTGAAGTAACTAATCAACATGTATGATTATAGTATGAATTGGAGTATGACATATTTACGATTATACTTAACAGTCGAATATTTAAATGCGTATGGATAACTGGCGTGAGGTTAAACATGATATTTATTAAATTATGACCAAAGAGAGAGTGTGATGTACCACTGAATTATGACATAAGAATAATTAACGATTTCAATAGTTTCCACAAACAGTGAATTTATTTGAGATACATGTTTGGGACACAAGCGTGGCTTTGTGGCAGTCTAGAGGGTATCAGTTTGGGAATAATAAGATTTTCTCAACAAATCATCGCAGTCTCCTACCAAATAGCATTTACATGTACCCCCTTCTGTTCTTCTGCATTACATTCGGTATATTTGCGTATACATGCTAGTCCGTTGCTTGCATAACCTTTATTTTTAAAAGTTGAAAAAAATAAAAGTTGAAACAGTCGTTCACATATTTAAATTGTGTTGAATTATATGATGCAAAGATGTAAATACAAGATAAAATAAATTTCATGAATAATAACAAGTTGCATTTAAACCGAACTATGTATTAAATGCATTTAAATCATTTTTTTTTCTAATAATAATTTAATGATTTAACTTCAAATTAATTAAGTAATCAAACACTATCGTATTTACATACGTGTTTCATCGGTCGAAGGGTTGAACTCTTCCCCAACTGCATGTGCCAGTGTGTATACCACAGCTCCAGTCACAATACATAAGATAGCCGAAAGCGTTAGTGAAATAGCAACCTCTCTGACCGGTAACTTCCACAAACATTTCGATAGTTCCGATTTCTTTAATGCCCTTTTATCACGATCAAATTGCGATTGGTCATACACTCCTTTTTCTGTGGTAATTGTCTCCAATTCAATATCACTAACAACTCTTGGTTGTGAATTATATTATTATGTATTTATCATGGCGATGATATTGATTTAAAACGTTACGCCAATATTTAACCAAGTTAACTACGTTTACTGATTTTACTTTAACTAACTTAATATACCCGCCATCGTATGTATATACTGTATAATCTACTTTGAAAAGGCACAGTTGCTTGTATATAAATCGATGCCGTATTGAGCTGTACTGGCCATACGGAAGAAGTGGTCTTGCGAAACTACTTTGTTACCAGATTATTACTTAATCGGTAACTGTGGTAAAGTATTTTCTATTTTTACTAAATTAGATTTGAGATTTTATTTCTTGGACGATTGATTTAACAATGCGACATATCAGAAAGTTATTTTTCTTGCTCTCGATTTCGTAAAGAGGCACATTTCGGTTGTATGCGCAAGAACTTTAGTAAAGGGTATCGGACTTAACACCAATTGGTTCATGATGATGTTGGAAGAGTTCGACAATGAGAATAATTGACGATGTGCTTCATTGTAGTGGCCCTTGATTTTATGAAAGTTAAGAGAATTCCAGTTTGTTTACGTTATCATTATTTGACTTTCAGAAATGTTTGAATACATTCCACAATGGCGATCTTTACTGTTTATGGTCATGGATAAATGCAAGGAAAGTGCCCCACATAACAGTAATGCTGTTTAACTGTATTAACAAATTTCATATTGAACAGGTTTCATATTGAGGATCCAAAAGCGAAAAATAAATGTTCACAAATGTAACTTTTTTCGATCGCATTTATTATTTACAAAATCGTCGAAACACAATGTCTATATATATGTATGCAAATGCAGATTCATCGTTTTACATGCATGTTCCCACGTGAATTTTCACATACTCTTTAAGTTGTTTGCAGATAACTGCTATTATTGTATACAATCGGAGAATCAGTTTAATAAGTTACAGTCATTTTGACCATGTTGACGATAACGTGTGGAGATTACATGTTTTTGTGTCAGCTTGAATTATTGTAAGTTCTGTTTACTAGTATTTAACATTTAATATAACTGAACCAAATATACGAGAGTCTTGTGTCAACAATAATTAGTTAATTATTTATATGTGATAAAACGCAGGACAATAACGTCTTCGAGTTAGACATTCGCCTAGTGCATTACCGTTTCTATAGAGACATAAACCGGAACCACTTTGCTTCTAGATTATAGAACATTTATAATCCGTGGTTATTTGTCATTGTATCTTTGATGTATTGATTTGTTTGACGTTTAGTAAATATTAAACTGTTGCTTGAAACGTTAACAGTCTTATAGATTTCAATGAAGTTAATTAATATACATTACTTAGTATTTTGATTGACTTATCTTAAAGGGGCAGGTACAGCCGGCGCGTTACAATATCAATGAAATCTCGGATGAGAACGAAACCCAGCAATATCGAATAGTAACACCAGAGGTACGGCCTTTAATTTATCGCAAAAGGTGTTATTTTGCTTTGTTAAAATCCTAGTCCTTGACATTTTAACTGAGTGTTGTTGTTGTTGTTGTTGTAATAGACTTATGGTCCTCTATCAAGTTTGTTTATATTTTTTTAGAGTTACGATAATACAATTTTGCAAAGCCGACATGTCGTACACCCTATTATGGCGTAAATATATATACTGAACCAAACAGCTTACGCACCAGTAGACAATACCTGTAATGTATCGAACTTATTATATGCCGATTGATACCGTTGGAGACAGGTGATTTGAATGATTTGATTAAATTTACAGTCATTATTGACAAGATATTTGACTCGTTCAGAATACAATTTGTTTCGATTTATTGATTGTTATTATTGAGATATTAAATGTATTGTCTACTGGTGCGTTAGCTGTTTAGTTCAGTATATATCCTGAAAACGTCTATATATACACATACTCATATTTTCATGTGTGTGCTTACTTCTATTGCCTTTGAATGCTGCCTAGTTTGCCATATTGATGTGTATGGGGATTTAGCATGGGCGTTTTATAGGGGTACCGATCGCCGTGGTAGTTAAAGTAAACTAATTAAAAGAAATGTATAAGTCTGTGATTATGTATCTTATTATTCTTTATATGACTAAGAAAACATGTTTACTTAATTATAAACACTTTTTCTGCCAACATATATCAGTTTACCACTCGTAAAAGGGTTGTTAGTTAAGGAAGTACAACCGCCATATTTGTTTCTGTTGGGTACCGATCGCCGGTGTAATGGTAAAATATTACCTTTGCTGCTGAAATAATCAGCATACTAGACAAAACTTCTCGCCAATATTGGTAAAAACAAAAGAGCAACAACACTTTGATAAATCGAAGATGTTTGTTTGTTTTTTGAGATTTGGATCGATTTGATCTCCATTAGTATTTGTTTAAAAAAAAGTCATAAAATATGTCCACAGTAAGTTCTTTCTATCTTTCTGATTTTAATGCCACAGTGAGTGCACATGAATACACCATCTCTTCTCAGACCCTCTTTTGTTCTGGGTTACGGTCTTCCCAACGGTGGGAAACCGAAATACAGAAAAAAAAAAATATGATTTTTTTTGATTTTTTTAAATAGCAAGAAGTTTTACCTATCACATAAGGAGATCACGTGACCAGATATTTTGAGAAAAAGCTCATACTTCTATGACGTCATATCAATTTATTTTTTTTGCTTTCCATTAAGCAGACCATTACGTTTGCGACCTATTAATTATCCTTCCCGGTCTGACCCGTTGTTTTAGTCATAAGTGGCGGGTATGGCCGGGTATGTTGTGATGCGTCTTCCGCGTAAATAGTCCCATCGTGATTACTGTTTTCTTTTACTCCCTGTCAAGACATATGCTTTACAGGTGTCGATTTATTAACAAATTGATGTTATAGCACAACATTGGTCATGTATAAATAGTATATGATAGTTTTTAAGCAAAATAATTGTATCCCTTATATGATACATATAACCGCATCACGCGTATAAATCGACATAAATGAAAGAAGAAGAACAACATGGCGGCCATTCTTTTGTTCGGGATTTTCATTCAGAAATCAAATAAACTGGATTTAATAACATGGATGATGCATTATTTAGTTAGTAAGCTGAGACGGAGTTTCCAGGAAAAGTACTTTTGAGGATTTCTGATGGAAGTTTTTCCCGGCGCATTCAATCCTTCATCAAGTTCATGACGTTTGAACTTGATGTTGAATGGTGGCGACGGTGTTTATGATAGTAAAACCCCAGAATGGTAAGTGTTGTATTTTATAACATGTATACATTTAGAATAATCCGATGAAAATAAATTGCCTTCAGGAAACGTCCTTCAAAAAGTGAGGATGATTTTATTTTTTAACTATCGATGCGTAATGACACAATTAATTAGACTCTTTTCACATAAAAAAAGTTACATCAAAGTGAACACTTCGTAAAAACAATATAAACTTGACAGTAATGAAATGTCATGACCATGTACCTGCCCTCTCTCTCAACCAACTTTGATTCAGTCTGTTGTCAGAGCTCAACATGTAGAATCTCCGATTATCTAGGACAAGTGAGTCAGATTGTAGCAAGTCACATGTAAATTTAAAGGGAATTTTAATTCAGTTAACAGTGAGTTCTAAAAATCATCTTTGAAATAAGTTATTTTCCATATGCCTATGTACACGTATTGGCAGTACTCCAGTCCTAGGCTCGCGTTAACCATTCGCCAAATCACCATAGGCAAAACGAAACCCGAACTGTCGAATGAAAATCTTTAGAAATACATAGCAAATGCACCAGACTTCGGCGGTCTGGCGAATCCATATAGGAATCGATATTTCACCATATACCTGTACCGGGTTACATACACCCCCACCAGATTGAAATTCGTCCGTAATGGAGTTAACTCCAGGCCGGCTGTCAGACTTATTTTCATACTATTTCATGCTGACAGTCACGGTCCTGGATCCCGGACGAGCCCCCAAATATAACAGGTGATGAAAAAATCGTTCCTCAACCGGGACTCGTACCCAGGGTCTGGTTTACCTTACCAGGCTCTAACAACTGAGCTATCGAGGACATACGGTTAGGAATCAATATTTCACCATATACCTGTACTCGGTTACACATAGTTTCGACCGATTGTGTCTAAACAATCTTGGAAAATCCCGAATTCTAATAAACAACGTCTTTGACAGTTTATAAGCCAATATCCCGCTTGGTGTTATTAAAAAATTAGCGACAATCAATTTGGACAGATAAATAATTATCGCAGTGTTTATTGAAAACCGTTGTCAAATTGTGTGCTATAGATGCCGCCCACTGTTCTGCCTCTCGCTGTCAATCAACTAGTTTGTGTCCCCACCTCACGCACACAATATTATCCATTTATTTAATTGCGTTATTGAGCCGGGTAAATATTATACAATTATGGACTTTTCAGCTGTTATACATGATGTGATATGCACCAAAAAAATCATTATTGACCGAGGCGATAGCCGAGGTCAATAATGATTTTTTGGTACATATCAACATCATGTATAACAGCTGAAAAGTCCATAACTGTTTTATTATATAACCCTCAATTTAGAATTATATAAAACAGGTCAATATCAAATTTTTTTTTATATAAAACAGGTCAATATCAAAAAAACAGGTCAATATCAAAAAAACAGGTCAATATCGCTAGATATTTTTTCTAAAAAAATACTTTTTAGCCAATGAAAACGCGTCTATTTATAGGTTATATATAACAAATAATGTGGCGCCCTCTTATGGCCATAATAGCTGATCAAGACAGCAAGTGCACAAAGTGCGACAGTTTGTTTAAAGCATACTCTTATAACTTACTTTTGATGTGTATGCAAACGCGGTTTTAGCGCCTTCAATTAAAGTTAAAAAATATCTCAGCTAAAGTCTGGCTAAAGAAATTCTAATCTGGCTAGAGAATTTTTTAGGGCTAAAAGCTTTAAGTTCCTAGCGCTAGCCTAGTCCAGATAAGACGCGTAATCCCATTAGATGAAATTGCGTTGCTTTGACAGAATGACAGGGAATTTTGTATCTGAGTTCGTCTCAAAAAGCTGAGGTCTTCCTCCACCAATTAAACTGGCCGCCATACATAACCTAATTGATCTGTTGATAAATGGCGTAAAACACCAAGCAAAAAATAAATAAATGAATAAAACCGAAACCGGTTTGATGAATCTGGTTTGATAATTCCTTACGTTATAATCAACTGAAAATAGATTTTAGCAATAATGTAGTTCTGTATAGCATTGATTTATTGATATTATAATAAGAATCTGAATAAATAAGAAACAATTAGTGATATGTAAAAACCACATATGATACACAATCTGTATTAGACCAAAAAAGAGGTGTGTTTCCCCTAACAGCTCTAAATAAAATAGGGCAGGTGGGTATGGGTTTGTTTTTTTGTTGTTTAAAAAAGTTTAGGGTCGGTCGGCCGAGGGGAAACACACCTATTTTTTGGCCTTATTTCAATAATCTGAGGCCTAAAAATAAGGTTGCTTCTACTTCTGTGACCATAGGGATCTGTACAATAAACATTTCTATGCGTTTATTCAATGTTTTAGCTTTCGGCCAAAGGCCTTCATAAAAATGTACATTTACCACTAAACCACTACATTATTGCTCAATCCAATGTATTTAAGGAATACATTTTATTTTTTAACATTCATGGCACTGAATAGCATCAGGTCACGTGCAAAGTAAGTGAATCCAGAAGGGATTGTTAACTTTGCTCGCGACCTGATGCTATTTTTAGTTCCATGAATGTTAAAAAAAATAAAATGTATTCCTCATATTTATATTATAATTGTACTCAATGTCCATATGTCCCGTTTGACAACCATTTTCTTCTCTAAATTGATAAAAATGCAGACTAATACCTATATTATCACGGCAAATGGGACAGCGTAAACGTTTAGCCTCGCCTTCCTAACCTTTGATGGTATACTGACGTCACACATCACTTGTTCGCTGCCGAAACGGCAGCGACTCTTATATTAGTTTAGTAATTGCACATGGTAAGGTAGTAATGAATAGTTTCTTTGAGTTTTTTCACTTTGATAACGTAATCTTATATTACACATGGTAGCAATGAACAGTTTATCTGTGTTGTAATGCACGCTTACGCAAACGCATCCTATACATGTGAGTAATTGTATTCCTGTGCTGATGTGTACTTTAGCACGTCGTGCTACAAAGGTAAATATGTAATCAATTTGTAAGGCATGTCAAGGATTCGCCCACCTTGATTAAAAATGTTTGGTAGCACAAATTGGGAAGAAAGTGTCTGGTAAAAAAAACGGTCATGGCGTGTTTAAGTCTCCGTATTATTTTTTTGAATATTGTTTTAACACCCGTGACTTGGTCTGTTATTATGGTAAAATTTGTTCCCAGTTCCTACCCAGAAATAATGCTATTTTCTCTCGGCAGCTATTTTACGCTTGCGTAAAACCTTGCTTGTTTTATCTTTATGTGAGGAAGCTATCCATCTGCTTGCGAGACCTCGCTGGTTCTTCCCAGATACCTGTCCGTGCATGAAAAGCCCAAATGGGCGCCTGGGGTTTTCCTCTACCAGTGGAAGCTGGAAAGTCGACGTATGAGCTGTTGGTGGGAATATAAACTCCAATTCAATTCAATTCTATTCTATTTTTGTTCTTGGTTTAAACACACAAAAACACAATATGTATGTATCATCTTTATTTTCTCCAAGTGAATAATAAAAGTTCACACGACTTGAGTCTCAACTATACTGTACAAACTACACCAAAGTATAAATGCATGAATGAATTATAAACAAGTATAGAACAATATATACTGAACAAAAAAAGAAACTTCCGCTGATGTTGATGCTGATTGTCTAGACAGAAAAACAGGAAACAATTAATGATGTTTTAAGAATAATTAGATAGACCGCCAACAAAAGTCCAAACAAAGATGTTTTTGAAAAGTTCAGTACACAAGGGAGTTAGCCCCATTTTTCTTAAAACATGCATTTTGGCCACAAAAACAAATTAAATCTACGAAATTTACCGAAATGTGTCCGAGGCAATATACTCTATACGTTCCTTACCAAAAGAATCACAAAACAACATAACACAGATTGTGTAGATGGCAGATTTTTGATTATCAACTATCATCAAACTACCTCCCTTTAACATTTCCATATCATTCATAAAAGATTATTGGGATATTTAGTATTCACCTAAGTGTGCTTACAAACAGCAAACATTGTTTTATTAACGTTTAAGCTTGTATACGCCCTCAAAAACTGACCTATGGAAATACCAGCAAAAAAGTCGGATATTTCCTTTTTTTGTTCAGTATATTTGTATTGTATAATTAATACATAGAACATGTATATGGGTGACAGTTCAAGATTTCCAACTGAAAAAACATAGCTAACTGTGATGTTGAGTCCTGACGTCAATAATGTATTGAGAATTTCGATGGTAGGCGTGTTTTGCCTTACTCGTATCATCTCGATAGTGGAAAAAACTACACGCCTGTCAGCTCGTGAAGGATTTTCCTATACTTGAACCCAGCAGTTAAATATGTCCTATATAAAACGTGCATTAGTTATAACTGTTGCGACAGTAATCATATTTAAATGCTAGGATTGTTGAGAGCAGTGTGATACATTAGTTATTCGAGCTGTTTCAACAATACCCCAAGGTAGTTAGGAACGTGATTAAATATTTTGGAATAATTCCAGATGTTCGTACATATTTAATGTTTGATTCGGTCGAGTCGAAGTTCCATGTATACATTTAGGAGTAAATGTTGTATCGGCTTAGAAGGAATTCAAGAATGCCTAGTAAATAATATAGCTATAATTCATTCCAATAAGTTAAAATAAGTAGTAAACACGAACAACGATTCCACAATTCTTTACACTATATTTACTTTCACAGTTATCACTCAAACATCCAACATATATATAATTACATGGCGGACCTTGCTTGAATCCAACACAGGTTTTGGTAATGATGAACCTTTTGTGTCTCTGATTATATAATAGGATTTGCTGATATTCAAGCCGTCTTCAGTACAACATAATTCTCTATAATTTACTAACAGTGCTTTTGTTTAACTCACCAAAGGTGTTAAAACGCTTACTCACTAGTAAGCTTTTTAACACGTTTGGTGAGTATTACTTCCCATAAGGAATTTGGTGGATATTATATGCGATATAGACTAAACACCACAGCCATACACACTTCCACCCACACACTATCCCACCCCGCGACACACACACGCACACGCACAAACCCTACCCCCACACATTTTCCCAGCACAGGAACGCGCGCATATACACGCACAGTCACCCACCCTCACCCCAAATCTCAAACAAACCACCACTAGTTACGCAAAGGGCACCATTGTACCGTTATTGGAGGATCTATACCACATACCCTGCTGTGTTTCCAGTGTTCCATTTAGAGATATGATAATCCTAGCATGCATGTAGCATTGTATTGGTACATACAATAGTATATCAGTATAGAGCCATTATTTTATTACAACACTATACATCTCGAACAGGAAACCTTTTTATACAATAACAAAACAAAAGCACTCCAAAGTATTCAGTCCTAAAATTAAACCCCGGCAACTCTACGCTCTCACCCGCGAATTCGAATTTTAAAATAACTCCATCTGCCTTTATTTAGAGATATTAACTATTCATTCGTTTTTAAGAACTATTTTTTTGGGCCAGATTCAGTACAATCATTATATATACATGTTTAATTTCATGCGTATCACAATTACTTGTTATCCGCTACCGTTATATGGCGACATGCAATCAAAATTAAGCATATTGGAGACTCGCTGATTATAATGAGTTTTGATTTTAAAGGGCTCAATACAGTTAATTTGAAACGAATTATATCATATAACCCTAAACGAGACAGTTAATAGCAATTAACTCTTAGCTCATTTTTCAGAATCTTATAATGAATAAGACATAATGTAACATTCCGCATTGGCACAATATGAGCTAAATATTTTAAACACCGTCCATCATATTCCAAATCTCTTATTTTATAATTAGCGATATGACACTAATGTATAAGATAGACGTATTGACATGATAATAACTGGATTTTGATCAGAGCCTGATCAAACGGGCTTTCCACATTGGATGACGTAATGACTTCAAAATTTTGCGTTCACTTTTACAGACTAAGATATATGAAATGTTGAAACTAGAACACGCTGTGACACATATTGCTATGAAAAGTATATGGTGCAATATTTATTTTTTTACATTTCCCCTATATAACTCTATGTAAAACTTCTAATGCAACTGGCGGCCATCTTGGACGACGTTCAGTGCACTATTCAAGACTGAGCTCTATCACTGTGTACAATTTTGACACACTGTGACAAAGATTACTGTGAAAAGTGCCACGGAAAAAAAGAAAAAGAATAAGAACAGGACATGATCTAACGGGCTTTCCAGATTGGATGAGTCATGACGTCACGATGGTCAGTTCTCACTAAAATGATGGCCATTATAATATTATCAATGCTTTTATCAATAACAATGAAAGAAAATATTACCAATTATTTTATCAATAACATTGAAAGAAAAACAATGAGAAGGGAAAATGAATAACTGTGATACAATAATTTTCTTGTATGACGTCATGACTCCACATGATGTTAATGCATATCTAGTTCATGAGCACTACAACACGTGCATATATAATTTTAAATTCAATCATAAATGTGGCAGAAGATATAGCAACAATTATTAAAATATAATTCATTTGACGTCACTTGAAGCCATAATGGATGACGTCACGATGGTCATTACTCATTGAAACTATGGCCTTTATGATTTTATCAATAAAATTGCAAGAAAAACGGTCAGAAAGGAAAAATAAATAATTTTATTTTACTAATGACGTCACTGGCGGCCATCTTTGTCATGACGTCATGACGCTATTTTGTGTTCTTGCACACCTCGATCCTGAACTTTACAATCTATGAAAGTTTCATTCAAATCCAATCATAAATGTATAAGATCTAGAGATAACATTTTATCATGGCGTCACTTACGGCCATCATCTATGACGCCATGACTCCACATGATGTTAATGCATATCTAGTTCATGAGCACTACAACACGTGCATATATAATTTTAAATTCAATCATAAATGCGGCAGAAGATATAGCAACAATTATTAAAATATAATTCATTTGACGTCACTTGGAGCCATAATGGATGACGTCACGATGGTCATTACTCATTGAAACTATGGCCTTTATGATTTTATCAATAAAATTGCAAGAAAAACGGTCAGAAAGGAAAAATAAATAATTTTCTTTTACTAATGACGTCACTGGCGGCCATCTTTGTCATGACGTCATGACGCTATTTTGTGTTCTTGCACAACTCGATCCTGAACTTTACAATCTATGAAAGTTTCATTCAAATCCGATCATAAATGTATGAGATCTAGAGATAACATTTTATCATGACGTCACTTACGGCCATCATGTATGACGTCATGACTCCGAATAATGTTAATGCACATCTAGGTCATGAGCACTGCAAAACGTGATTTATAACTTTAAATTCGATCATAAATGCAGAACAAATAAGGATTACAATATATTTCATTTCACGTCGTCTTAGAGACATAATGGATGACGTCATGACGTTACGATGGTCATATCTCACTTTAACTATGGCTTTTATGATTGTATCAATAAAATTTCAACAAAAATGGTCAGTAGCGAAAAAATAGTAATTTTCATTAAATTGTGGCATCATTAGCGGCATCTTTTTGATGACATCATGACGCTATTTTATGTTTTAGCACAACTACAGCCTAAACTTTATTATCTGTGAAAGTTTCATTCAAATCCGATCATAAATGCATGAGATACAATGATAACAAGATGTTCATGTAAACGCCCGCGACGGTCATCTTGGATGACGTGATGACACCAAAATGTGAAGTGCACTATTCCGGACTGAGGTTTACAACTTCTGAGGCGCTGTGACAAATATTTCTACGAAAAGTGGATGTCAGAAGAAGAAAAAGAAGAAAGAAGATAGAATACACAAAACAAACACAAGAGGTCTTTCCACTGAAAGGTGGAAAGACCTAACAATAATCTTACAAAATAACGATCGTGACTACAGTAAAGGATGTGCCAATAAACATAGCGTGGCTTATGCCGTTTTGCTATTTTTTAAAACTACAGTTATTATGTTAAATCAACAACGACACGTTTAAAACCTACTAGTTGTGTCAATTGTCTCCTCGATGTGGTTTTAGAATAACGAGCCATTTCAAAGACAATGCAAGTAGCATAATGTTTTTTATTTTAAAATGACCGATATAAGAAATCAGAACCATCTTAAACACCTAGAATGTAGACATACACCACATTGTATAATTGAAACAATATCACATATATTCTACATTTGTCGTTAGATGGTAATTGTCGGAATGTGCATAATACTTATTGTGCATGTATAAAGTTAATTTCTTCTGAACGTCATTTTCGTATATTTCAAGGACTCTAAACCTTTGAAGTCATAGTATATCACACCACCCCATCCGTCGCCATAATGCGATTCCGTGCCGGGTGTTGCGTAATGCCCATTGAGATTTACATAGGCGCACCCCCAATACCACGAGCCTCCGTGAAGATTAACAGCACAGTTGCCACCGTTGTCCTGGTCATACGTGAAGAAAGAAGCTCCATTGTTGAAATATAGACTACCAACTAGAATGTAGACATAACCACATTGTGTAATTAAAACAATATCACATATATTCTACATTTGTCGTTAGATGGTAATTGTCGGAATGTGTTAATAGTTGCTAATAATGATATATGTATACATTAAGGAAAGTAATAACATGTTATGAAATGGGTTTTATAGATTAATACAAATGTTACACTATGCAATTACGCGTATGTTAATCATTATTATCATGGATTCTAAATCACATCTTCCGTCCGTGGGTTACAATTAATGGGATGTCTACATTTAAAATGAAAGGAAAATGCCTAATAATTTTCTGATTTTGATTTACTCTTTTTTCAGTTGTATGATAGCAAAATGTCTGAATGTCCTATTACTGTATTTTACGTCTAATTTGTTACTGACCTGCAGAGCCTGCTGACTGTTCTGTAAGATGTAAGATGTAATTGACCCCTGATAGAGAGAAGTTTTGGTACGTTTCGTACGCAGTAGACCCGTCTTCCGCCTCTACGTCTATTCGTAGCTCCGTGTTGCCTTGTGATGTATTGTCCTGTATACACCGTAGACCTGCAAAGCATACATGTCTAGAATAATACACGTTTATTTTGTTTATTTTTTTTTGTAAATATGCGCTTGCTGTATATTACAAGATCACATCCGCGTTTTGTCTCTAATATTTACATATATGCGTATTGTCTCTAATATTTACATATACGCGTATTTTCTCTTACGATATCACGCCAGCGTATTGTCTCTAATAATACAACATCCGCGTATTGTCCCTAATGATACCATATATGCGTGTTGTCTACGTATTGAGGCATTAAATTTACCCATACCGGTAACCTGTCAAACGCTGTTAAAACTTTATCCGATCAAGCCCTAAGGGCATCTCATAATTTGCTATCTGTGTTCGATAGAATACCGTTAGATGTAAAAACCAAATTGTCCTTATTCGATTCAATGGTTGTACCAATTATATTGTATGGAGCTGAAGTGTGGGGCGTATAATTATAAAGCACGGTACACACGGTAAGATTTATCTTATAATATATGTCTTGTGAGACAAATTGCATCGTGTGTACAGGGGGCTTAAGACATAATGTATGACCTGAAAGATGTCTTCCAGAAATAGAACATGCTCTATTTCCATAAGACAAGATCAAAAGCGCCGCCATCCAACCACACATGGTGGCACTGTGGCCAAGGTGTACTGCGTTCCAGATTTGACATAAACTTCGCAGCATAGGGCCTACATGCATTGTAGATTTGTACACGCGGATATTTTAGTTCATACATAGCAACATGGCAGGAAACTGGACGAATGATAACATTGATGAATTGCTGGGATATTATGAGGAAGAGGAAGTTTTGTGGACAGTCACGCACAAAGACTACGACAAGAAAGAAGTATGACAAGGCGCTTTCATTTGTTTACATTCTGGAAAGATCCAGTGTGCACTTATTTGAAGGTCACCAGAAAATCCCATAAAATTAATCTCACCGTGTGTACAGCCAATCTCATAAAATAGATTGTATCAGATTTGTTTTATAGGATTTGTCCTATGAGATAATCTTATCGTGTGTACCGGGCTTAAAGAAGTGGATAAACTGCATATCAAATTTTGCAAGCATGTTATGGGAGTACGTCAACAGACATCCAATTATGCTGTCTATGGTGAATTAGGGCGATTGCCATTAACTGTTATAAGTAAAGAAAGATCGTTAAAATGTTGGTTAAAATTAATGAGTGATGTTAATTCACCTGTATACAGTATATATATTGAACACTGTAATAGCATAAACGGAAGCTGTTGGGCTAATCGTATTAGAACTATTATTGACAATCTTGGTTATTCGAATTTAGCAAACGATTTTAGTAATAATACCAATTATTTACCTTTACTTAAAAGGCGATTGCGAGACCAGTTTGTTCAAGAATGGAGTATGAGTATACATAATTCACCTAAACTTGATTATTATGTAAAACTTAAAAACGCATTTTGCTATGAAGATTATATTGACAAACTTAAAAGTGATTCTCTACGAAAACATTTTACGTGTTTAAGATTAAGTTCACATTCTCTTGAAATTGAGACTGGGCGATATAATGGTATTGATCGTGCTAATAGATTATGTAAACTTTGTAATCAGAATGTTATTGAGTCAGAATATCATTTCTTGCTGTGTTGTACTAAATACAACGATATTCGTACTAAATACTTAGGCCGCATAGCTTGGCCTACACTCAATAAATTTACATATATCACGTCGTCTAAAAATGGAAGAATGTTGTTAAAAATTTCAAAATTTCTCCAAGAAGCTCTTGTAATAAGAAAAAATACCCTTGACAATATGATTGTTTCGCAAGAATAATATACATGTAATGTATTGTTAAATGTGTAATTATGTTATATATGTTTATTACAATATGTGTTGTCTTTGCCATATTTCTTTGTAAAACGTTGTAAATGGCCAAAGGCAAAATTTGCAGATTGCTGAATAAACTTGAAACTTGAAACTTGAAACTTGAATAATACTACATCCGGGTATTGTCCCTAATAATACCAAATATGTGTGTTGTCTCTAATAATACCAAATCCGGTCATTGTCCCTAATAATACCATATACGCATATTGTCCTAATATTACCATATATGCTTATTGTCCCTAATAATACCACATCCGCGTGTTGTCTCTAATAATACCACATCCGCGTGTTGTCTCTAATAATACCATATCCTCTTTTTTGTCTAGTATTACCATACACGTGTATTGTCTCTAATAATACTATATCCGAATTTCGTCTCTGATATTACCATATTTGCGTGTTGTCTCTAATAATACCATATCCGACTTTTGTCTCTAATATTACCATACATGTGTATTGTCTCTAATAATACCATATCCGAATTTCGTCTCTAATATTACCATATATGTGTATTGTCTCTAATAATATTCTCTCTTATGATACATATGCATATACACACGTGTTGTCTCTAATATTTCAATATCTGCGTGTTGTCTCTAATAATTACATATATGCCTGTTGCCCGAATAATACCATATTCGCGTATATTCTCTAATACCATATATGCGTGTTGTCTCTAATAATAACATATACGCGTGTTGTCCCAATAATACCATATCCGCGTATACTCTCTTATAATACCATATATGTGTGTTGTCTATAATAATAACATGCATGCGTGTTGTCCCAATAATACCATATCCGCGTATACTCTGTAATAATAACATATATGTGTGTTGTCCCAATAATACCATATCCGCTTATTTTCTCTAATAATACCATATATGCACGTTGTCTCTAATAATAACATATATGCGTGTTGTCCCGATAATACCGTATCCGCTTATTCTCTCCAATAATACCATACATGCGTGTTGTCTCTAATAATACCATATATGCATGTTGTCCCTAATAAAACCATATCCGCGTGTTGTCCCAATAATACCATATCCGCATATTCTCTCTAATAATAATATATGTACGTGCTGTCTCTAATAATACAATATCTGCGTGTTGTATCTAATAATACCGTATAAGGTATACGTGTTGTCTCTAATAATGCCATATATACGTGCGGTCCCTAATAATACCATATCGCGTATTCTCTCTAATAATAACGTAATATATGCGTGTTGTCTCTAATCAGATTATATCAGCTGAAGATTATAGACATAATAAGACCATAGACGGTCACTGTTTCTAATAAGATAAACGGGGGGTCTTGTCTCTATTTATATAATCAAATTATAATGTGTATCTAAATAAGTCAATACACGCCTTCTATCACTAATAATACAATATACTTCTTTATTTTATCTCAATAAGACAATAGCCTCTTTCTATCTCTAATAAGACAATAGCCTCCTTTTTATCTCAAAGAAGACAATATACACTTTTTATCTCTAATAAGACAGCATCCTCTTTTTATCTCTAATAAAACAATAGCCTTTTTTTATCTCAAATAAGACATGTAAGAGAGTATACGATTTTTATCTCTAATAAGACAATAACCTCGTTTTATCTCTAAGAAGGCAATATACCCTCCTTTTTGTCACGTTCATCTCTAATAATTAAGACCTTAGACGCTTTCAACTCAAATCAGACCATTGACGCTTTCGTTTCTAATACGCTCATATTCTCTTTCCCTTCTAATTAGACCATAGATAATTGTTGTCTCTAATGACGCTTTTTGTCTTTTATAATACAATATTCGCTTGTTATCTCTAATAAGGAAATAAACGCATTTTGTCTCTAATGTAATGAATTGTACATGTCTCTAATTATAAAATGCTGGCGACTTTTGTTGCATTAATGATAACACGTGGTAACTTACGAATAGATTGATATAATGTGATACAGTTATATATCTCTAGAAGAAGGTGTGTCGTGTGCAAAAATCAGTTTTGTACCTCAAAGGTCAATGTACACGTTTGGTTCCAAATGTTATTTTATAAGCATATATGTACTGCATTTGTTTCCGTTACGTTACACTATGTGTAATTTAAGAAATATAGTAAGTTTTGTATTTTTATTAATGTATGAGATAAGTAAGCACAGGTTAGACTACTCCTTACTGAAGATATATTAAAACTAACTCCGCTCCCTATTTTGGAACTAACTCTCCGTTCCCTATAGTAGAACTAACTCTTCGCTCCCTATATTAGAACTGAACTCTCCGCTACCTATATTAGAACTAACTCTCCGTTCCCTATAGTAGAACTAACTCTCCGCTCCCTATATTGGAACTAACTCTCCGCTCCCTATATTAGAACTAACTCTCCGCTCCCTATATTAGAACTAACTCTCCGCTCCCCATATTAGAACTAACTCCGCTCCCTATATTGGAACTTACTCTCCGTTCCCTATAATAGAACTAACACTCCGCTCCCTATATTGGAACTATCTCTCCGTTCCCTATATTAGAACTAACTCTCCGCTCCCTATATTAGAACTAACTCTCCGCTCCCTATATTGGAACTAACTCCGCTCCCCTTATTAGAACTAACTCCGCTCCCTATATTGGAACTAACTCTCCGTTCCCTATAGTAGAACTAACTCTCCGCTCCCTATATTAGAACTGACTCTCCGCTCCCCATATTAGAACTAACTCCGCTCCCTATATCGGAACTATCTCTCCGTTCCCTATAGTAGAACTAACTCTCCGCTCCCTATATTGGAACTATCTCTCCGTTCCCTATATTAGAACTAACTCTCCGCTCCCCATATTAGAACTAACTCTCCGCTCCCCACATTAGAACTGACTCTCCGCTCCCCATATTGGAACTAACTCTCCGCTCCCTATATTAGAACTAACTCTCCGCTCCCCATATTGGAACTAACTCTCCGCTCCCTATATTAGAACTAACTCTCCGCTTCCCATATTGGAACTAACTCTCCGCTCCACATATTAGAACTAATTCTCCGCTCCCTATATTAGAACTGACTCTCCGCTCCCTATATTAGAACTAACTCTGCGCTCCCTATATTAAAACTAACTCTCCGCTCCCTAAGCCGTCCAATATAACTAATATCCCTCTTCCATATATTGCTCGAATATATGCAAGCAGTTCTAAAGTCAAAATGATGCAGGATAGGTAAATCGAGGAGGACATTTTAATATCTGCATAAAACTCAAGATTACCATGTGTCCCTTTAATACGAATTCTCAGAATGCCTTGCTGATGACAGCAAATATTTTGACCAGGTTCTACACTGTTTCTATTAATACACTGGGTTTCTTATAAAACAGGCTAGGTCATTTGTACTTTTATCATTAAAAAAGCCACGTGACCTGAGTGCAAGCAATATGAGTTTATATTTGAAAAAAAAAAAAAAAAAAAAAAAAAGCTTTATTTGGACTGCCCCGCTCTCGCGCTAATGGGCTACTATCATCTCGCGCTAATGGGTTACTATCACGTATAATTTTAATTATAAACTAATATCAACTCTCCCATAAAGGATACAGTGCTTAATGTTGCGTACATTTTAATTGTTAACTGTTTAAGAATAAAGATATCATAGCAAAAGTCTACGTAATTTTGGATCACCCAAATAAAAGCAAGTGTTCGTGTTCACTATATTATTTTGAAATGCATTCCGGTAATTTCATTACACTTGACAGAATTACATATCTCAACAAGATATTGTATCCTCTCCTAACATTAGGTCATAATGTCATGCAAAATGTCATACTATATGCATATATAGGCAATGTGACTGTGTCTATTTCGTTACTTTTGAACGGAGTGCAATAATGTTTTGTAAAAGCTTTAACTATGTTCTCATTAAGACGGTTCCTCAAAGTGCCTCACGTACTAATACTAAAACCAAAGTCAATGTCATGTTTTTAGTTCAGAAGACGTATTATGTACATGTATAGGCAATGCTCGTGTTAACCGTTTCCTTTCCTTTACAAGAAAGTATTTTCGGTAACTTAAAAATATCTTTAAATGAATTTTTGGGAAGAGTTTAATCTAATGTTTGTAGAACTTGATATCCGAACTATTTGTCATTATACCATTTCTATCGTATATATATTAATGTCACACTGTATGTAAAATATTGGTAATAAAATATGTTAACATCATTAATTGACATATAATGCATATAATTAATTTAATTAAAGCTCCTTTTGCCAAATGGTTCTATGGTCAGAGCTTCGGTTGGCACGGTGTTCGCACATTTATAGGTTTATATTAAGTTCTTACCATCTACGTCCCTTCGTATGTTTACTTATTTTATTATGCATAATGCATACATAGTAGATACATAGTAGATACATAGTAGATACATAGTAGATACATAGATGTCCATTGTCTATGTAAACGTTATTTGAATCAACACGTAAACGATTATATAGCAACACCAATCACATGAAAGTGTTCGGCGTATATGTTTACCCAACTCATTAAGCTAATAGCCTCCCTATTACAACTGTAATATGGGAACAGGAAGAGCCATCAATAAAACCACAATTGTTACTTAATGGTTTTATATAATACGTGAAATGTTTAAAATACACACATATAAGTGATATGTATTATAGTAACTATACTCAGTACATTTGAAAACGCAAAACTTGGCAAACATTTAATTTCTAGAGACTTGAAGTTCTCGTGCATATGTTCACATTTGGGACAAAAGAGACTTGTGTACTATAAAATACAATCTTGATTTGAACAATAAACATCGGACTAAAAATAATCGAAAATCAAAAAGGTTGTGTTTTTAAATGTAGTGATTGTATAAGACGTTCAACTGATGCCGTTAACGCGTTGTTATTTTATACATGATGACGTAAAGTAGCAATACATGTTTGCAAGGAACATGTAGGGATTGTCAGTCAGAAGTTATTCACATATCGGATTCTTAAAGCATTTCCTGATGGCAACTTAGACATGCAATTGCTTATAATTTGACTGTTGTAGACACTTTTCTGTATTCTAGAAACGTATCCGATAAAGAGATAAAATAATGAATACCTGTAACAGGCGGAAAAAAAAAGACAAACAGACATACGATCGTAAACATGTTACCTTACCAAAATTCACCACGCAAGTCACCAAATCCATCTTCGTATTCTTTGAAAGTCCGATAAAAGTCCACACTGCCATTAAATCTTCGTTGGGAAACCTGAAACACGTCGACTTGAATGTGTATGTTATATTGAACGTAGTGCAAAACCAAAACTTGAACATAACTGTAACATTTAATCATGTACATACTTAATATAAACATAAAATATCGGTGGTTTTGAACTATACATTCAATCCTCAGCAGGATAACAAATGTCCCTCTCAGAGCTAGCTTTACATTCAAAATTCAAATTCCAGCTCGACATTAAATTTAATCTCAGAGATCTCTCTACATTCAAAAACATTTAATTAACCTATAATGTGTTGATGAACCATTGAACAATATTCAATTCAATTTTCCTCCACTCAATAAGTTAAAATCCCACCTTCAACTTTATCTGAGGCGGCTCTAAATAATCTATATTTGTTGATGAGCCGTTAAACAAGATTCAATTTAATTTATTGCCTTATTTAGTCATCATTTCACCACTCACTAATACCACTTTAATGCCACCTTCTCCTCTCTCTGGGGCGGCTCTAAATAACATATAATGTATTAATGAGCTGTTAAACAAGATTCAATTCAATTCAATTTACTTTTCTCCATCCAATACGTTATAATACGCCTTACACTCGATCACATAATGTTGAGGGTGTATATATCGCCCGGGATAAATCATCCTACTGACATTATATCCTACCACGAAAAGTCGAAAATTAACATATTTTTTTTCCTACTTTTCGCGCTTACGGTATACAGGTTCAGAGCGAAAAGTTGAAGTTTAAGTTGATAATGATCGTGATAATTATTAGGTTAGTTTGATAATTATCAAGCTTAAACCTCCAGTTTTCTAGTTGTCGTGCGAAATATTCTGGGTGGAAAGTTGATGGAACTAACAGGATTCCGTAACTTCAAGATGCATGGTGGACATTTTTAACAATCGATAACATATTGTGATATTTGTATACATTCATTATAACTCTTTATATTTATATATTTAGTATGTCTACATAGTTATTAGCTGAAATAGTTATATTTATATATAATAAAAGAGTTAAGACACATTTAAAAATTTCAAATTAAAGTCATCATAAGAGAAATTCATGAATATTTAAAAATATAGTTACGTCCATTTATGCTCCCGACGTTGGCCCAACTTGGTTGTACAACATTAGTAATTTAAAACGTTGGCCCAACGTTGGTACGACGATGTCTCAACGTTGGTCCAACGTTGTAGACAACGTCGCAACATCGTTGAGGAAGCCTGACAAACTTACGTTGGCTCGACGTCGATATACAACGATGTACAACGTTAGTCCAACGTTGAGCGTGTCAACGATGTCCCAACGTTGTTGGAAACCGTCGTGAAATCGTTGGGGCTGCTTGACAATGCTACGTTGGGCCAACGTAGTACCAACGTTAGAAAGCTAGCCGGGAAATACTTGTGACAAATGACTCAAAATACACAAAAACGTAATATAGTGCCCCAATGTCGGCCCAATGTATGAATATGCATCATGTTGTTACTCAATAAAGTGAGCATATGCACTCAAGCAGTCCAACATTAGGTCAAACACTGACACGCCAACGCTAACCAACCGATCATCTTCCCACGTTGGCCCAACACATACATGCTATTTAGGAGCCGCCTTAGACAGAATGTGAAAAGGAATCCGAAAGCCTCCCCTACTCTTAAAAACGAATAGATTCATATGGTGTTTCCGTGCTCTCAGGATAGACAACAATACAGGGATCGCCCGGTATACGTCCCCATCCGACTGACGAGTCGAAGAGAAATGGTCATGCATAAGAACACAACGACGAAAACGTATAAGATAGACATAAGAAGTTCAATTACGGCATGTTATTATTTTAAATTTCAGAAAGAGGGAAAAAAAACTAATTTTTCCTGAAAGTAATGTGCAGTACGACTGTTGTTAAACGATTGTAGCAGATTATTTGCTGAGCGCATTTAACATGTTTTTCTTGGCATTGACTAGACATACTTGACAACTGTAATTACATGAAATACCATTTGCGGGTTTCAACATTAATAAATAAATAGACATGAGCAGTGCGTCAGGTTCAGGGAAAGCATTTCCCATTGCTCGTGCCTTATAGAATATGATTTTTTTCTTGCAGTAAATACATATAAATATTGTTTGCTATAACTGTTGGCTGATTAATAGAAAACCTGTCAGAAATAAGTTATAGTTGTGCATATATGTAGTGTAGGAAAACAAGATAGAAATAATTACAAAAGGGCAAATAACTCATGGTTTAAAGTTTTATAGGCTAACGTACATTCCAACCGCCCCCATCTGTTACCATGTCGCAGTAGACGTCATGTGGTGTGTTATTCTGATATACCGTGTGGATTCCACTGTTGCTTCCAACATCGAGATGTTTGATATCATAACAGTCAGCAACTATAAAAATATACAGTTTACGTCTCCTTTGTTGGTCATTTTGAAAACTTGACAAAGACTAAAGACACAACATGCACGAAGGTCAACTCAAGAAACATGCGGAAGGAATTTTATTAGCACCGAATAATGAGTTTCTCCCTAGTCTTAATTTCAAATACAGGTTGTGTTTATCTTTCGCATTATCACCACTAAAATACAGTTAACATGTATTATTTCACCTTGCCCTTACTTTAGAATATATGGTTCGTTTGCATGTATTATTATGAAATATATGCTTTTACATAAACGATCACCTCCATTACGTGTTCCCGCCTTAATTCCATTAAGCGATTGGAAAGCTTATATTAGCAGGATTGTATAACGGATATCTGTTTTTGTTTATTGGGGTAATGGGGTACCTACGGGGAATTCGTACTATCTTCACGTCTCGAGACGTAGACATGTCTACGGCGCATTGACCAATGAAATCCTGAAAATTTTCTTTGCAGTATGACAATGTAAAATGTCTAAATCTGAGACAGTACCACCCAAGAAACATTGTTGTCAACGAAAATGACAGAAGGTGCATTTAATTTAACACGAGACATTGACTTTCTGAAAGTTATTTATTTCCAAGATCTATGTTTTTCCTTGAATGGATTTCATATATTATATACTGATATTTAGATGATATTACATATATCCCGGTATTTAGATGATATAACATACATCTCTGTATTTAGATGATATTACATATATCCCGGTATTTAAATGATATTACATGCATACCGTCATGTAGATAACATTACATATACACCAGTATGTGTATGATATATTATATTATTAGTTATTAGGATTCTTGACAGGGGACATGGGCTCACATTCCCTGCCTAGAAATTTTATTTACCCGAGCCGTTAAACGAGGGGGAATATATATTTCCAGGCAGGGAATGTGAGCCCATTTTCCCTGTCAAGAATCCTAATAACGAATTTGTCATACTTCAAAGTTGTAACCATTTATTTATGGAAAAAACAGCCAAAAACACGATTTCATTTTTATTGCTCCAATTTTCCCGTAACGTTCCTCTAAGTAATAGATAGAGTATGGTTTCATTGAGTTGGTTCATTTAAACATCGAGATGGGTGTAGCATGTCAATTTCAGCTCTATTTCAGTTATTCTTACTGTTATTCTCACTGTTATTCTCACAGTTATTCTGATTGGTCTTATTTTAAATTAAACGATTTACACCTGTTCTTGAACAAAGAGAATTGTCTGTGAACATGCTACAACTGGACGTCGTTTACTTTCGTGACGTCATCGCTCTAACGTCGTTAAATTTGGCGGATTTTTTAATAAAATAAACGTAATTTGTCACTATGTTAATGATTTATTATCTGTAAAATTGCCAAAAGAATACACTTACGATTAATTCAGACTTTTACACACAGTGCAAAGCGCAGAAAAGCGATAGAAAGGAAACAATCGGCGGTTTCCAAAACGAATCGGCAACGTTATCGTCGCCATTTTGTTTTTTTGTGTATTTGAGTAATGGGGTACCTACGGGGAATTCGTCCTATGTTCACGTCTCGAGACGTAGACATGGGCTCATGTCTACGGCGCATTGACCAATGAAATCCTGAGAACTTTCTTTGCAGTATGACAAACACCGATATTTGGAAGATACAATATATACAATAACGTCAGTTATATAAGTATACAATATTACACTGATATTTTCAAAGTATAATGTTCTACTGATATTTCGATAGTATAATATATACCGGTGTTTGGATGATATGAGATATACCAGTATTTGGATGATATATTATTTACCGGTTCGGATATGTCAGTGATGTAATGTATGTCGGTATTTGGATGCCAGTATATACCGATATTTTGGATTATGTTATTGATACAGATATTTCAATGGTATAATTTATACCGGTATGTTGATGCCATTATATACTGTGTGATATCATATAAGTCAATATTTGGAAGGGCATATATATGTTTATAGCTATTTGTATGATATACACATATAACGGTAATTTCATATTTGGGTATGACCACATGGTCTTCCTGCAAGAAACAAATCGAGACAGATATTAACAATCACTTATACACAGCGTGTTTACCTCTTTTACATTTGGGGGCAACACCTCTCCAGTGTCCATCGAATTGACAGGTAAGTAAGCTATCTCCGACAATGATGAATCCAGCTCGGCAAGACACTGTCACATTTCGGTCTGCGATGACTGCAGATGTTGGTTTAACCTTACCGTTTTTTGGTGCAATATAACGAGGACATTCTAAAATAGAAATGTGTTCAAAACAATATATGTTCATATAATTGAATAAACACTAACATATTTAAAACGGTTAGTATAAAACAGACATTGTTAACATATATTGAAAATCATCGTTATTGTAATAATACAATCTCATTATAATCAAATCCTAATTACCTTTTGATGCCATGGAGGTCACATCAGATCGCCTTTCATCTTATCAATATTCATGAAAGTATCAAATAAATTCAACCAATGAAATCGCTCGTTTCATATGTACTTCAGATGAGGTTCGCGTGAACTGAACAAACGAAAATCCACATAAAACCCAATAATGTATCCGAAAAAAAGAATAAGTCGCTGTGTGTTAATGCTGTGGTTGATACGAAAAATTCAAATAAATGCACTAAATTGAATGTTTTACAGCAAACATAGGAAGAAAATCATGGGCGCGGTCATTACCTAGATTATTGCAACATTAGGTTTTTGATAAACGTTCTGTTATTTTTACCCGCGAGTGTAATCTTATTGTGGGTTACGAGTTCAACCCTAGGAAGTGATGCTTCTTTTCTGTTTTGTACCGCTATTGAATTTGGTCAAACAATCTTGGTTTTATTCAGCAAATATTCAATAATGGTTGGTGTGTTGTGTTTTTTATTAGCTAAATGTTACGGACATTGTCTCTTTCAATACCGAGTGTAGACTGCTCCACAGCGTTTGACTGAAAAGCGACATGCGCAGTGAAGCTGCTATACCGAGTAATTGTGTAGACTGAAATCTGATTGCCTAATCGTAAGGTCAATCTGACGTGACCTCCAATGCAGTGTTGTCAGATCCTTAGTAGCGTAGAGTATCGTAGCGTGATAAAGGGTCTGATTTTAATGAGATTGGTAATGACATTAAATTATAGCAAGCAAGGAATAACGCAAACGTTACATGTAGCTGCCGAGAGAAAATAGCATTTTATGTGGGGAGACAAAATTTAACAATAATAAAATATCAAGGAAAGGTAGCTTAAAATATAGAGAATAAAGGCTGTCGCGGAGAAATAAATCATCCTGACTATGTTTTCTGACCAGGGACATTCTATTTCACAATTTCACCTTCAGTGTTACCGCTACACAGTTAATATTTAAAGACGTAAGACCTCGCTACACATTCAAATACAGATATATATATATATATATATATATATATATATATATTATCATTTAAACACGGTTTAACATATATACTGAATATGGAGAAATAATGAGTAATACATATGACAGAGATTATTTATTATTGATATTGTTAATTATCCCCACTTAGATGGGGATGTTCCCCGAGCTAATTCTTATTGGGCCTAGTTTCTCAACGTATTCATTTTTTCTAGAGCTTGAAGACGAGTTGAGGACTTTAATATTTGAAATCCTTCTACAACTAAGAAGCTACTCCATCAGGGCTACCATTACCATAAATATAGATATAAAAATCGAACTGTAAAAGTAGAATTCAAGGACAACAGTCAACCACAAACACACACAGAAACAAAGAACAATTTTAAAGATGAATAAAAGTCCTAATACGACTTCACAAACACAAAAGGGTTGACAATAGGGCTACCGCCTTGGAACGGTCAGTGGTAAAAAAGGCCGCTGGGTGTTTAAACTTCGAAAGTTAAAAGGGTCTGACCGGTTTCCTGACCGCTTTACAAATTTAATCAAGAAGTTCGTCAAAAAAGGATATAACCCTTTGGTACGTCATGATGTCTTGACGTCAAGGACGTCACAACGTTATTAAAACCCTTTTTTTTCACTGATTGCATTTTTAGGCTAGGGGCCAGGCCCCGGGTCTTTAGTACTAAAACCACAAATGGCAAACAGGTCCAATTTAACTTGTATTTCTACGCCTATCTTATCTGCTTATCGTATCTTATTTGCATAATGACGTCATTAGTATAAAGAAGTCCATAAATTGTTAAGCTGTAAATAAGGCGAATGCTATTGGGTTTTACTGCTCTTCACCACTTATTTAATAAGTTGATGCATTAATCAGAAGAAAACCACTTGCGGTGTGGGTGGTGGTTTGTAAATAAATTTAATTAATAAATGTTTGTGGATCTGTTTTTATATTTCAACACTTGAATTGTGCTGCTGAAAAATCTTACTGAGCTGCACATATTTATAAACTTTGTTTTATTTTTCAAATAAATTGTCCAGCCAACATACTGAAGAGGAAAGTAGAATAATAAAAATATATTTGACGCTGTCAATGGAAAGGGGAAGTTGGTGTATTGGTAACGACTCTGGCTTATGGATCGGGCAAACCCAGTCCAATCCTGGGTGCTGTCGAATTGTTTTCTTTCTCTCATTATTATAATTTAAAACCACTCAGTTTCCTTCTGTTAGAAAACAAACTTTAAACAACTTCTCACCCACCACATATTTTTGTCACAAAAGGACCAGTGAACAGGCTGTTCTCCTAAACTATTGTACGAAAGGCCTCCAGCATTTCTGAGCTTTCAGCACTTTGATTTATGTTGTTTTACTATAAAATCAATCGGTGTCATTGTCTCAGCAGGACCTAAATAATGTGTGTGAATGGTCCAAAAAATGGAAAATGGAACCTAATATTAAAAAGTGCAAATATAAGCATATAGGTAGCCATTATCTTGATAATGAAATTACTATGCGTCAGAACGATACTGAGTCGAAAACTGAAACGGCTGCAAAAAAAAAAAGATCTGGGTGTTATCACAGACAATAAACTTAAAGTCAGTGAACAAGTTAGTAAAGCAGTCGCAAAGGCTATTAGGAACTTAATAAGGATAAAAATATCGGACAGGGAAAGCAGCATTCAAGGACGACAGTCAACCACAAAACACAAAAACAAGCACGCAAACAGACAAACGAAAAGGCAAAAGTAATAAAAAATGCAAACGACATCACAAACACAAAAGGGTTGACAATAGGCCGGCTACCGCCTTGGAACGGTCAGTGGCAACGGTAAGTCTCGTCTATCGTACCTTCACTTACATAGACAGGGGGGTGTTTCTTCTCCTGTTCAAGTCCTTGATTCATCCTCACCTGGAGTATGCAACTGCTATTTGGTCCCCAAGGTTGATAAAGGATAAAACTGCAATTGATATTGTACAAAGAAGAGCAACTAAGTTATTGCCAAGGATAAGTCGCCTACGTTATGAAAAAAGGTTAATAGATTTAGGACTACCTACGACTATCATAGACAAAGGGCTGACATGGTGCAAATTTATAAAATCCTGAGCAAGATCGATAAAGTAGATGAAAACAATCTCTTTCAAAGGGCAATATATGCAGGAACTAGAGTTCATTCACAAAAGCTATATAAACAAAGGGCCAGGTTAAATGTCAGTAAGAACACGTTTGGAAACATAGATGTGAATGCCTGGAATAAACTTCCCAACGAGGTAATTTAGGCGCCTTCGCTCAAAGCGTTTAAAAGTCGTTTAAACAAACATTGGTTATGACACCCCACTAAATTTTCTCCTGCATTTTTTATCATAAAGCCAGTAATTATGTAGGGGATATAACCCTGCAAGTAAAGTGGCAAATGTCGACAGTGCTGCCGCCATCGCACGGTTTCACTTTGCACGTAATGAAATCAGTTTCTGTTGAACGGATTGTGTTTGCATTGCACGAACTTTGTTTTCGTCCGATTATTTTACTTACCACCAGACTAAATGAGTTTGCGTTAAACTGGTTTATATTGCATTATACTGATTTTCTTTGTTGTGTATCACTTCACGTTTTTCGATGAATCGTGTAAGTTTTGATCGTACCGACTTGTATTTTATTGTATTACATTAGTTTGTTTGTCAAATGTTTTATTATTGCACTGAATGATTTCTATTTGCGATGTATGGTTTGAAATTTTACACCGTATCATTTCACTTCGAACTGCATTAATTCACTTTGTAACAAACGAACAGAGTTTACACGTCGCATCGAATCAATATGTATGTCATCAAATGACTTCACGTTGAATTAAACGGTCTGTCATTGAATGGTTTGTAAATATCCACATTTTGACGGTTATGGCTTCCCATACAACAACTTCAACTTCATGCTCCATATCACGATAATTAACACGCTACATTGTTGTTGGAAACTGAGAGATGCGTCTATTGTTTATATGCAGTGTACGGTTTATGTGCAGTGCAAACTGTATGCAAGTTGGCAGTTTTTAAAAATTCGAATGCTAGTAGGAATATTTACTTACTAGTTAAACCCTTTTGGACACGGTAAGCGGCGATGAGCAACGTGCATATATACAGTTTGAAATTTTGCGAGGGAAACGCTGAGGAAAGCGTGTGTCATCTTTGCCCTATCATTTAAAAGAGTTTACAGGCGGGTAGAGCGATTTAAAGGAGGTGTTACAGACATTTCAGATGAGCCACGGTCAGTAAGACATATTTCTGCCACAGACTCGTTTAATGTTGAAAAAATGAAAGAACTGTTGGATGCAGATTGAATATATACATGTCAGGAAATAGCTTATAATGTCTTCAGAGTAGCTTGAATTCACCAGTGAGGAAGAAACGTAGACACTTGCTGGAATCGGATCCTTTCATATTGCACAATAACGCGACGCCCCATAAATACAAACACATACGGTTATTAATAACGTCATATGGTTTGTCTCGTCCCATAGCCTTGCTATAGAGACTGGTAGGTGGCCTAGACCTAGAAGTATACCATTAGCAGATAGAACATGTTTAATTTGCAACAAACTTGAAGACGAGTTTCATTTCATTTTAGATTGCGATCTGTTTAAAGACATCCGAAACATATATAGTAAACAATATTTTTGGAATCGACCGAGCATGTTCAAATTAAAAGAACTTTTTTACAGCAAAAATGAAAAAGAAATAAAAAATTTAAGTGTGTATATTTTTAAAGCATTTGAAATGAGGAAAACGCTAATGAATTGATTTGATATAATTGTAATTCCATGTCTCATTTTCTCATGTTCTTCTTCTCAATTGTAATGTTTTGTATTATTTTAATATTGTAATATTTTATTTTCACATAGTCATGTATATTTGTGTGTGGTGGTTTTGTCACGCTTGAAAATGCAAATAGAGCATTTTTTTATTGTGTTTGAAACGTATGTGTATGTGCGTCGTATATGTTCATGACATGGATACGATTAACACAATATGTAAATGCTAACTATAAGTTCAATATATATTACACCACTATTTCGAAAACATTTTACAAGCTTGTAAGTCACAAGAGAAAAATATGCTCCATAACACACGAATCATTATTCGTTTAGTCACCTTCTCCGTGAAATTTTAAATGGAAATACTGACGTGTTCATGTGTTTGTTTCTATTTGTGTTTTCTGTTTGTGTTCTCTAAAAAGAAGTAAACAGTATAACTGTGTTTATGTTTGCATCTGATATTTGTTAATACCATATATGTACGGATCTTGCTACGTCTGTTAAAATGTATATGTATAATATTGTATGATCACATGGGCCTATGGCTTACTGATTTTGAAATAAAGTGCTTCTACTTCTTTGAAAGTGTTTAGTCACCATGTTTATTCTAGATTTAAGTCCGTGTTACTTTGATATTTTTCCATTGTTTGAAAAACCGCTTCTCGGAACTCGATATTCTGACCTAGATGAGCTACAATGTGCTGTGGTCAATGAAGTGAGACATAGCCACTTCGGTTGCCCAGCAGCCGGAATCCTAGCAACCGGTAACCAACGAGATGAGAATCGGTCATTCAACGCTAGGGATGTTATATTGGAGGATTTTAGGCTAGAAAACTAGTATGTATGTACACCGTTTAAAATATTAAGCCATTGTAATTACTTATTGAATAAACCTCCCAACAGCCTAATAAAAAGTATCAAAAAATCTGCTCCAAATGCAGATGATGATCAAGTAATGTCCGTAACATCATCAACGTGGATATAACTGTTTACTTTCTGCAATTTGAAAATATTTCTGTATCACGTTACATTACGGTCCACTGCTTAAAGTAGCCATCCCGCCAACAAAGCAAACGTTTATAACCTATGTACACCGTTTCTAAACATACTGATGACGAGGTATATATATATATATATATATCGCGGATATTTTATGTACCCGTGAACAAATCTATACTTTTAATTGTCACATATAAATTATGTTATGACCTGTAAACCTGAATAGGATTTGGATAACACATTGTGTAGTGTAATTTTGCCATTATTTGTCCGGTTAGTGCTCAAAAAAAGTATGTCACGTGATGTAAACTATGTTGGTTTCATCGTGACAATTCCCACGATCTAACGACAATATATTTGTTTCCAATACATCATGTACATATTTTGAAAATTAAATGTTAAAACCTATTGTTTTGTTCTAATTATTCGTTGTTATATTAAAAGTACGTATGCAATAAAAAGGTTATTATATTGCATTGGGATATATGCACTCGCTCTTCAGCGTATACATATTGCGCTCCTAAAGTCATGACACATATCTATCTTGTTAGGCGTATTTCGGTATTTATCCCTGTTGCTCAACTTACTTTAGCCCTTTATAAAACAGGTAAAATATACTGAACGTTTAATTTATGTGTCTACCATTGGTGCGCTCCTATTTTAAAAAAGAAAATGGATTATATATAATTTATATTACGGTAAAATATTTTAAGTTTTCATAAAGAGGCTGGACTAAAATCTGATTAAAACCCTTTTTTTATCTTCTGATTATCTCAACATTTCGGAAAAGTGTGATGATGTATAATGATGCCTGCATGTTATGTCAGGGACAAATTATTTCAACCTGCTGTTTGTTACACTTTCGTGATTCTACAAAACGAATGTATAACAATCAGCAGAAAGGTATATTGTGTGTTATACTTTGCGATGTGCTATGCATCAACTCTTTACATTCCACCTACTGCTATTTAGATCTTTATAAAATATATGTTTAACATAAGTCATAGGATGTTTGGCAAGTTGAATAATTATGCGATTATACTATTTTCAATATGCACCACCCACACTGTTCTCTTAAATTTTAATTTTGCAAATATACGTTTAGCAGGGAGGGAAATGTAAAAATATCAATATGACCAATATAAATCGTTGTAAACCAAGATGACCTAAAATTCCCATTTTGTAATTATAATCAAAGTATAACAGGTCAACTCAATCGCTTTAGCATGATATTTAGCATGGTAATCGCTTTAGCATGACAGTCACTTTATAATGACGAAATAAAGCCACCTAACAACTGTAGTCATAGTAAACATTACTCAGGATGACAATGAAACAAAAACAAGAAAGTAAGCAAGCAAGAAAATAGTTTATTTTACTAGCATATACAATGTGACTGAAAACACTGTATCAAACTAATTACTGGCAAATGCAAACTACATTACAGACAAATAGTGCATAATATTGTATATTAAACAACACCTGAGTCTTGTAAATCTTCCATTTACAATATGTTTTTTTCATTTTATGTTTGATCATTTTAGAAAAGATTTATCAATGTAACATGCCATTGCATTGTATATAGAGATGTTCTAACTGATGGAGTCGATCATAGGAAAAATCCATCATGAAAAAAACAAAACACGCCTACCCTATAATCGAAACCAGCGGTTAAATAATCTATTTATTACACATTTTTAAATCCGTATATGAACGATTTTAATCGACATTATTCGCTTTATTGAACGTTATTTGTGGATGATGTTGACGACAGCAACACTTTAGTGACGTCATAACTCAAGGTCACAGTTAGTTTGTTTTGTGTTCGGAGTTATTCATATTTAGCGATTATGCATATTCTTTCACTGAAATATCACAATCGTTCACCCATAGAAATGTTATAAATTAATGTATATGTATGCCTAACAGAGAAACAGAGAATCATAACAACATCCTATTACATCCACTGCGGTTTTAGTAATGCTATAGCGTCTCATTTTGATTTGCAGCTTGTGGCAACTGACCATCAGTCACGTATAAGCCTTTCTTTCAGAATCATTCTTAACAAGTGATCGCTTTTACTTTCAATATCCGACTAGTATACATGTATTTGAATTGTTAAAAAAACGTACTTTGTCGCCAAAAATAGCATCATTTAGCAATTTCATTTCAAATCGTTGTTGTAAACGACGCTTCTGAATCGTTGTTGTAAACAATGCTTCAGACCAGTATTTTTTGTTTATAATTGTTAGGATCATGAAACAAGAACCATTTATATTAAATAAAAGTTAACTACATTTGTATTAACAGTGTCCGTCCTGGGTATAGAACTGAATAGAAATCATGTTAAGGCAGGTAAATAATACTGTCATTCGTCTTAACAATGGTGACAAAGATACTGAGATCTGAAAATCATAAAAATACAGTACTCTAAAGAATTAACCTTTAGGATACAGACAACGGAGTGTACGATGTGTGTCAAATTTACTTACACACGTATCCCCTTTGTTCTATCAGGTCCAATTTCCACGTGTGTCCACAAAACACATTTAACATGTTAATACATGCATAATACGCCTTCAAAGTTTTACTTTACAGTGTTTTGCAGATGAAATGTTGGGCACTTATGAGTTAATAACGCCATAGGAACAACACAAATCGGCGCCAAACCGTTCAGAAAAACAAACCATAGTCCTAATAATGTTTTAATATAAAAATAAAAACACATTCATCAACCGCATGATTGGTTGAGGATAATTCTATTTCTACAAAATAATACAACTAGCGTTGATCATTTTGAGAACTATGTAGCTTTCGAATGAATGAAATATTGACCAATAGCTTTTTACGATATTAGTTTTTTAATTATTGGTAAATCATTAGCCTGACATTTAAGAAAAGCTACTTCAAGATAAATACGAGAACCTGAAATTGTAGGATGGCTATCCCAAGCCGATTACAAAAGTTAGATATCACCTCTTTTTTTCCTTTGTATGTAAGTCACAATTATACATAGAAATATAGTAGTGTCTATTCATAACAACGTCATATGAGTCCGCACAAATACGACATATTGGAAAACTAGAAAACTAGTGTGTTGTATTTATTTAAAGATCATATATACACTTCTAGTTACATGCACAACTATAATATTGATATATTGTCCGTAATGTACCAACACGTAAACTGTAAATATACATTCTTACACATGCTGCCCCCTCCCCCGCCTCCCCCCCCCCCCCCCCCACCCATCCTTTTCCCGAAGTTACGATCTAATTTGCCGACTTCCCTTACCTACATTGTTCTATCGACTAGAGGATTTCATAAAATATGGTCTGTTTAACACATTACAATAATAAAGAATAAAATACATTGTAAATTAACGTTTTATTGCTTCATTTCCAACATTCATATTTCTTGTAAAAAGGCCGTAGACATTACAGGTGTATAGCGGAAATTCCCGTGACGTGTTTTCAAATCTCTTGAGTGTATTATAATATAGCATTATATTTTAAAGTTAAATAAATATATAGACTTAAAAAAACATAACTTTTGTAATATTATAAAGGAACGTGTAGAAAAGAAAATCAAACATTTTAAGAAAAATCAAATGACATGTGCTAGAATAGTTGATTTTATAATTACAAGTAGGGCGTCCACAGTCCCTCTTGGGCCTCTTGTTTAATTTTTGTCTCGCCTCATTGTGAAACGAGAGCACACATATAAGACAAATAGTTCTACAGAAGTCACAGCACCTAAACGCAATGGCACTGTAGATATGCACTGTACCGCACACAAAGCGCAAATTAACTATACAATGAAAAAGACAATACGAAACACAGAGAGTGGTAAAGACAGGGTTACCGACTTGGAACGGTCAGTAGGCAATATAGCACACTGGTTAGCTTAAAGCGAAGTTTGCACAGCCTCGCTATTATCCTATATTATCAAGTCAATTCACATACAGAATAATCAATAACAAACATTTAAACACCAAGCTATTCAGATGTTACAATTAAATAATTATAAAAAAAAAAGTATGACTAAATACACTCAGCACCTCCATTCGTCTCATTTCAAGTTCAGCCAGCATATCAGACACATATACAGACTCACACTTTCTCAAAAAAGGTGCATCATCAATTACAGGCCTTCCAATGTTATTATACATTTAACGCCGGTCATCGTCATATAATAGTAAATTACTTCATTTAAAACCTGTTAACTTTGTCATAAAATGAACTATCCTCCATTGCTATTATAAATGTAACGTCAGCAATCGCTATAGTAAATTAGAGGCAGGCCATTGTAATTATAATTGTAACGATTTTCCTTGTTATCATAATGTAAACGCCTTCCATTTTGTTGTTAACGCCTAATATCATTATCATAAATTATAAACATTATTAGTTATTAGGATTCTTGACAGGGGACATGGGCTCACATTCCCTGCTTGGAAATTATATTCACCCGAGCCGTTAGGCGAGTAGGGAATATATAATTTCCAGGCAGGGAATGTGAGCCCATGTTCCCTGTCAATAATCCTAATAACGAATGTGTCATACTTCAAAGCTGTAACCAATTATTTAAGAAAAAAACAGTCAAAAATACGATTTCATTTGTATTGCGCCAATTTCCCCGTAACGTGCCTCTAACTAGACGTTGCTTACTTTCATAACGTCATCGCTCTAACGTCGTTAAATTTGGCGGATTTTTTTAATAAAATACACGTATTTTGTCACTATGTTAATGTTTTATTATCTGTAAAATTGCCAAAAAATACACTTACGATTATTTCAGACTTTTACACACAGTGGAAAGCGCAGAAAAGCGATAGGAAGGAATCAATCGGCGGTTCGGTAACGTTATCGTCGCCATTTTGTTTTTGTGTATTTGAGTAATGGGGTACCTTCGGGGAATTCGTCCTATGTTCACGTCTCGAGACGTAGACATGGACCAATGAAATCCTGAGAATTTTCTTTGCAGTATGACAATACTACGTACTTATCGACGCCTGTTAACGTTATCACAAATTCAACCCCTTCTTATGTAATTATTAACTCAACGTATGTCGTCGATATAATAACTTAAAGGCGTTCCATTGTTATTGTTATCTTAAACCCTGCCGTCGTTATCTTAAATTAAAATACTAAACATTGTTATTACACTATAAACTAATTATATTGTTATTATAAACTAAAAAACGTACTTTGCATTTTGCTTTCCTTTTTGTTTGTTTTTACAAAAAAACTCTTTTTACTTCCATCATTCACTTAATTACATCAATGTAGTGATAAAATAAACAAATCTATTGCTAAAACACCATTGACAAATCTAACATGAGTTCAGTGTTGTAATAGGCCAAAACTGAACAATTTCAAACATTGCATGATACGTAAATTTAATAATTCCATGAAATGATAACGTAGACTCTCTTCATTATTATTATAAAACAATAAACTTTAATATAGTCATCAAAATAAGTCTGACGTGGAGTTAATAAATCTTGGTCTGAAAATAAATATAAATAAATAAAAAAATAAATAAAAAATAACGTGTTATTTGTTTGTCTTTGTGTGTAGTCCTAAGGTGTATAGCCCCTCATTCTTTTAACCAATAGGACGTCCTAAAGGTATAGGTTCAATAGAGTCTTGACACGTGTTATTTGTTGAAAACAATTATATTTTAAATACTCTGGGACTTTTCTTAAAGCTACACAATCCAGATAAAATAATACAATTTCAAGTTTTTTAAACATAAGAACGCCTATAGGTGAAGTTCTTTGCTGGTTGTGTTGTCTACATTGTTTAGGCTGGTATATTGTCGTAGCGTATATCGAGGCATTTGCATAATAGGCGTGATAAACGCTTCGATAACTTTGAATTGTACCACCCAGCGATTACGGGTATATAAGCCTAAACGTTTATATAGCAATTTGCTCAGATATCCGATAACTACAGACTGTTCGACTCAATGAGGATATTCAATGGCGTGCAATGTAACTATATACATGTTTGTAATGAACAAGTAAAATGCGTAAATACATCACTATGTAAAGAATTATAAACACTTACCCGCGTATTCCACATATGTACCATATATTGTATATATTTATTTCCTATAATAACCTGGAAATAATCCAAAACCACACACATATTATACATGTATACATATACAGAGAGCGTGTATCGGTAGCCAATAGTATGTAACGTGAAATACATGCTCAAGTTTTGACTCGGGATAGGGAGAAATTATTGTTTACAATGAGACACTAGAAGGATATTGTTCAAATTAATTATATATATGGAATTTTCTTTTGTTGGAAAAATACCAGCAATAATATTTCTCGCAAATTGTAGTTTTTAGGATGTGGGGAAGGAGTATACACATGAAGGTCGCCCATCCGTCTATCCTTCAGTTACACGTTTCAGTTCCGGAGGGGCTTGGGAAACTAATGAGAGTCAATTCGTAAAAAATAATCGTTTTTGCGTGCGAGCGTGTTTGTGGGTGCGTACGTAAGCCGTGCTTGTGTGTGTGCTATTATGCATATATTTGTTAATAATTAAATCTGATGAATCTGAAAGGCATTTGAATACTTCTTCTTCATAAAAAGAAAATTCATAAAAAAAAAGTTAAAAGTGCTAAGGCCCGGACTAGAACCCGGTCCGCAACGGAGAAAGCATACTAAGACAGCGCGTTAACCTACTGCGCTACGGAGGCCGATTAACAATGTTGTATTAATTAAGTTACTTTACATAAACATGCTCAATCGCGAAGGACTCTGTGCTAATATCACGGTGGATAGACGTAACGGACCATGGTTGCTCAAAACTGCGTAACCTTGATCCTGGTTGCACTTGTAACGGACCCTGGATGGTAAAAACAGAGGAAAAATGGACACTGGAGTCAAAAAGTTCGAAAATAAAGATACGTTATCGTATGTATAAGAAAAAAACTTTATGCGACGGAACTTTTGAATATCATATCCTTATAAATACATTTACTTTATGTACAACAAATGCAGAATAATTCCTAAAAAGATGAAACAAATTTACTCTTAACCGGTCGATACAAAGTTGATGACTTTAAAAAGCCAAACTTCCATATGTTCTCTCTGACTGATTTAATGTGATCCCAAATTGGTTTGCAACTGCTGTTGTTCTTTATTAATAAAGATAACTGTTTAGCCTAAAAACCTGCAAATATTTACATCATGTCTAAATTTCAGAGCACCGGACCCTGGTTGCTCTGTAAAAAATGCGTGAGATTCTGCATTACGTGGTCCGAGTATTAACTTTCATACCCCATCCAACCCCTTCCCCAAGAGGCGAAAAAAAGTTTGCATATTGTAAAATTAAAACATTTAATACATATTTTAAATAGGTTATCGCAATTTTTCAGTATTTTTTTTTTAATATGTTTTATTGTCGAAATATCACTTATAATATCCTGCTAATATAAGCTTTCCCATCGCTTCATGAAATTAAGGCGGGACCACGTAAAGAGCAACAGACACAATCCGTACCATTGGCATCGGATCCTGGTTGATAGATTGTTTGCTATATACCTTCAGATTAAAGAGAAAACGACGATCGGGACTTTGGCTCCACCAAAACAAACATTAAAAAAAACATCTGTTGGTTGCATGGCGTTTTAAGTCATCTTCAGATATGTGATGGTCGATTTGTTGGTGGGGGAGGCAGATCACCGTCTTTTTCATAAATAGGACATGTACTGAATACCTCATGAAATCTGGGAACGATCAAGATTCGTACCCACGACCGACCGTAGCGGTGAACTTGTAATAGCGCCTCACCGCTCTGGACCACCGCTACTAAAATTATTCATACGACAGCATTATGCAAAATAAACAACAAAAGCCCAGTATTGAATTATTATATGGGTTATGAATGTAGATGGTGTGATCTTGTTATAGTGATAGAATATGGTGGTGAGTTTTTCTAAATGCGTCTATGTCGAACAAGGTACAAGACTAAACAAATGTACTCCGGACCTACGTTCGTGTATATACGTTTGCGCCTTGAGATAATTCCCTCTTCATGACCTGTCTTCCGTCGACAGTACCCTAAAATAAATTATGGGCCCGCAGTAGACATAAACCAAACTTACTTTCCCCGTAGCGCGCTGCATGACGGTTTTTGTCGCCGTTTTACACGACAATGACCTCAAACAGTTTTTATATAAAAAAAAAGGTTTATTCAAAAGGCATTGTCTTAGAGCACACAGCTGTATACATATTGCCTGCAAAAATCAAAAAATTAAAAAAAAAAACACAATATATAAAAAAAGTAAAAAAGAAAAAAAATCGAGGGGCGAGAAGATATAAGGATTCAGACTATATCATCAAAATGTCAGTGTCAAATAAGATATAAAATAGTAGGAAAAACTCCCAAAAACGAACCACAGCGTCACTGGGAATAAAACAAGTTCATGGAGTTTGCCCCAGGACCACACTAGCAACGCTCTAGCTAAGCCCCTAACAGGTAACACTTATTTGATCATACATGATATTTAAAAACAAAATACATCAATGAATAAAAAATCAAATATTACAAATAATACAAATACAGCAATGTGAACAACTAATGACGTAGACTATATACATGAGTGTTGGCATAATGTAGCCTGACATGTCGTATAGAGAGGCAACCGTTATTGAAGCCAACAAACAAGATTTTTTTTTATTTAGAGATTTTGTTTAAAATAACTCTAAATGTACATTTATTCACAAATTAATATAATTGAGTAAAGTAATACATTGAACACCTCCTGTAGAAAAGCTTAGCTTTTCGTTTATAATCTCCGAATACTTACGGAAAATGTCAATTACAAGTTTTAAACTTTGAATTCGCAAGTTTTCATTATTTTATACATATAATATAATTCTAGAGAAAGTTGTATTGAGAATGTTGTCACTTTTTTGTTTTGTTTTAAAGCACTAGCAGATTTCGAGGGGAGCACCCCCATCGAAGTCATCCTATGATTTGAAAAGGTTATCACATAACATTTAACTGAATGTTGTTTAACCGTTTATCAAGACATTATATTGAATATGTATAGCCGGTCGCCCCAAAGGAAGGAAGGATACATAAAAATCCGAGAAGCTGCCCTAATCTTACTAAGGAATATATTTCCCTTTGATTAGCAAATTTGTCCAAGGATAGACTCCGAAACACAGAACCGCTGTACATACCAATCCGACGGACTAGACTGAGGGAACATGTTTTACTCAATAATACACAAAATAAATTGACTTGCGGCGATAAGTCTTCATCCGGGTCAAATCCAACGTGCTATCAACTAGACCACGCCAGCCTCCTTGAAGAGTACGAGTTCCTCGCCGAAGTTTGGAGAGTGAAAACTCGTTAAATGTGAAAATCTTTAAAATATCTCAGAACATTGTTTTTTTCCATAAGTTGACCTCCGCACAAACCCCACCCAAATGAAAATGTCGCAGCTTTATCTTCCACCGCTGATATCAGATCGAGATATTTCGAACAGGGGAACATATCTAGTCGTTTTTTTTAAGATGTAAAACTACCAGCTTGGATCCTGTGTCAGAAGCAAACAGCATCCGGTGGCATTGCAATGCACAAACAACTTAACGCTTCTGGCAATCGGTAGATATTATTATGTATTAAATACGTCCAATGGATGTTATGGCTGAACATACATAATTCCAGATATAGCATATGCCAATAGCAGTCTCCGTTTTTGAAATAAACACAATTTTCTTAGAACTAGACGTACTTTTACGCGTCGGTGTGAAAACAGTGCGCGTTCTTTCACATCTAAAACACTGTTTTTATAACCCGTTCTTCATGAATTCAGACGCACAAATGCATCTAGTGTTCCGTGGGTGTGATAATTTTTAAAAAGTGTCTTTAGGTAAAGAAATATTAAATATGTTTTAACAGCACATCCAACAGTTTACGTGTTTTTACCCGCCAGGGTCCTTTACATGAGCAACCAGGATCAAGGTAACGCTGTTTTGAGCAGTCAGGGCCCATTACGTCTGTCCACCGGGAATATAAACCATTGCTTTTTACAGGTCCGTAGCTTCACTGGGGCACACAGAGACAGTTGCCTTGGTTGAATTTTGGGAATGTACATACTTTATATAAAAACAACTATATACTAGTAAATAAGGACCCTGGGGGAAATGCAACACATTGACAAAATCCAGGGTGGAGAGGGAAGTTAATGCCATCGGACAACAACATAAGCGATATGCCTCTGTTAAATTACGGTTACGGACCTGTTTTCATTTAAAATTACTTTAAAAACCATTAAACTTGGCAAAAAGAAAATTAAAGATTTAAATAAGTAAACTTACGAAAGGTTAATTACTAGTATTTGAACTTAATAGTTATACTAAAACTTTCGGTTTTTAGTTAACACTTACCCTGTCATACAGACGGAAGCTGACGTCTTTCATATTTTCTTTGATTTTGAAATCCGATCAATCAGAATTTTAATGTTCAGATTGCCGATTCATACATTTTATGTTGCATTTTTTGTGCTTCGTGAAAACATCAATGTTGGGCCCCACCCCGAACATTGGGGTGTGGGATCCTCCGGCTCTTACGCATATGTTTATGACTATATAGAAACTCTCTCTCTCTCTCAATTCCTTCTACCCACTCCTTCATTCCCCCACTCTCTCTCCCCTTTTCTCACTCTTTTCCCTACCTCCCTACCTCCTCCCTCCCTCCTTCCCTCCCACTCGCTTTCGTTTTTTCTGTCTCTCTCTTTCTCTCTGTGTGTGTCTCTCTCTTTCTCTCTCTTTCTCTCTCTTTCACTCTTTCCTTCTCCCTCTTTTTGACTGTCTATATCTCTGTGTGTCTCTCTGTGTCACTCTATCCATTTTATTTTCAATTTCAAAATTTCAATTCATGCATAAATTAAGATGAATTTATTTAAAATATGTTGATTTATAATCTACTAATATGTGTAAACCATGCATGCATGACTTCACATAACAAATACTATATCTCCATCTTTACCATTAGCCTCAACCAATATTCCAATTTTGATAAACAATGTCTCCCTTGTGTCTTGTGTCAATATACAGTACACACACACACACACATAAAAATGGAGGATTATTTGTATAGATGCAACGGGATAGTTGGAAAAGGTCTTTGTTACAAGGCCGCTTTGTTTAATTATAGGTATTGTTTTGGATTATATGTAAATATGGACTTATAATGTTGTTTGAGTAAGTACATCTTTAGCTTCAGTTTCAGTTTCTGATGACTTGTATTTCATATTAGATCTTCTACTGAAGTTTGGTCTCATCAGTTCGGTGGTAAAATGCCGCCTGCTAAAATCCGCTTTTATACCCGTTATAAGACCAGTGGTCGATTCACAAAGTACCCGAAGCGTCTCATACAGTACCGCCTTATCTCATTAATATTCAGTGAATTTAGGTAGTGCGCATGTTGTATATATGAACCCACACGTATACAGTAATCACTTAGTACAATATGCGTAATAACCGTTAGATTTGTTCAGTTCTAGTGTGCATTTTATCGGGATTGTGTAGCTTTAAGGAAAACTTAAAATATGTTTGTTTTCAACAAATAGCACGTTAATATTACTTTTATATAAATATATTTTTTTCAATTTATTATCATTATTATTTGTTAGTTCCCAACACTAATGGGTAAAGGCTACGTGAGGTCGTCTTCTCCCTCCTCTCTCCCTCATTTCTCCCTTCTCCCTCCCTCCCTTATCTCTCTTCTCCGCCCCTTTTCTCTCTTCTCTCTCAGAGTTCCGATAAACAAGGGACGAAATCCATACACGTATCTATCGTGGAGACAGAACGTGTACGGCAGACAAGATAATGGTCAATTAAGGATTTGATAGGATTTAGACTGTTTTACCCAAAACGACTCTCAAACGATGATAATTCTTCATCATATTTTTTTTACCAACTTGCTATTTTAAAAACCTCATGCCCCTTTCTCTCGCGACCCCCGTCCTTTTGTCTTCCGACCCCCACACCCTTGTCTCCCGGCCCCGCCCCTTATCCTCCGTACCCACGGCCATGTACCACACCTCCTGATACTGCCATCTGTGATCCGATCTATGGTTTTCAGACCAAGATTTATTAACTCGTCAGACAATCCCTTACAAATTTATTGTATAATTTACCTAGCCCAATTTTGTTAAAGTAGGCAGAGCATAGCGTTCACTCCTGGAGCCGCCATTTCTACCGGTGTTTCCTTCAAAACCTATTCCGATAAAAAGTCTACTTAACGACGACTTGTAGTTTGCACAAGACGACTTACGAAATGCACATAACAACTTACGAAATGCACATAACAACTTAGAAAATGCACAAGACAACTAAGAATATGCACATAACAACCTCCTAAATGCACATAACAACTTACAAAATGCACATAACATCTTAGAATATGCACAAGACAACTTAGAATATGCACATAACAACCTACGAAATGCACATAACAACTTACTAAATGTACATAACAACTTACGAAACGCACATAACAACTTAGAAAATGCACAAGACAACTTAAAAAAATTTACATAAAAACCTACGAAATGCACATAACAACCTACGAAATGCACATAACAACTTACTAAATGTACATAACAACTTACGAAACGCACATAACAACTTCGAAAATGCACATAACAACTTAGAAAATGCACATAACAACTTAGAGTATGCACATGACAACCTAATCAATGCACAGAACAACTTAAATAATGCACATCACATCTTAAACAATGCACATCACAACTTACGAAATGCACAAGACAACTTAGAAAATTCACCTAACAACTTACAAAATGCACATAACAACTTACGAAATGCACAGGACAACATAGAAAATGCACATAACAACTTACAAAATGCAAATAACAACTTAAGAAATGCAAAGAACAACTTAGAAAATGCACATAACAACCTACAAAATGCACATAACCACTTACGAAATGCACAGGACAACTTAGAAAATGCACATAACAACTTACGAAAATCACAACTTAGAAAATGAACATAACAACTTAGAAAATGCAATAGACGACTTGCAAAATGCACATAACAACTTAGAAAATGCACATGACAACATATAAAATGAACATAGCAACTTACTAAATGCACATAACAACTTAGAAAATGCACATGACAACTTAAAAAAAATCACATAACAAAATACGAAATGCACATAACAACCTACGGAATGCACATAACAACTTACTAAATGTACATAACAACTTACGAAATGCACATAACAACTTCGAAAATGCACATAACAACTTACGAAATGCACATAACAACTTAGAATTTGCACATAACAACCTACTAAATGCACATAACAACTTACGAAATGCACATAACAACTTAGAATATGATCAAGACGACTTAGAATATGCACATAACAACTTACGAAAAGCACATAACAACTTAGAAAATGCACATAATAACTTAGAATATGCACATGACAACCTAATCAATGCACAGAACAACTTAAACAATGCACATCACAACTTAAACAATGCACATCACAACTTACGAAATGCACAAGACAACTTAGAAAATGCACATAGCAACTTACAAAATGCACATAACAACTTACGAAATGCACAGGACAACTTAGAAAATGCACATAACAACTTACAAAATGCACATAACAGCTTAAGAAATGCACAGAACAACTTAGAATATGCACATAACAACCTACTAAATGCACATAACAACTTACGAAAAGCACATAACAACTTATAAAATGCACATAACTACTTAGAATATGCACACGACAACCAAATCAATGCACAGCACAACTTAAACAATGCACATCACAACTTAAACAATGCACATCACAACTTAAGAAATGCACAAGACAACTTAGAAAATGCACATAACGACTTACAAAATGCACATAACAACTTACGAAATGCACAGGACAACTTAGAAAATGCACATAACAACTTACAAAATGCACATAACAAGTTAAGAAATGCACAGAACAACTTAGAAAATGCACATAACAACTTACAAAATGCGAAAAACAACTTACGAAATGCACAGGACAACTTAGAAAATGCACATAACAACTAGCGAAAATCACAACTTAGAAAATGCACATAACAACTTAGAAAATGCACAAGACGACTTTCAAAATGCACATAACAACTTAGAAAATGCACATGACAACATATAAAATGCACATAACAACTTAGAAAATGCACATGACAACATATAAAATGCACATAACAACTTACTAAATGCACATAACAACTTAGAAAATGCACATGACAACATATAAAATGCACATAACAACTTACTAAATGCACATAACAACTTAGAATATGCGCATAACAACCTACTAAATGCACATAACAACTTACGAAATGCACATAACAACTTAGAATATGCACAAGACAACTTAGAAAATGCACATAACAACTTACGAAATGCACATAACAACTTACGAAATTCACATCACAACTTAGAAAATGCACATAACAACTAAGCAAATGCACAAAGCGACTTACAAAGCGTACTGCACAAAATGCTAAAGGCCAACAGAAGGCAGCCGAGGCTTTCCATAGCTGTTTGCAGTGTCATGATCGACGTCCTTTGCACAGAATCTAATGCCATTGTCATACAGCAAATTATCTGTATACATTTTATGTAAAAGTTAAATAGTATCGATGCAATTAAAGAATATAATTATACACTCATGTAATTGTTTAGGCATATACGCCTATTATATGTTGTTTTATCGTTTTTATGGGTTATCTGATAGAAGGAACACTATATAATGGAGCATTCAACAGTGAAACATGTCAATATTGCCATAAGCATATAAGAATAAAATGGTTTGTTTTATCATTGTTATTGATTTGCAGATAAACAACAGATGAATTATTGAGTTAAAACATATCGATATTACTGTGCAGAATCAATAATAGGTGGCAATTGAATAGTGAATTACAACTACTAAGCAGAATATCCAATATGCTAGCATATACACAAAGTTTCATGAATCATAGTTCAACTTCAAAAACCTGAGTCAGTCATATTAATCAGGTTCTTGTTATATTTGATAACTGTAATATTTAGCATACGCATGTTATAACCTTTGTGGTAGTGACTCCAATACATCTTGCTTATTGTACACGTTAGTATACATTAAAATACTAATCAATCAATTGTGTAACGCATATAATAATGAAGATTATGCTTTTTCAAATATCAGCTTTTATGAACTGCTGCAAAATACCATTACAATGTCCATGAAACAAATAAGATATTCACGTTTAAAGTGTTTTGCATACAGTATATCAAACTGATCATTCGTGTTTTCACATACTTCTACGAATTTGTCTTCACATGCTTCTTTAAAATATTGCCATTATTATACATAGGAAAACTATTGTGACATGTGCCACGTATGTGTGACTTTCTTATTATTTGCATGTTTCTTTTATATACAAATCATGTTATGTAAATGATACATACGGGTCACATATGTACCACATATATTGTTCATGTTAAAATGATACACATGTGCCCCATATGAAATGGTATACATACATATTTCATATGAAACAATTATGTATAAAATACATAAAGTATATATATTTCATATGAAACAATTATGCATAAAATACATAAAGTATTTATTAAAAAAAAGAGCAGAATATTGTAGAAAATGGTTCAACAACCTGTTTAAGTTGTAATATTATTCCGTAAAAAATATTTTTATATGTACTTTAATGTGTTACTTTCATATGAAATACATATGTGGAATACATCTGTATCACAAATGTAAACATACAAATGTCATGCCTAGATATTTTTCCTATATAAAGCAATGTACGTACATTCGATTGTGCTGTCATTCCCTTGCAACAAAGAGCCGACATGTAACGTGTAGTTTGATCCGGCAGATATGTTCAAGTCACTAAATTGTTCCATCGCGACGGTTCCATTAAGTTATATTTCGCGTGTTTTCTGGTCCGTCATTAAGAAGCAAAAACGGGGTTGACTGGGGTATGAAATAAAACCTTAATTTTGGCTTAAAAAGTATGCATATTATAAAATTAAAACATTTATAGGTAATTTTAAACAGGTTATCGCATTCATTTCAGTAAAACATGTTTTTAAACGTGTTTTATTGTCGAAATATCCGTTACAAAATCCTGCTAATATCAGCTTTCCCATCGCTTAATAGACTTGTAGCAGGACCATGTAATGACAGTTAGTTAAACAAATATCATGTTCATGTGCATATATTCATATGTCCGGTTGAAAGAAAACAACAAACTAATAAAAAAAAATCGACAATTATGTATTATTCGACCGAATGTCATAGCTTTATTTCACAAAGGTATTTGGAAACATTGATATAACGTGAACAAGACATTGATCAACATTCGTATGTTGTTATATTCATCCGAGGAATGCTGCATCCATATACAAACATGCGACACTGCACCAGTACACAGGGTGTAATGGGCTGAATCTGTGAGTGTTAAAGCTGGAACACTTATACATGCATGTCATTGCATCGTGATTGAACTGGATATTCTGATAAAAATAGTGGATACTATTTCAGAATACATGTTGACTCTTGTTTCTTTTAAGACATGAATTGCAAAACGTGCAGATATTATGGACACGTTGCTTTACGCAACTGGTTTAAGTGTGTTCAAACAGGCTAAACTCAACTGTGTTCTTTCAGGAAGTCAAACGTGTTGCGATTAAATCAATATTTTGTATGAGTCCGTTATTGTTTCTTAAAAAAGAGACGTTAGTTTATAGCTGATGTCTACGGGTAGGTGGTTGCAAGTGGTAAAAATATTCTTACATCCAAAGTGAAAGATATGTTTTTCCACGAGACAAAAACGTGTTTGAGATACCAAGGTCCATTAATTAAACTTTATTTCCTCGGACATATTTCATTCCTTTGCCATATCACTTTCCTTTGAAATGCAAAAACAATTCATGGCATTCCACTTTTAATGAAGCTATTTTAATCAATCACCCAAATAAAAACAATAATACTTAAGGATATTTCTTACAGTTGTTTATGTGAATCTTTTTCGCGCATACTTGTCTAAGAGAGACTATATACACATACTTTTTCAAACTTTATATATGTTTTACTCGATTTCGTTATTATGAACATAATTAACTTCATAGGTAAGAAAGTTTTTTGTTGATACCTTAAAATCAAATATAGTTTCAGTATTTTGATACAGATCAAGGATAGATTTATTTTGTTTAGCTGCTATATTTTTTTCATACTTAGCGTTAAAATGTTTAACTGAAAGGTAAGAATTAACTTAAAACATTAAATACCACTTACTTTATGACTGTATACTATTTTCACACAATCTGAAATCAATTTAAATACACCGGGCTATTTAGAATTTTACAGTTAAAGAAAAAGAATTTGTGTTTATTCTATTCATGACAGGTAATGATAAGATGCAACACCTCTCAAGCCTCCTAGGACAGGCTTAAACGATATTCCACTTAAAAGCAACACAGAATGGGCTTGATGATCCCAAAGGACCAGTAAATAATAACACTACTGATTTGTAGTCGGGGCGACTTTTTACGGCCGCCACACTTACAGGATATTTTCTAACAGTACAAAAGTTTTGAAAACAAAGTTTGGTATATCATACATTTTTCGTCATATTTATTTAAGAAGTATTTATATAATATATATATAAAAATGTGAAAAAAATATCAACCAAGCAGTGCTTAAACTAACTAATATCGAGAGCTTTCGGCTTTAATCGCCTTCCTCAGGATACATACATAAAGTTACAAAAACTAACACATAAATTTCGGGAAAACAATGTTTAAAAGCAAAGATATGAACCAAACAATGCTATAAGCGTGCGATTTATGCGCCCATGCCAGTTATGGTATAACACAGCCGCAATATGACAACAGTGTATATGCACGACACAAACGTTGCTATACGTTTAAAGTTTGTTCACATGGAAAATAAACTGATTCCGAAGACACAATAGCAGATTGAACAGATTTGTCTGGGAGTGTACGAGCGGTCAGGCGGTCAAAAGGTCAGACTGCTATTGTTAGATTACTCGGGCATAAACGGCTTCTGATTCAATGCATAAGTAAAACTATTTAAAAAAAACACTGACATTTTTTAAGGGTGTAATGTCTTGGAGAAACAGAAATATCTTATACAAATACTAGTCTTTTTAAACCTATAATGTGTGTGTAATGGTGAAAATGCCTCAGTATGTATAAGTGATGTGTATTAAATGTTCCATAACTTTCGTCACACAAAAGATACAGCATTCATTTTACCATTTTACTCTCTTTCATTTGGTATCAAACATCAACACTCACAACGAGCACATAACTGTTAAAACGCGTTAGTGACAGAACTTATTGAATGACCCTCGTAGTTTGACTAGATATTCTCTTTAACATTTTCAACAACTTATACACACCAGTATATATTTTTCTACGGAAATATACCAGGTTTTAATCGTTATACAGTGGTAGGTACAAAAATGATTTACGGAAATTACCGAACCAGTCTCGCATTTTTTTACGGAAAGATACGAGGTTTTAATCGTTATATAGTAGTAGGTACAAAAGTAATTTATCGTATTGGTCCGGAAATCGTTAACAGAAATAGACGAGTTTTACCGAACGTTTACGGGTTTCTTGAAAAGAAGGAATTGTCCGCCATTTTGGTGTGTGAAAGTTTGGATACATTGTAGAAGTTTGGATACATTCAGATATTACTAAACATAGAAATATTGGCCTGAAACTTGATGTTAAAGTAGCTTACATGATAAACAAGTTTGGGATTGCATTTGTGGTCAAGGTCAAGGTCACTGTTATTATAAATAGAAAAATGGTTTCCGCTCAATAACTTTTGTTAAGAATGAGATATTGGAATGAAACTTTATGGGTAGCTTAATATATGGAATGGAAGCTTTGGATTTCATATGCAAAACTACCCTCTTTATAAAAATCACTCGCGTAGAACTGTCCACATATATAAGGTAGTAGATCTATCATTGCGCGATTACAAGATCAATAGTTGAATAGTTTAAAGAGACACACGGCAATCTTGGGGTTTGTATTAAGCATACAATAATTAGCACATCGACTTATTAATCCAGTATAATGTTGACTTATAGTCTTTAAACCTGCTTGCATGTACAATACACTTTAGAGTTTTCGAACAGGTTAGAGTTTCAAACTGATTTCAACTATTCTAATAAGAAATAGGCCTATATATATTAAGGATTGGAAAAATGCAAGATATCTAGAAATACTATTGGAACGATGCAGGAGTGTAGCTAGAAGGTGTAAGCAAGAGACACATATAAGCTAAAGATTCCGTGATCATGCCCCGTGTGTTTTTTTCATTCGTTAATACTCTGTGGTGCATTCTGTGAGTATTCGCAACATTTCAATTACCTCTTTCGAAACCGAACTGTTGATGATTTAACCAGAATTTTCATAGAAAAACTGAATAAGAAGACATGTTTCATATCCCTTCCCACCTCGTTTTAAATGCATTTTTTTACTATTTACTTTTTTTTTTTGCAGACAATATGTACGCAGCTGCGTACTCTGCATACACTTACTTGGGACGCCGCGAGCTCCCGCCTTCCTCTAAAATCGGAAACATTTCGAAAATTCATATTGCGCCTCTTGCCTCCACCTGATACGGAGAAGTAACGAACATGCATGTAAAAAGTTTTTTTTTTCTTTTTTTTTTTTTTTTTCTCTCAATCATTTTCTTTACAGTTGCGCCCCCACCCTCACACCCATCCTGTTAAATACAACACAATTGAAAACGTTATCAGCCGGCAACCTAAGTAACGATACAATCACAGAGATCTAGATTACATACAGTTTAATGAAGTTTCGTTTTGAACATAGTGGATTAGAGAGAGAGAGAGGGAGAGAGAGAGAGAGAGAGAGAGAGAGAGAATGGCACGTCCGTTGATGTGAGGACAAATGTAAGTCCAGATACTGCCATGTGAGGACACACATGGCATTGTGATTACAAACCTTCTGTCCTCGCTTCCACTATCGCTTAAATGCTAACTCATTTCATGACTGGGACATGTAGGGGGTGAGGTATTGTGAGGACTCGCAAGAGAGAAACGTGTAAAGACATGTGAGAGACAATGACCTCATACAGTATGTGTTAGGACCTAATTGTACACACTATTTGTTCTCACTTAAAACTCAGTTATCTCTGTTTCTCTCTTTCTTTTGTTATTTTCCTCACATGAACTGTCGAATCGGAGAGAGAGAGAGAGAGATAGAGAGAGAGGGAGAGGGATGGTAAAAAATGAGAGTTCACTCAACCTAATAAAACAAAATATAGTTAATTATATTTATTCAGACTATTTAGCACGCTAATGTATGAATCACCATGGAAAGCAGCTTTGGTAGTTCAGTGGATAGGGCCTGTGTTGTTCAGTGGAAGGGGCCTTGGTAGTTCAGTGGATAGGGCCTTGGTAGTTCAGTGGAAGGGGCCTTGGTAGTTCAGTGGAAGGGGCCTTGGTAGTTCAGTGGAAGGGGCCTTGGTAGTTCAGTGGAAGGGGCCTTGGTAGTTCAGTGGATAAGGCCTTGGTAGTTCAGTGGATAGGGCCTTGGTAGTTCAGTGGATAGGACCTTGGTAGTTCAGTGGATAGGGCCTTGGTAGTTCAGTGGATAGGGCCATGGTAGTTCAGTGGAAGGGGCCTTGGTAGTTCAGTGGATAGGGCCATGGTAGTTCAGTGGAAGCAGCCTTGGTAGTTAAGTGGAAGGGGCCTTGGTAGTTCAGTGGAAGGGGCCTTGGTAGTTCAGTGGATAGGGCAATGGTAGTTCAGTGGAAGCAGCCTTGGTAGTTCAGTGGAAGGGGCCTTGTTAGTTCAGTGGAAGGGGCCTTGGTAGTTCAGTGGAAGGGGCCTTGGTAGTTCAGTGGATAGGGCCTTGGTAGTTCAGTGGAAGGGGCCTTGGTAGTTCAGTGGAAGGGGCCTTGGTAGTTCAGTGGAAGGGGCCTTGGTAGTTCGTTGGATTGGGCCTTGGTAGTTCAGTGGAAGGGGCCTTGGTAGTTCAGTGGATAGGGCCTTGGTAGTTCAGTGGAAGGGGCCTTGGTAGTTCAGTGGAAGGGGCCTTGGTAGTTCAGTGGAAGGGGCCTTGGTAGTTCAGTGGAAGGGGCCTTGGTAGTTCAGTGGAAGGGGCCTTGGTAGTTCAGTGGAAGGGGCCTTGGTAGTTCAGTGGATAAGGCCTTGGTAGTTCAGTGGATAGGGCCTTGGTAGTTCAGTGGATAGGACCTTGGTAGTTCAGTGGATAGGGCCTTGGTAGTTAAGTGGAAGGGGCCTTGGCAGTTCAGTGGATAGGGCCTTGGTAGTTCAGTGGATAGGGCCTTGGTAGTTCAGTGGAAGGGGCCTTGGTAGTTCAGTGGAAGGGGCCTTGGCAGTTCAGTGGATAGGGCCTTGGTAGTTCAGTGGAAGGGGCCTTGGTAGTTCAGTGGAAGGGGCCTTGGTAGTTCAGTGGATAGGGCCTTGGTAGTTCAGTGGATAGGGCCTTGGTAGTTAAGTGGAAGAGGCCTTGGCAGTTCAGTGGATAGGGCCTTGGTAGTTCAGTGGATAGGGCCTTGGTAGTTCAGTAGATAGGGCCTTGGTAGCTCAGTGGATAGGGCCTTGGCAGTTCAGTGGATAGGGCCTTGGCAGTTCAGTGGATAGGGCCTTGGTAGTTCAGTGGATAGGGCCTTGGTAGTTCAGTGGATAGGGCCTTGGTAGTTCAGTGGATAGGAACTTATGAGCTTTAGAGCTGCAGACCTCTGGCCGAGTTGGTTCACATCATGGGGACGCATGTCTGATGGGAAACTTCACTCTTCATCTTATTTCTCTCTGAGATAGCTGTCCTAATATAACCTACTTAGATTTGTTAAAGTGATTAACAGCCCATTTTATAATCTGTAAATGTGTATCTGTTAAATAATGAGACAAATAATTAAAATATGTGAAGACTTACGTAAGAATTAGTTGAGTATAACCTTATGAAATCTTATAATTAGTGGAGTGTTACCATATATGAGTTCATTAAGTGTTTTCACATCGTACCGAAATGGAAAAAAAAGATTGCAACCATTATCAGCTTAATAACTCTACATAGCCCCACCAAACCTCGTTTGGCGGTGGTATATATTTGTGGAGTTTTAAGTAAAACATAGTGGAGTGTAACCTTATGAGATCTTAAAATTAGTAGTGTGTAACTTTATAATGTTTTCATTATGTATTTTCGAATCATAAATAATTAGAAAACAAATGCAACCAAATAAGCCAGTTAAATAACCGGACAAATAATTAAAAACTTAGTGTACACTATTGTATAAGTTAGGGGAGTCTAACCTTATGAAGTTTGTATAATTAGTGGAATGTAACCTTATATGGTTTTCCTAATGAATTTTCACATCATACCGAAAAGGAAAAGCAAATATGCAGCCATGCAACTATTATCTGTTAAAGAATGCAACGGGACGTGACAGGACGCGACGCAACGTAAATTAGTCGAGTGTAACCGAATGAGGTCTTAAAATTCGTATTGTGTAACTTTATGAGTTGTTCATTATGTATTTCCGCTTGATAAAAAAAGTAGAAAATACGAAACTATTGTCTGTTAAATACCAGGAAAAAAATTAAAAACTTAGTGGAATCTTATGTAAACATTAGTGGAGTGTAACCTTATGAAGTCTATATTATTAGTGGCATGTAACCTTATGTGGTTTTTATAATGTACTTTCACATAATATCAAAATTGAAAAGCAAATATGCAACCACTATTTGTTAAATAATGAAACAGGACGCGACGGAAAAATGAAAAGAAAATATGCATTCATTTAACTATTATCTGTTAAATAGTAACATGTTTTCATTATGTATTTTCACGTCATAAAAAAAGAAAAAGACAATATGCAACCATTATCTGTTACTTAACAGGATAAATAATTAAAAACTTAGTGGAATCTTATGTAAACATTAGTGGAGTGTAACTTTATGAAGTCTGTATAATTAGTGGAGTGTAACCGTATGTGGTTTTCATAATTTATTTTCACATCATTCCAAAAATGAAAAGCAAAGATGCAATCATGTAATTATTATCTGTTAAATAATACAAGACCTCGGTCTGAGGGTGTCTCGCCCAAGTTACTGAGGTTAAGTAGTCTAACCAGGGTGTAGTTTGGGGAAAATAACGCAAAATGTGACCTTGACGTTGGTAGTTTTTGTCGTTCAGTGATGTCCACCAATGCCAACAATACATATGACCCAGTATCAACCAAAGAAATAAAGGTTATCAGAAAAAGTAAACTGATGTTTAGAGTAAATAGCGCAAAACATGACCTTGACCTTCGTATTTTTTGTCGTTCAGCGATGTCCATCAATACCAACAATACATATGACCAAGTATCAAAGACATAAAGTGAGGCAATCAAATAAAGTTAACTGAGTTTAAGTTACCTAACCAAGGTTAAGTTACCTAACCAAAGTTAGGTTTTGTGAAAATAACGCAAAATATGACCTAGACTTAAGTAAAAAAAGGGACGCGACAGGACACGATAGTACGGGACGCGAAGGACAAAGTGATTCCTATATAGCTTCGAAGCGGGGGTATGATTAATATATTGTAACAGGCTGGTGGTTTAAGTAGTAGCGTACCAGTGCATTGTAGCTGCAGCCTCGTTAAAATGTTAAATAAAATGGACTCCGACAGTATACGCGTGAACAAATAAACATGATAAAAACCTATTTCATTATAACAAGGAAGATAAATAATTGGACTATACTCAAGTGAGAGTTTCCTTCTTTTAATACTCTCTTTAGGAAATGATAATGTATCAATAGCATCTGACAGCAAGTAAAGATACGATTTAATGACTGTACCAATACTTGACTAGATATAAGACTCAATACATTATTAAAAATGAATCTGGTATCAAATGACTTAGATTAAAGAGTAATAATCAAAAATGCTTTTCATGGTACATGATAAATAGATGGTAAACGCAAATTTCGCAGGTGATGTGCAAAATGCGTTCGAATTCTGACATGAATGCGGCCGGATTCTTCACACACGTTTATACGTGTGAAGAATGCGGTCTGTGAAAAATGAGGTCCAACAAAGCATACTGGCGAACTGTAAATGGGTCAACCACTAAACATGCAGTACGTTGAAAAATGAAGTGTCATAACCTCTTTTAATACACTTTTTAACAAGTTTCATAAAGATTATATGAAAGTGTATGACCGAGGATCTTACGAAGTTTGTAAATCACATCACCATAGAAGTCAGGGTGATAGTACTGATTTTCTGTTCAAGTATAATGCTTAATGATTTTTAGTGCCATTTGCACCAGTACAGTCAGAATGTTAAATGCATTAACTTAATGCATAATAATTGTACATAAATGTATGCGTTTATTGCTATATTTGGTTTGTACCTATGACGAATTAAAATACACAATTTAAAAAGGACCAGGGCGAACTAGAAGAGTTATGCGTGCGAAATTTAAATATAAATCAAACCATCGTGCGTCCGTTTCATATCAAATGTGCCAGGTACGAAATTAGGCCTTCTGTTCGTTGGCAAAATGCAATATTTTAAAGAGAAACTTGCCGAATAGGCGATTATAAAATTACTTTTTTGCTTATAAAATGTTATTACATTCTATAATATGCACTTCCGTTCCTACGGCTTTATGATAAAGCAATTTAAAACCGATGCTTTTGTTTTTTGTATGGTGACGGTCGATTTTTTGTGATGGAGGCAGACCATCCACTTTTCCTGGGTAGAACCATACTGTACACCTCCTGCCATCCGTAAAACCGAAGCAATAACACTTATTGAAATGATGCAAATAGCTATTTGCCATGTCTAACTGAATAAACACACATATTTAAATATAATGCGATTACGTCATACTTCAGACAAAAATCAATTGATACACACATCAATTTAATTTGCGTTTAATACATTTCAAACGTTTCTAATTATGAATAACCAGTTCAAGCAATTACAAAAATTAGCATGTTATTCACGAAAGCATGTACTAAGCAGCAATATTTTCAAGAAATATACACTATAATAGGTTTAATTTGTCAATAATTAGCTATGTTTAGGTTCTTAGATACGATCGCATACATAATATATGGCATTTCATTTTCCCAGTGGCACAGTGAAATATTTGTAAATTACCTCAATGCATAAAGGTGCATATTCGACATTTGAAATTGGTTTAATCACGCAGCCAGCTTATGTTCAGTTGTGCAGTTTGTTCTAAATAATTAACACAGCCTCTAGGCGTCTTTGAACGTTTAACGATGTAACTCTAATGATGTAGTTGTCCTGTTCACGCAAAACAAATACAATACGTTTTTTGTTCCCAATATCATTCGTTAACTGCATGTATTTTGCATGTAAGAATCAGTCGAGAAGCAGTAGTCATCACTTACTGGTCCTTGGAGGTTGTGATCCAAATCATTGTGGCTTTAAGGTAAGATGTCGCTTAAATAAGAAACAGTGCAATATTGAAACGCAACAACACACGGAATAGTATAGAATGATAGCACTGTGCTACAAACTAAATAGATTATAGTCAATGAAGAGGAAAATACATAACATAAAGAGTGGTGAGGACAGGATTACCGACTTGGAAAGGTCATAAGTCAATACAGCTTACTGGATTAGCTAAAATTTATTATATGTGTACACAATCTCGCTTTGTTCCTGTCTTCATTGCTCAAATTGATAAGTTGTCACTAAGTTGCGTTTGAGGTGTTGAATATTAGATTACCACTAATAAATAGACTCAATGCAACCGATAATCCTACTTCTCTCTGTGACAATAGTTTGTGTTCTTTGCTCCCAATGGATCGCCTTTCAGTATTTCTAAACAAAATAATTCAGTGTATTCCTTGTGAAACATATATTTATATCAACCGTACCCTATCTATAATTAAGTATGGATTTGATAGCCTGCAGGCATGACAATAAACCAATGATATTATGTTTTAAGAAAAATAAATGAAACCGAGTCTGCTACTTTTTATAACCCCACTTTCACAAAGTGAAGTGAGGGCTATATAGGTATCACGTCGTCCCCATTGTCCGGTCGTGTCCCGTCGCATCCCGTAACATGTTTTTAATACTTGCATATCTCAAACACATTTGAATGGATTGTTCTCAAACTTGATATACATCACCCATCATTGATTGTCTAATTTATTACAGAATTAGGGCCCTTTGTGTGACTTAGATTTTCCACTCTAATATTGTATATATAGTCCTTTTGTCAACACTTATATGTTTGTGATGTCATATACCTTGCCTTTTATTTATCCATGTAATTTCTGTTTGTTTTGATGCATGGTTTTGGTTGACTGTGGTCATTGAATGTTACATTTTCTGTTCGGCTTTTATATCTGCTGTTAACAATGCATGATACTCAGTTTGGGTTTAACACATGGTATTCAAGTATTGGTTAGACTGTATCCTACACTGTCCACCAAGGCATGCACGTAAATATAAAGTCCGATACTGTCGTTGACCATATAAATTACGCCGTAAAATGTTCAGTGATTTAAGAAAACATGTTGTTTCATCCGGTTATAGAATACAACAAACGTCACAAAAACACTAGTGTAATCCCGAGTATACGGGACGATGATTCCACTCAGATTTTCATATGCAACAAACACTTGACAGCATTACTGTATGAGATATAAATATAAAGAAGAGATGGTCAAGAATATAAAATAAACGACAAAGAGAGCAAACAAGAATGACGACTATGACTTTTCAAAAGCCGGAAAGCAAGACAAGGAAAATTAAGACACGATGAGTTAAAGAGGATTCAAGACGAACATGAAACGTCCAACATTCCCTATCACCCAAACCACGCAGCGATGTATCAGGCTATATAACTATTAAGCACAGGTAATAGTTTATGTTTAGATATCAACATGTGTATAAAGCTACCTAAAACTACACAATGAATTATCATAAACCAGAGCTAGAATAAACCAGTAAGTCTACGACAAGACAGTATTCAACAAGTTACCGTGCTTTTCAGATTGTTGTTCACTACATAGTAGCTGTGCGCTAGAACATAATGGGTCATTAACGGCCTTGATATAGTTCTTAACAGTTTATTATGGTTATGAAGTATATCTGTGTTCAAGTGATCGTAAAAACGATCTTACATGGTTTTATAAATATCTATTACATATCTGGTAAAGTGTAACAATCTTGCAAATATTGAAAATTGCGTCGCCATTTAATTCATTTTGTGATATGTATTGTTTAGAAGTGTTCTTAAAAGGAAATATTAACGTTATTTGTCAAAAGTAGACGAGTGCTACGTTTGCAAAAGTCTAGCGAAGTTTATGGTTAATGTCGCTCTGATGGAACAGATTTTTGGTATACGAATGTTACGAAGGATAGACGCTGAACGTATATACACTATTTTCAATATCGAAAACTACAGCTCAATATTAATAAGTCTCTCGAGGAACATTTCTGTGCAAATGTGAAAACCATTGATCGTAACATTAAAATCATCTCTCTTTCCATAAATATGGCTAACTAATGTTCAGTAAAGAAACACTCCATTGTGCCAACCTGTACCGGAATTTCTCTCGTGGCTATCAGGGCGGAGTGACTACATTGTATTATTCTTAGAATGTATTATTCTTAGAATCGCACACACTCACGCACGCACGCACGCACGCACGCACGCACACACAGACACAAACACACACACACACACAAACACACACAGTAAAGAAGTGACAGAGTAAGAATGGTAAGTTGTTTGGAGTTTAAATTCTTCATAAAATATGCAATAAACCATATTTAAAAAAGAAGGGTTCACCTTGTCATTGACAGAGTGTGTTATGATTAAAATGTTTCGATGATATCTGCCTGAACCTCAGATGAAAGTCTTAACATGAACTATTGATTATGAAAACAATTTGAGAAATGTGTTCACAGTTAATGTCCACGAATATAGCATTGACTTGTCTGTACACAGTAATCCTATACCTGACGTAAATGCTATCTGGGGAGAAAATAAATACCAAAATTCGAAGTTCGTACAGTGTAATGGTTTATCAAAATTAATGTCCATAAAACATGTCAAAAATGTTGTTGACTCTCTGACAATTTTTTTTTTAAAAAGAGCAATTAGCTTTACATTGATAAAGTTGTGTGACAATGTTTAATTCACCCTGTAATCATGATAATACAGTAATGCAAGTTCACAAATATATTTGTATTTGAACTTGATCTTTGAGGACATTAATGCTAACGTTAAAGTACACTTTTACTGGTACAGACAGTAGAATTAGCAATAAAACGGGCTTTATTTGGTTGTTTACGTAATATAGGAAATCAGTGCATATCAGGAAGTTTGTTTTGATTTCCTTGCACTTCAAATATTGAAATTTGGGCACTCAGTTATATACATACATGTATATTAGTGGTATATTTAATGCCTATTTAGTGCTAAAAATGCTACAACATACCAATACATAGCCGTGGTCTAGTGGTTCAACGTGCATCTTTCAAATCTTAAAAGTGAAAGTCTGTGGTTTAAATATCGTTCCTGGCAACTATTTTTTATTACAAATATTTATCGATGTTACCTGTACGGAGGCTAAATAAAAATGTGAAATTTTACGCATCGAATTTAAGAACAAAAACATTAACCAACACGTCAAAACGCGTAAACGGACGGACGAACGGGCAGATGCACACAGACGGAAATCATGGATTTGTTTCGCAATCCGGGTAAACTATGTTAGCAACAAAACATATTTGCATCAATGTAGATAGAATTGGACGGCATCATATAGGCAACAAGTATATATATAGTGGATGCACTAATGATTTTGGTATGTAAATTGTGTTTAAAACAAGTAGAATGTTACGACATTTTACTTGTTCTAAACACAATTTACATACCAAAATCACAGTAAATGACATTCTCATAATGAAAAGGTTATATGTCCAACAGGAAGAGTAGCATTCACAGAATACAGTCACTCCAACAAGTATAACAACGCGAAGGTGATTCAAAAGCACACCACAAACACATAAGGGTTGACAACAGGGGTACCGCCTTGGAACGGTCAGTGGCAAGCGGGACCACCGGGGAGTTTAAAGCGGATCAAGGGTGCACCAAACCTCACTCTTACCCTGTCATCATCCCTAAACAACAGGACAGTGTAAATAAAAATAATCACCGCCGAGTTAGCCCCTTACATTTGAGAAAGCGTAGATATGCGTTACAAGAAGAAACACAGAAATGTTCATGTATATATCAAAATATAAGTTAAACCTAAGACGCTAATCTCATATGTACTCGATGACTTGTCTGACGTCAGCGTATCAAGGGATACACCGCAAAGGACAAAAAGGAGTGAAGGACATTCATCAAACGTTGTCCGCCTTAAAAGATTTAGAAACACGTTATAGAGTCCACCGCCCGTCCGGTCGTTGCACATTCAAAGAGGAAAGCATAATTGCAAACTGTAGAAGGGTCTACAACTAAGCATGTTGTGCGCCGCAGAATACTTCGGTCGTAACCTCTGTTTATAAATTTTCTAATAATTTTAATAAATAACACATGAAAATTATAGCGACCGATACTCTTCCTAAGTTTATAAATCACATCTCCATAAAAGACGGGTTGTGATAAGCTTTGTCGCAGAAGTGTTTTAAGATTGCTATTATATTTTTCGAGCAGATCAGTGTTACTATAATAAAACTTAGGACAAGTCTTACGTAACTAATGGTAACGGTAACCCTGTTGGAGGAGTTTTTCAGTAATGTTAATATTACAAAGGTTGAAGTCCCCAACACGGCTACAAGCTCCAGCAAAACGAATTAACTGAGAAATACACACGCCATAAAAAACATTATTGGGGTTATCCCCATCTAAATGTGGATACTTCATAATAATGAAATTGTCATTCGTGCTATCTCCATAGCATTGGAACTATCTCTCTGGCACTGGAGCTATCTCTTCTACGAAATCGCGTATTTCTACTCCAGAAACGTTCTCCATGTTATTTAGTTTGTGAAAGGCAATATACGGACATCAGCTGGTTGATATTGGATGTGTTCATGTCGATATGTAGCGTAAATATGACAAAGAATGTTGAAAAACCTTGGTGGCGATGATAAAGTTGAGAAAAAAATGCAAAGTTCGAACGGGCTAAAAGTCCCTGGCGTCAAACTATGCATCTTTCGAGAACACTTTTGGGAAGTCTGCGAAGCTTAAACATAACTACACGGAACTGCTTTCCCCGATTTTTTTCATTTCAAGGCAAATAAAAAACACACACGAATAAACATGATAAATAACAAAGCCTACCCACCTTGTTTACCTGTATTATTGGCGTTGGAACTACCTCGGAAGTGACGATGGAGTACTGTTGCATATACCTCCAAACGGAGGTAGCTCTACTGATTACCAGCCGTGGTCAGGAGGACAATCAAGAAGTAACTTAGAAGCCAATCGCTTACAACAGGTATAGAATACAGTAAGATATTTAGCCTGGTTCCCTGGCCTCCCACAATGCTTTTCACATTGTGGGAAGCCAGGGAACCAGGCTAGGTGGTATTATAACGTACTGGATGGAGAAATAATGACTGAATGAGTAAATTTAATTTAATTGAATCTTGTTTAACGGCTCATTAATACATTATAGGTTATTTAGAGCCGCCCCAGAGAGAGGGGAAGGTGGTATTAAAGCGTAGTGAGTTGTGAAATAATTACTAAATAAGGAAATTGAATTGAACTGAATCTTGTTTAAAGATTCATCAACACATTATAGGTTCATTACAGCCGCCCCAGAGAAAGTTGAAGGTGGCATTTTAACTTATTGAGAGGAGGAAAATTAAATTGAATATTGTTGAATGGCTCATCAACACATTATAGGTTATTTAGAGCCGCCCCAGAGAACGTGGAAGCTTATTGAGGGGTGAACTAATCAGAAATATTGACCAAACAAGTAAATGAAATTGAACTGAATATTGTTGCCGACTCATCAACACATTATAGGTTATTTAGAGCTATCACAGAGGAAAGGGAATTTGGTATTATAACTTATTGAGTGGTGAAATAATGACTAAATAAAGGATTTGAATTGAATTGAATCTTGCTTAACGGCTCGTTAACACATGAATCTTCTTTAGAGCCGCCCCAGAGACAGGAAATGTTGTTTTATAACTTATTGAGTGGTGAAATACTGACTAAATAAGGAAATTAAATTGAACTGAATATTGTAAAACGGATCATCAACACATTACAGGTTATTTAGAGCAGCCCCAGAGTGAGTGGAATGTTAGTTCTTGATTGCTATGGTGTATAGTACAATTATTCATGTGTGTGAAGTTGGCTCGGGGTTCGGGGTTCGACATTCAAACCCAGTTCGAAACCAGTTCGGAGTTCTACATTCAAAGCCAGTTCGGGGTTCAAAATTCAAAACCAGTTCGGAGTTCGACATTCGAACCCAGTTCGGGGTTCAACATTCAAAACCAGTTTGGGGTTCAACTTCGGGGTTCAGCATTCAAAGACAGTTCGGGTTCAATATTAAAAACCAGTTCTGAGTTTAACACGCAAAGCCAGTTCGGGGTTCAACATTCAACACCATTTCGGGTTCGACATTCTAACCCAGTTCGGGGTTCAACATTCAAAGCTAGTTCGGGGTTCAACATACGAATCCAATTCGGGGTTCAACATGCAAAGCCAGTTCGGGGTTCAACATTCAACACCAGTTCGGGGTTCGACATTCGAACCCAGTTGTAGCGGCTACTCCTCTGAAATAATACTAGGTTGATAATTTGAAAAATTACAGGAATGCTGCCCATAATGTCTATTTGATCCTAGCAAAAATTCACGTTGACGACAAATCTAAGATGGCCGCCAAAGCTAAAAGAATAGAATTTTAAAAAAGCAAGATAGTAGCAACTACTTCTTGAAACCTATAAGTGATATTGATATGAGACTTTCTAAAATGATCAGCATGACATAATGTTGGTCCTTGTCTAAAAAAATGTTGATTCGACATTAAACATGGCTGCAAGCGGATGCAAACATGTTTTCTTTGCAAAATAGCATTGCATCTGTCCATATAAAATGCGTATGACTCGGTCGGGTATTGAACACACAACCTCCCACATGCGGCAAAAATCAACTAATGAAGGTTTAGTAGACATATAGTTAACATAAACTTAAGACTCAAATCCGCTGTCTAAAGTGTTAAAATGCTTTATAAGTATGAATTATCCATAAATGTTGATAAGTAACACTAATATAATGTGCCGAATTTATGTTATTATTATTATTATTATTATTATTATTATTATTATTATTATTATAGCTATTAATCCTGTAACATCTATACCACTTATTTAGTACGCATGTATTGTTAGATATTTTCTTGATGTCTTTGCTGATGTATACATTTAAATTCCATTTGATGATTTGTCGTCATTGATATGTATATTTAGGATGTGGCGAGAGAGGTGAAGATGGTTTGCCACGTTTTAATATGCAAATAGAGCATGTTTGATTGTGTTTGAAATGTATGTGTATGTGCTAATATGTTCATGACATGGATATGATTAAGAATAATGCATCAACCGTAAGATTGATATATTTATATATGTTAAGTCACCTTCACCGTGAAATTTTAAATGGAAATTCTGAGGTATTCATTTTTTTTGGTTCTATTTTTGTTTTCTGTTTTTTGTTTTGTAAAAACAAGTAAACAGTATAACTATGTTTATTTTTGCGTCTGATATTTGTTAATACACGTATGTACGAATCTTGCTACGTCTGTTAAAAAATCTGTATATAGTGTATGATCACATGGGCCTATGCCTTACTGATTTTGAAATAAACTGCTTCTTCTTCCGTTCTATAATAAGAATGAATGTGTACATGGATGTGAATGTGTGTGTGTGCGTGTATATGTGTATGTGTGCACACTAGTTTAAAGCAAATATCACTGTTTTTGTTTTTTTTATATATGTTTTGCATTGTATATGTTTGACTTTACAGAGGGCCCCAAGTGAGATTAGTGTTGGCTAATATGGTCACACTCTATATATAAAGACACTCACTCACTCACTCACTCACTCACTCACTCACTCACTCACTCACTCACTCACTCACTCACTCACTCACTCACTCACTCACTCACTCACTCACTCACTCACTCACTCACTCACTCACTCACTCACTCACTCACTCACTCACTCACTCACTCACTCACTCCCTCCCTCCCTCCCTCCCTCCCTCCCTCCCTCCCTCCCTCCCTCCCTCACTCACTCACTCACTCACTCACTCACTCACTCACTCACTCACTCACTCACTCACTCACTCACTCTTTCACTCTCTTACTCACTCATTCACTCACTCACTCACTCACTCACTAATTCACTCACTTACTCACTCACTTACTCACTTACTCACGCACGCACGCACGCGCGCAGGCTCGTTCAGTCGCTCGCTCACTCACTCACTCATTTACCCACCCAGACACCCACTCACTCACTCACTCACTCACTCGCTTACTTACTCACTCATTTACCCACCCAGACACCCACCCAACCATTCCCTTGCTCGCTCGCTCACTCACTCACTCACTCACTCACTCACTCACTCACTCACTCATTCATTCATTTATTTCTGTAAATTTTTGGTTTTATATAAACCATGTATCAGGAGAATAAATGCATAGATGTATGGATTATAGACACTATGGATGGGTGGGTGGTGTTTATAAAATGTTGCATACAATTCGCAATTTGACGTAGAATTTTACTGAAAAAATGCAGATCTTTTTTAAGTGTTGTAAAAATGTGGTGCCTATTTTCCACACACTGGGGCGACGTCCAGTCCCATGTGGGCCAGAATGGTAACGACTCTGCATTTGAACCTTTCTCGACCCTCATCGTTGCAGGTTCGAATCCCACTGGGGGCTCGACTTGTAAGTGAGAAAGTGTCGATTCTTACGGATGGCATGAGTTTTACAGTACATGTACAGTACCCTCCCAGGAAAAAAATAGGTGCTCTGTTTCTATCATACAATCGGCCGTCAAATATAGCCTAACATGTGTTGAAAACGATGTAAAACACTATTCAACCAACCAACTGGTTATTCGTTACCACGCGTTTTCCAATGGGGTTTTAATACGAGTTTGAGTATGAATATGTCGCGATTTAGACTGTACCTGAAAAAAATCCATATTAACTAAGTATAATTGTTCCTAATTTGCATGGTATTAAACCCATTCACAACATAGTTTGTGAACGGAGAAACACTTGCAGTTTTAATTGTCTTCTGGAATAGATTCAAAATAAAAGGATTTATGGGGGATAAACACATTTAATAACTATTGTCTTCAGGCAATGCTTCATGTATATAAATTCATTCTTACATGTAACGTTCATACTAATGTCGCGATAGCCCTTGTAGCCCTTGTATATCGCCTATTCAAATCAGGTTTTCACACTAATTAATTGTTAATAATCAATATTCAAAGTGAAAATGAAATGATGTATACTGAAATAAGATATGCAACTACGGTATAACCTTTGTTTATTTTCAGTGAGGCGTTTTTAAAATCCTTTTACAATATTTTCCTGTATATAATCCTCATTGTAAACTGTGAAAAATATTATTTGGTTTAAACATGTTTTATTTTTCAATGGTGTACAACATATACATTGTTTAATCATATTAAAGGATTAGAAGCTTCCTAGTTCAATTTATGTTAGGAAAATGCAATTAAAACCGTTTACTCAACATAATGTATCTGTGCACAGCTTCGAATATATCATTATTTGTTTGGATTGCGAGCGACAAATCTCCGTATAATAGTTTTTAAGTTGACCTTATATTATCACTTCTGAGCTGCGCTCTGTTTGATGTACATTCAAAGTATACACTTCAAATGGAATAAATAAAAACGATACACCGATATGAAATTGAATTGGCCATTTATTTAGTAAATGACATAATTGAAAAGTTATTCAATTCATATCTTAGAACGATCATGTATAACATCCCGTGTATTTATTAAATTTGTATGAATAACATTTTAGTGCAATATATGTTATTTGTTGGCTGTAACTGTATTCTGGACATGTTGTTGATATTTGAAAAGGGAGCTCATCATGTTTTTGACGGTTTTTGATATAAATTTCAGAAGTGAAAGTAGACAGGGTACGACATTTCACACGAAATAAAAAATAGCTTTGACCTTTGACCCGGTGTTAGTATACAACTGGATAAATGTCATACTGACGTCATTTCGAATTTTTCAAATTCATCACTGATATTCGGCAGGTGCCCTCCTTATTTTTCAGGACTTCATGCGCGGTGCGGTAATTCGGTGTGCATATAATCCTAATACATTTAGGGATTCACGAACCTTTGGAGACCCTTTTAAAAGTACATAGAAATATAAAACACACATTTGAGGAAAGTTTGATGCTTTTATCCAGCGTGTCTAGATTGGGTCCTAAAACCTGGGTTTTGGTCCCTAACCATATTATACAAATCACCTGACCGGACTATTTTTCCCCCATAATTACAAGCGTCAAACACGAGAGATGATACTAGTATCGATCGAGGGCGAGAATGGATAAATGTTTCTTAGAAGGTATTACACCCCCTATTTCCTTGTTGATGTCTAATAGCAGAACATGTTTATTTGCATGATAAGTAAGTTTCCCAGAATTCTAATCAGGTTTGAGTTTTTAACAGGTTGTCGACATTCTAACTTTACTATGGAAGGGGCATGGAGCCTCATTTACGCTATTATAACCTCGATCAAAGATGATGCGTTATATCTACAACAGCGTAGAAACCACTCATATGTTCTATATAAGCATTAGAATAGTTAAAGCAAAACAAATTTAAACAAATGATTAGTATTGTAAGTAACATAAAACATTTATTTAACAATAAATTATCATTTATGTTGAACTTACATTATTAACCTATACTCACTCCTGAGTTGCGCTCTGTTTGATGTAAATTCTTCCAATGGAATAAATAAAAGAGATACACCGATATGAAGGTCTAATTACACTAAATCAACAGGATGTGCTCGCCTGGTGCAGTCGAAAGTAGCTCTGTATTAAAGAGTGCTAATCTTTTTTTCTTTAAAAACTTTTTTTAGTGCTGGTTCCTGTTATTTTTTGGCTATAACTGTATTCTGGACATGTTGTTGATATTTGGAAATGCAGCTCATCATGTTTTTGACAGTTTTTTATATAAATTTGAGAAGTGAAAGTAGACAGGGTATGAAATTGCAAGGGGTAAAAATAGTGTTGACCTTTGACCCGGTGTTAGTATACAACTGAAGAAATGTTTCTTAGAAGGTATTAAAGCCCCTATTTCCTTGTTGATGTTTAATAGCAGACATGTTTATTTGCATGATAAAATAAGTTTCCCAGAATTCTAACGAGGTTTGAGTTTTTAACAGGATGTCAACATTCTAACTTTACTATGGAAGGGCAATGGAGACTCATTTACGCTATTATAACCTATAAGGAGAAATCATGTATTTTTCAGAATTGCATAAAAAATGATTTTCTAGGCATTTATTTTGTTTGAATAGGTGAGTTTGAACTCAGAAACAGAGAAAAAATATCATTTTCAGACTTTTAGACTATTTTAGAGTGTTTTTGGCAATTTTTCCTCAAATTTTCTGATTTTTCCTAAAAATGTGATATTTTTAATTTTTTTGGAATTTTTGTGAAAGATATATGGCAAAATGTGTGGTATACATACTCAGGGATGTGAAACAAAGCCACCAGAGTTGATTTGATGAGAAAATGTTGAACGGTTGCTGAGATATTGCTTTTTTTATTATTTTTTAATTTCTCGACAAAATCGACTCGATTTAGTGCATGGTCAAGCGCAGGTATATCGCAATAATTTCAAGATAAAGTCATTCGGCATTGCGAAACAAGTCAAAATGTTCTTTTATTAAGTTGTTAGGTTGAATCGACCAGTTTAATTAAAAAACATGACGCAAAAATAATCCATTATAGGTCTAATTACACTAAATCAACAGGATGTGCTCGCCTGGTGCAGTCGAAAGTAGTTCTGTATTAAAAAGTGCTAATCTTTTTTTCTTTAAAAACTTTTTTTAGTGCTGGTTCCTGTTATTTTTTGGCTATAACTGTATTCTGGACATGTTGTTGATATTTGGAAATGCAGCTCATCATGTTTTTGACAGTTTTTATATAAATTTGAGAAGTGAAAGTAGACAGGGTATGAAATTGCAAGGGGTAAAAATAGTGTTGACCTTTGACCCGGTGTTAGTATACAACTGAAGAAATGTTTCTTAGAAGGTATTAAAGCCCCTATTTCCTTGTTGATGTTTAATAGCAGACATGTTTATTTGCATGATAAAATAAGTTTCCCAGAATTCTAACGAGGTTTGAGTTTTTAACAGGTTGTCAACATTCTAACTTTACTATGGAAGGGCAATTGAGACTCATTTACGCTATTATAACCTGAAATTGAATTGGCCATTTATTTAGTAAATGACATAATTGAAAAGTTATTCAATTCATATCTTAAAACACTCATTTATAACATTCCGTGTATTTATTAAATTTGAATGAATAACATCAAAGGTGGGGGACTAATATAAACGCCACATCTGCCTTAGCAGGTATCACAGCAATAACCCCATGCGCAACTATAGAGTGAGACAAGTATGAGAACTGGAAATTACAATTAATACTCAATTACATTCATGTAAGCAATGATTAAACACATTTATAGTTAATGAGACGTTACAAAGTGGTGTTAATGTATTCAACATTTCCGTACGAATGTTGTCATAAAGAGGGCACTTAAAAATGAAGTGGTGTGTATTTTCGATGCTTCTACATTGACTTATCGGTGACTGCGAAATAGAATAAAATGGTAATATGAAATAGGTTAAACCTATAGGGCGAGCACAGTTCATGTTTGATTGTGTCGCTGCGTATGTATGCACCGGATTGTGCAAGTCTAGCTGCAAGAATCGAAGCTCTTATGGCGTGTACCTATACCATGGTAGGTACATACCACCATAAGAGCCATGATTCTCACGTCTGGTGCAAATCTACCTGTACGTGTCGTATGAATCGTGACATCCCACCCCAACACATTTCAATTCGTGTGTGTGTGTGTGTATTTCTAAGGATTATAATCCGTCCGCCTACGACAGGCGTCATACCCGACGATTATAGGCACAATTGAGTGTGGACTTTTATCTGTGTGTTTGTGTGTGATGTGATGATATGTCTACTTGAAGCAGCGAACTCAATGGTTTCTTTATAGTGCTGCCACACTGGAATACCACACCGTAGTAGACATGATACCCCAGTCACATTATTCTGACACTGGTCAATCAGTCGAAGCACTACCCATTATTTGCTCGTCAGGCAAGGGCTCCATTTTTAAAGTATCTGGTATGACGCGGTCAGGGGACTCGAACCCACGACCTCCCGAATGCAAGGCAGACGCTCTAACCAATACACCACAATGCTTCGGTCAAATTTCAATTCTTTCCCAGACAGGACATATATGGCATGGAACGAACTTCGAACGGCTATCTAGTCATGATCCAGTCTGGATCGACATTGGCTGAATCACCAACCGTCATAAAAGCTGCTACTACATCAGTGTATGTAAGCTATATATACATAAACCGTGATTCACGCGTATACGTTTTTGCCGAACAACATATAACGTTATGTCATTACGAAAAATGTATATATATGATTTAAGCTTTTTTTTATTTGAATATTGTTTAATCATTATGATGAAATATGTTTGAGAAAAGTACTTTGATTTTAAAACAAAGGAATTTGTTGTTTCCTACTTGACATTTAATAAATGGTGGTCCATTTTCAGAATATTAGTTAAATATTTAGTTGAGTAAGTCTGGGGGTGGAGGACACCGGGTCCGGCGTTTTTCATCAATATATTCTGAAAATGCACCAAATTCATCAAATGCTATGTAGAAAAGACGTTGGTTTGTTTCACTGTTCTTGACGTTTAGCACTAGCTGTGCTCAAGATACTTATTAGTTTCTACATCTACATTTTAAGAAACTGAGTGTCCTATTTGACCCTAATGTTTCTGTCGGTGGTAGAAAAACAAAAATAGTGAAATGATAGGACAGAGAAAAGCATAGATCGATTGAAACAGAAGACAGGTAAAGTTTCCAAACCCTTTTTTCATCACCTTCAAATTTGAACTACTCCGTAGCATCAGACCAAACCGGATGACCTGTTACAGGTGCACTGGCATAGGAACGTTTCATTTATTTAGGGGTCCAGTGCAAACCTCAAACTGTGTTAAAAGTAAAAAAAAAAAAAAAAAGGGGATGAAGCACCAATAGTGGCGCGAAAGTCGGATTGCGAATTTAACATTTTAAGTGAAAAATCTTTGTGAAAAGTGGGGTAGTCCAGGTAAAGTACATGACATAGTTAGGGTTATTTTCATATAGGATGTGTAATGATGTTGAACAAGTGTCAAGTTTTCAAAGCTTTTCGACAATTCATTTTTGAGAAATGAGGAAAAAACAAAAACTTTAACGAAAACTTCAAAACTCGTAGACGGACGGATGGATAGACGGAAAGACACATGGAATCGCCAAACTGTAAGCCTGGATTTGCTACGCAATCCAGCCAAAAAAAAAAAAATACAAATTCTGTACATTATGGTTGAGTCTAAACCCGACAAATTTGCTATTATTTCGGGCGTTTGTTTAAGCTAAAGGTTTTCAGCTATGTGAGTGAGTAATTTTAACAAAATATAAATACATTATATATAATTGGAACTGGCAATTTTAGTGGTAAATAAAAACACCTTAGTTTGGAAATTCGGTTAAAAAATAAATATTTTACAGCCATCAGTTCAGATGAGGCCTTTTGTATGTAAATTCCCATCTATCTGTCTACATCATGCATTAGCCTCTTTCGGGTGTACATCTGCCGTGTTGCTGGGACAGCAAAAAAAAAAGAAATCTCAAATATAACTTCAGTTAGCCTCAATAGTTTCAGAATGTCTTAATTTCGGTTTGCCCAACTCATTAAAACCATTTTTGGATAAAAGGTCGAAACGCCCCAAAATATGCAACATAGGGTAAAAATACCTTTTGAACTTCCCCTACCTAAACACGCCAGTCAAATTATTGGGATCTCGGGAAGGAGGCTGTTCCTACCCCTGTCAGTTTGAGTAACATCTTGGGCCTAACCATCGTTTAGTCACCCTAGACCTGGTGTTGTTCTAAATACTAGTAGTTATATTTTTTCATAATGGACCATAATGTTACTGTGCGGTAAAAAAAGATGCGATGACAGAGTGGTTAGCTTACTTGCCTCTGGATATAGAAGTCTGGGGTTCGACTCCCGGAGGATCACGTCTCGAGAATTGATAACGCACTCCCTTAGATCTAGAACTATTCGTATAAGATAGTTAAAGTTACTGTGAAAGTATGTCATTCTACCCTACTGATGTAAAGCCGTTGGTCTCCTGTGCAGGTAGATAATACCCTATTCAGGTTAAAAATCTCGTGTGTGTGTGTGTGTAGTTCGAAGGTTTATAGACCGTCCGCCAACTAACACGACAAGTTTCCCTGCCGCGATGGGCACAATAGAGTCTGGTCTGAGGTTAAAAATCTCTCTGAACTTCTGTGAATATCATAAAAAAGCCTGAAGGTAAACCAATCCACAGAAACGAAACTGTTATAATCATAAGTATGTGTATAATACGTCAATAGTATTGGAAGAAAGAAAGAAAGAAAGAAAAAGAAACAAAGAAAGATGGATCGGTACTAAGCACCTTGCTCACTAATTGTACTAAAAGACCATACGTCTCAATGTGACGACATACGATGATGACGTAAATCAATGACGTCTTGTCATTGTATTATAATTTCCGGAAATTGCAAGATTGTTCGGGTTTGACACGAATGAACACGGAATAACCTCGTCGATTTCCGTCAATGGCTTACAATAGTAGACGACCGAATACGGAAATCTGCGAAGAATTCCGATTGCATTTATGGATTTACGGGAAAATAAACAAATGAAAGATAGTTTTTAACCAAATTATTTGTTTATCCTAATCGGTTAGCAAGACATATACATTTCTGCGACACGAAATCTACTTTTATTAAATTGTGAAACGTGTTGACGAATTTTCGCAAATGAACAACGCGCAAGGTAACACTTTGGGCAATGCTTCTGGTTAATGGCCGTTTTGGCGACATAGGTAAAAATGCAATTTCATTGTCATTTTTGGATGGGTTCGAGAAAGGTTTTTAATGTTTTTTTCAACTCATTCTGCTTGGAAATCACCATTCTTAATGATTTCTACGAATGCTTATCTTGTTAATTTCGTAACTAAATATGCTACTTTACGGTTGAAGTCGCCCATAATCTGCCGTAAATGACCCAAGACTTTTCAAAAGGATAGATGGTATGTTTACTTTTCGCCTGCATGATACCATAGGAGCTCGCTTGCGCTCGACGGAAATCTGCGAAGAATTCCGATTGCATTTATGGATTTACGGGAAAATAAACAAATGAAAGATAGTTTTTAACCAAATTATTTATTTATCCTAATCGGTTAGCAAGACATATACATTTCTGCGACACGAAATCTACTTTTATTAAATTGTGAAACGTGTTGACGAATTTTCGCCAATGAACAACGCGCAAGGTAACACTTTGGGCAATGCTTCCGGTTAATGGCCGTTTTGGCGACATAGGTAAAATTGCAATTTCATTGTCATTTTTGGATGGGTTCGAGAAAGGTTTTTAATGTTTTTTTCAACTCATTCTGTATGGAAATCACCATTCTTAATGATTTCTACGAATGCTTATCTTGTTAATTTCGTAACTAAATATGCTACTTTACGGTTGAAGTCGCCCATAAACTGCCGTAAATGACCCAAGACTTTTCAAAAGGATAGATGGTATGTTTACTTTTCGCCTGCATGATACCATAGGAGCTCGCTTGCGCTCGCGTCGCTTTGCGACGCGAGCTATGCTCGCTATTATTTATATTATATTCGTTTTAATAGTAGTATTGTACATGCAACATTCATATGTGTAAGTATTACCATTCTTTTCATAATCATTTTCAATGAATGAATACTTAAAACGATTATACAATTTCAAATGTATGTGTTACTAAAGTCCTTGCTTTGATTCTATGTCAACTGACATACACATAGAGACATGTTAATGCAATGTATGTATGCCCGTTGACTTAGCGATATATATTCTTTCTTTTTTAATATTTATTTAAACTTATTTCTTTTTACATCGATTGTGAAACAAGTTCTTGCAACTTATATTAATCACTTTCGATGGCTTCCTGGGTAGCATCAGTACTAAGCAATGTGGATTAATTATCTGCTGAATGATAAATAACATGGCGACGGCGAGGATCGAACCCACGACCTCTCGATCTGTCCGACGCTCTACCATCGGACAACGCACTCCGTATATCTATTCATATGCCAAAGCGCGTGCGTGTGTGTGAAAATGCTTTTTTTCTGTATTTTTTAAAATAATATCTGCTTGAAAATGATTATAATATTAATTATATATCAAAAATAAAAGATGTTCACTAATAAGTTTATCACTAATAAAAACAAATTCTGTTTCGGTAAATCTTTTCGACCCACTCTACTGTATGCGGTATACTTATTATTTAAAGGTGTTATAACATATGTTTTTATAGAAATAACTACTCAAAAAGCTCGTTTGTTTGTATGGTGTTTGACGTCATTTTCAACGCATGCAATGTTATATATGACGGTCGATTGCTTGTGGTGAAAGCAGACCACCCACTTTTTCTGGGTAGAACCAGTACTACATGTACACCTCCCGCCATCCGTAAGAAGGGACACTTCCTCACTTACAAGTCGAGCTCCCAGTGGGATTCGAACCCGCAGCGGTGAGAGGCAAAGGTTACAATCCAACGTCGTTAACCATACGCTTACTCAAACGAGGATTATACTATTAATTAAGACTAACAAATAATATATATATGCGCGCATTATTTGTTAATCATCAAACAAACTGCGTTTTGGTAATTCGTATCTCTGTTTCGTTCCGTTTCGGTAAATCAACTCCGTTCCGGTAAATCGTGTAGCGTTAGCTCCTCCCATAAATTTGGTACCGCCCCTGAATTTGAGGGGAGTCCAATTATCAGACCGTGAGGGGAGTCAACGAATACTTTCGTACACGGATATAGTTAACGCATCAATTAAATGCAAACGTAAACAAGCATAGGATGTGTGAGTGCGTGCGTGCGTGCGTGTCTCGTATGTGTACAGTACCAAATTACATTAGAGGTTTCTCTGTGAGTGATGGTGGGGGGTGCAATGGGTGGGTGGTGGGTAGGGGGGAGGGGGTCCCGATACATTTATTATGAATTAAGCGTGTTATTGTAGTGAAGTATTAAGTAAGAATTATACTGGACTGCGCCACAGAATCCGTCAACTATCGATTATTACAGATTCTGGAGGTAAAGAATACTGGTTCTGCCCAGGAAAAAGTGAATGGTCTGCATCCACTACAATATCGACCATCATATATAGCCTAACATTTGCTGAAAATGACGTAGAATATAATTCAATCAACCAACTATAAAGCTTCAACTGTTCTTTCATTTCCAAACTATAGCGCTTTATACTCAGGCTAACATGTTGGCTGCGTAAATTAATTACAATGTTTAAAAACGTTGGTCCTTTTTTACAAGCATTAGCAAATAAATAATGATATTGTATTTAAATGTGAGGGCCAAATATACATCACACTGACGGTGATTGAAGTGGATGTTTACAATGTCATAAATCCTGAAATATCGTGTCAAGACGGGTACAATATATCATGTGTCAAAATTTAAGGTACTCTTCGGATTGTAGTTTTGGACGAGAAATGGACAGCACCTTAGAAGATGGCGTATATCCATAGGTGTAAGCGGATGTTCAGAACACCTGTCATGAATGATGAAATATCGTGTCAAGATGTGTACAATATCTCGTGTACAGCTTGGGTGGAACTCTGGGGTGAGGAAAGGCCTAGCTCGGAATCACCATAACGATGGTGTGAACGATGTAAATGTTTTATTACACCTGCCATATATCAAATGAAAATGGTTGCTAATGCTAATTGTATGAAGGTTGTGTAGAGATAATCGTTGTTTAAATAGTATAGAATATGGGATTATTTTCAAAAACACACATTTTGGATGTTGGAATTTATATAAATGTGATTTTGCTTTAAAGTCCACACATAATGCCGAGCACAAACATATTATTGTTATTAGGTCTGTGTTCCGAGACAACGTTGGATTTTTCTCGGGGCTCAAAAGGTAGAGGGACTATAATCCTTAGAACTACACACACACACGATTGTGTTTTATATAACCTCAGCGCAGTGATTATTGGCCATGGCATTCGGGAGGTCGTGGGTTCAATCCCCGACCGCATCATACCTAGGATTTTAAAAATAATGGTAGTAGTCACTTGAAAACATTGCCTGACAAGCTTATACTGGGTAGTGTTACGTCTGGTTGGACCAGTGACAGAAAATTGTGACTGGGTGGGTTATCATGTACTACGATGTGGTATTCCAGTGTGACAGCACTATATCTGCTACAAGTAGGCACTACACACACACATTCAAAGTCCAAAATCAGTTGTTCCTAAACCTTTAGGATGTTCTATCGTGTTTTTGTATATTTCAGACCTCTCTCTCTCTCTCTCTATTATTTATTTGGTGTCGAGTTATCTCATTTCTTCCCAATCGTTTGCATGTTCGTGATATAACATTATTTAACAGATAATGTATGGTACTGAGGTCCATATGCAAGTTTATGGACTGGGCAGTCAGACCTAGAATGTTATATGGACCGAAGCGAAGCTGAGTTCTAGGTCTGACTGGCCAGTCCATAAACTTCATCTGGACCGAAGCACCATACATTATTTGTTATATTATACCGAATCTAACCAACAAATTAAATTAATACGTTTTATGATTTATTTTGACGTCGTTTTTTTCACACGTCCGTTAATATAGCTATCGGACCGGGCGCCCGGTCAATATGCAACTTTATGGACCGGATGACGTCACATTAAACAAAGAATGAGGTATAATATATATATATATATATATATATATATATACATATATCATATATTACATAACCATGGATAAATAATACCCTATTACAGTTAAGTTTATTACTCTTTTATTTAGGTTTACGTTTAATCACGCGACACCACCCATACAGCAGTAAATATGATCAAATCCTTTTTGTAAGCTACAGTCATTTCAAAATGAAAAAGTATAGGTGCACCGATACTTTAGTGCGCACGTCTAATTATGGGGGGTCAAAAAGAAATTTTAGGTTCACCTGTAAAATTGTAGGTGCAACTATATATTTTATAGGTGCACCTATATATTTTATGGATACACCTACACTTTTATGGGTGCACCTACAATTTTACAGGCGCACCCATAAAAAGTATAGGTGTACCTATACTTTGTATAGGTGCACCTACACTTTGTATAGGTGCACCTACACTTTTTTATAGGTGCACCTACATCCATAGTTTTGAACCCGATCGTACACCATAAATATAAGCCCCATATATTTATACAGGAATGCTGTTTTTAATCGGATTGTCACCAAAAGTCCATTTTTCATAGTTACGCAAATGTCCACCATTTCTAAAGACTATTACTTCGGTTTTTGAGAGATTTACTCTCATCCCTGTCTTATCGCAGAAATCTTTAATAACATTTATTTGTCTTTGTAGTTGTACCACAGTTTCTGCACAGTTTGCCAAATCATCCGCAAATAACAGTGTTAATATGTCAGGAATGTCATTTGTTACAAATATACCAGTCTGACATTTTTCTCTCAAAAGAGTACATAAGTCATTAATAAAAAGCATAAACATCAGAGGACTGCTTACATCCCCTTCTCTTGTACCAATCTTACACGGGAAACTCTCCGTTAAATGATCATGTGATTTAACACAAGCAGATAAGTTACCGTACATGCTACTGACAATTTTTAGAAATTTCCCGTGCACACCTTTACTCATCAGGCTCGCCATGAGAAATGAATGCCGCAGCGTGTCGAACGCTTTAGCAAAGTCAACGAACAGGCAATAGAAGCGACCTCCCTTACGAGATAGGTGTTTTTGCGCTAACGCTTGTCAAATAAACATGTTATCAATAGTAGAGTAACCTTCTCGAAACCCAGCCTGTGCCTCGCCTATTTTATTATTCTGTTCTGCCCACGTATATAATCGTTTTTTAAGGATTGTAGAAAATATTTTGCAAATTGCATTTATGGGGAAATACCGCGATAATTATAAGGGTCATTAGCGATTCATTCTTGTGAATCGGACACATAATGCTTAGTTTCCATGACTCGGGAAATTGGCCTGTGTTAAATATTCCATTAAATATCTTCGTAAGAATTGATGTCACCATATCGAATGTATTTATGAAGAATTCTGGTACCAGTCCGCCACTTCTGCTACTTATGCCTGTTTTTAAGGACGTAAAACTTTGGCGCACCTCTAATTCAGTAATAGGATCGTTTAAAGAGGCTCTACCTATACCTTTTTGTCCACCAATTGATATAAACTTTACTTAATCATAAAGAGGACTATGAAAAAGGTAAATGGCAATAATTTCACTCCATATAATAAGCGTTTTGCTGGAAAAAAACAGGATTGATAAGATCGGAATTTTGAAATTGTATTCGTAATTGTTTTAGACAAAGCCGATTACGGAGAATTTCCGATCTCATTCGTTTACTGTCGGAACTCCCGAATATTAATTATCACGTGATCTAGAAAAAGAAAAATGGAGTCAAACAGCGAGAAGGTAATGTAAAAGGAGAATTTTCACTATTTTACAATGATTATCGTTGACATTCTTACAACTTTTTATTCATATCGATGCACAATAACCCACTATATAACGAGACAATGCGTTTATCGATGCCCGTGGGGTTTTATTTACCAATATTGTAAACAAGCAATGAAACACAATTAGAAAGTATTACAACTTGCTTAACATGTATACAAGTATATGAAAGTACTTGTTAGTTTTTGTTTATCAGTACATCTACTGGTTTGCATGAAATTCTAGACTAACGCTACTGACAATTATATTCAGTATTCTAGTAAATATTGAACTTTTCATATTCATGTAAATTCTTTTTGTTTTACAAATTTATCTACTGCATGTTGTTCTGAACGACAGATTTTCATAAAAAAAAATAGTTGAATGCTATTTAACGGCTCATCAACACAGTACGAGTTATTTGGAGCCACCCAAGAGGGAGGGAATCTCGGGAACCTGCCCTACCAATGAATCCTAGGATGGACTCGTATACATATATGCATGCCATGGGACCGCCCAGTTTACATCCCCTTCTGACAGACAAGGTTAAGGGAAAATGTCTTGCCCAAGAACACACTGATAAAACTCAGTGGCGTCGTTGTGGCTTGATCCTGGGTCCACTGGTTTCATGGCCACAATGCTATCCACATAGCCACAACAATCCCTTCACGTAAAAAAATGTTCAAATCATGAAAAACATATGATTGTTATAGAAATGTTAAATTATCGTAAGGTGTTGCAAAACACACCATAAATGATAATGTGCAAATAAATATCACAAGCACTGCACATATTGTTATAGTGTTAATACAATTTTTAGAAAAAGGTCACCAGCAACTATGTCGATATCGGGGGGAAGATGTATGAATCGATTATTAAGGAAAATAATTAATCATGCCTGCATTGACCGTGCATGTAGTGCTGTCGTCTTTCATGTATGTACACATAAACAATTATTTTGTACTGCAGCTTTGGCATCATTATTGTTTTTGCAATAGTGCTATGTTATTAGGAATTTAATAATAGGAGATACCAGCATGATGTCAACTCCGTTTTCATACAAATAAACTTTGTTCTTAAAGGGTTCATCTGATACTGCATCAACAGACAGTCAGTTGCGACAGAGCTACACGGAGAGCCCAAGTTGAGGTGGTGGAAGAGGTGCGAGAGGTGGACGGGCAGGTGGAAGTGGTGCGAGGGGACATAGACTTGGCAGAGGAGGACTTGGCAGAGGAGGAAGACAACCGCCACTTGTTCAGGCAGAAACTGAAGATCAGCGGAAAATGCGTGTACAAGTAAGGAATCACACATTTTCATGCCATTTTTGTAGCATGGTCACTGAAATTATGTCTCCCCCACTTTGTGAAGGGGAGACATATTGTTTTTGTGCTGTCTCGTCTGTATGTCAAGCAAGGATGATTAGTACCTTGCATAGTGGCGCTTATCATCACCATGTTCATGTTGCATGCTTTTTGGTAGAGTTGTGGCCCTTCAAAGGTTTTCATACACAAACTGTGTACCGACTAGTTCTGATCCACTGGCCGGATTTCAGCAAAACTTGTTAGAGATGATCATTGCCAAGCCTAGTTGCACATACATTGTACCTTTGTCGTGTTCCAGTTGATTGATTTTTTGGTGTCGATGTGTGGCCTTCTTAGGCCAAAAGATATATAGGGTTCTTTCTGGTCTTGTTCCCAACAAATTTAGGGTAGGTCGGTAGGTACAATGTTTTTACAATTATTCCTTACTATACTTAATTCACATCAAGAACATCAAAAGCTTGAAACACTTAAACAATCTTTCTGTTTTTTCTTTTGGGAGTTCCATAAAAAGTTTAGGGTCAGAAGACCAGAAACAAACCTTTTTTTTGGGTGGGTGGGGGCCTTACTAAAAACGACCTCAAGTTCCCTTGTATTTGTACAAGTGTACATAGTTTAATTGAACATAATGCCTGCAAAATAAATGGTGTACTCTAACTACCAGTTATCGGAAGTTAGAGTATGGCAGACAGCTGAAATGGGCATGCTACAAAAGAAATAGAGTATGTTTTTATCTCATTGGTTCATTTAAACAACTTGCATTCTCGCCAGTTTTCTTGTTTTTTCAGGCCTAATGTAAGAACTGTCTGCCCCAGTCCTTGTCTTTGTTTGGCGCTCGTTGTAGACCAGGTACTCTTGATTTAACTCCATGTCAAAACATAGTTGAACATCGCCCAACATCAGTTGCCTGTAAACCAGAATATTTGTATATGAACATTTTGTAAAACAAAAACAACAAAATCCTAACATCATCATTATAGAGCGTGTCATTGGCCGAGTGGTTGACGACGTTGCGTTGTTAACCTTCGCCTCTCACCGCTGCGGGTTCTAATCCCACTGGGAGCTCGATTTGTAAGTGAAAAAGTGTCGATTCTTACGGACTGCGGGAGGTGTATAGTACTGGTTCTACCCAGGAAAAGTGGGTGGTCTGCCTCCATCACAAAAAAAAATCGACCGTCATAAATATAACCTTCCATGTGTTGAAAATGACATAAAGTACCATACAAACAAACAAACAAACGTCTTGTAATCTGAACTGAACATGTTCCGTCGTTCGGAGAGAGTTACTATTATATTTTTTTCTGACAACTCTGATTTCATAATCAGAGTTGTCAGACCCTAAAAGCCTTTTTTTTGGCTTATTTGCAAGATCGTATTAAAGGCTTGTAAGGTCATAGAAGGCTTGGATTATAGTGTGACCTGGTCAGGAATTTAACCCACGTTTAGCGCATGTATTTATCACATAACTTATGGTGTGGGAATGTAATAATGCGTTTGTTTGTATGGTGTTTTATGTCATTTTCAACACATGTCATACTTTTTCATTGCCAAAATATTGAGATTTTACTTTATTTTCACTAGGTGATAAAATGTGTGTTACTCGGTTTGTATCCTTAAGTTACATAGTAACATAAAAATCGTTGGCCAGTGAAAAAGATAATAAGGTACATATATTGAATAAATTTGCATAAATGTGCACGAAATAAGCAGTATTTTAAAATAGTCACACTGTAAATAACTGAAGTTTAACAGTAATTTTGGTTGAACAGCAAGGATAAAGATCGAGTTTATCACCTACCGGAAGTTATGTGTCTGTCAGATTTCTGATCACTGATTGGTGGTTTATTTTGATGATGCTTTATCAAAATTATTAATATATGACAATTGTTTTGTGGTGGAAGCAGACCACCCACTTTTCCTGGGTAGAGCCAGTACTTTACACCTCCAGCATAGTAAGAATCGACACTTCATCGCTTACAAATCGAGCTCCCAGTGGGATTCGAACCCGATTCGGTGAGTAGCGAATTAAATAACCCATGACAAATTTATTATATGATATTGCAAATAAAGACCGAATCATCGTTCGGTCTTTTCTGTTCAGCTCAGAGTACATCAGAATTGCCACACAAATATAAACCATTGGAATTACTGAATTACAGAAATCATCGAGATAGTTTCGTTGTTCGGTGTCGTACGGAGATGACTGACACTGTAATTGAAGTCATTGAATTGAATTGAATTGGATTTTATAGTCGCACCAACAGCTAAGGTCATATGGCGACTTTCCTGCTTCCACTGGTGGAGGAAGACCCCAGGTTCCCCTCCGGGCAATTTTCATGCACGGGCGGTCACCTGGGTAGAACCACCGACGTTCCGCAAGCCAGCTGGATAGCTTCCTCACATAAAGATTCCTAGGCCCCTGAGGGATCGAACCTACAGCGGTGAGGGGCAAGTGATGGCAAGTCAGAGACTCTAACCTCTCGGCTTCGGACGCCCCGTATTTGAAGTCATACAAACATTATTAGATAACTAGGATTCTTGACAGGGGACATGGGCTCACATTCCCTGCCTGGAAATTATATTCACCCGAGCCGTTAGGCGAGGGAGAATATACTTTTCAGGCAGGGAATGTGTGCCCATGTTCCCTGTCAAGAATTCTAATAACGAATTTGTCATACTTCAAAGATTTTACCATTTATTTAAGAAGAAAAAACAGCGAAAACATGTTTCAGTTTTATTGCGCCAATTTCCCCGTAACGTGCCTTTGTTTACATTCGTGACGTCATCGATCTAACGTCGTTTACTTTTTGGCGGATTTTTTAATACAATAAACTTATTTTATCACTATTTTGATGTTTTATTATCTGTAAAATTGCAAACAAATAATACTTACGATTCTACACACAATGGAAAGCGCAGTAAAGCGATAGGAAAGAAGCAATTGGCGTTTTTTCCAAAACGAATCTGCAAACGAACACGTTATAGTCGCCATTTTGATTTTGTGTATTGGAGGAATGGGTACCTATGGGTAAATCAGCATATGTTCACGTCGCGCGGCGTAGACATATGGGCTCATATCTACGGCGCATTGACCAATGAAATCCCGAGAATTTTCTTTGCAGTATGGCAAAGCTCCTCCATCAATAATACATTTTGCTTTATGCCGGTTTTTTTTTAGTTATATGACAAATAGAATCTTCACATTCATGCCGATTTAATTGAATTGAATTTATTCAAATCGATGGATAAAATTAATATGACGCTCGGCTCAGCCTTGCATCATACAATTTTATCCACTCGTTTAATAAATTCAGTATTAAACAGGTACTCATGTAAGATTCTCCATGTACATTTTAAAGGGACACAAGGCAATCTTGAGTTTTATATCAGGCATTAAAATTAGTACAGCGAATTATTAATCCTGTATCATTTTGACTTTAAAACTGCTTGCATATAATTAAATAAAACAAATTGAGAATTGTATTTCCTTCTTTATTCTACACTTTTTTTTTAAAATATATTATTGGTGCAATATTATCAAATGTCAGTAACATGTAAATACAATTTGCTTTGAACTATTCTAACAATTAATATTAATGATTGAACAAATTCATGTTCAGAGAAAAACTAACGAGACGCCGTGAGTTTTTAAACAAACAAAGATTGCAGTGTGACCCTTTAATCTGAGCCTGACAACAAAGGTACACGATGTACTAATTTAATTTGGATGTCGGGACCCTGAAAACATGTATTGTCTCGAATATAATGTTGACAAAATAAGTACTGTATAATATATATATATTGGAATACAAATTTGAATTTTGGATATTTAAGTGGAGGATTGGAAGGGGTAATGCATGTTGTAACACAATGCTTGTCATGTTTCTGGAACGAAACAAAATCACTTATTAGTTGATACATCAGACTATTTGGATGGTGCATCTGAAGTTTTAAGATACATTGGATTTCTATTGGACCAAGGATAGCGAGATTTCCGGACCAGATAAATGAAATTTGGGATCACTTGTTACATTTCAGGTGACTGCTGTTATTTTGATATTTAGTATATCAATGTAATGCAGCTGGTGTAACCCTGACAACAGGAAAGCCTTAAGATGGCTAGCATACAGTATTTCAGGATAAAATTACAGGACGTTTTTGATAAATCATTGATGTGTTTTTATATAAACAACTATTTTTCAAAATGTGGGGATGTGGTCAAGGTGAAAATCACCACCTACATGATATACGCCCAACATATATGTAGATGAGATTAAAGGCATGTTTTATCATTTTCTCTCCAGAGACATATACACCCTGGCATATGAGAAAAAAAGGTAGAAACATCTGTAGACGTTCTTGTTGTTTCATGAGTTAAAAAACGTGTTAACCAACTTCAGACTTGCATTGTGTCCCTTTAATAAAAAAATGCATCAGCAGATAAAATGTTAAACAACTTGACAGGCCTTTGCTCATTTCCACCACCGCGCATTCCAAAATGCAGCGTGTTGTTCAACCATAACGTGTTGAGCAGACTTCTGGGACTATGATTTCCTAACTGGCCTTGCTGGTACAGTTCCTCAATCTCGTGATCGGTAATGGCCTCATTAGCGTTTGGCTTGTTCCCCATTCATTGCTGTTTAAGTTACTTTACTAGCTAGCACATCCATTGTCTGTCTAAATTCTGTTCCTCTGACAATACTAGTACAGTAGTTATGTCCCTTTAAATATCGATCAATGCTACTGATAATTGAACAAAGGGTTACCGGCTCATATTCTTTCCCGTTGTTCTGTCGAACTCGTAGAATGAATTCAGATAGTTAGTCATTCAGTTCAACTGGTGGTATGTCGTGGACTTTTCTAATTTCATTTTTGGAAGCATGAAATTATTCAAACAACTTTTGATGGCTTAACGTTTTCTTTTTTGTATTTTCGTTTTCGTGCATTTCTATGTAACTATGCGGCGAAACGAGTATGTCTGCAAAGCGGTTAGCACTTGGGTTACTTGCTTTAACATTTGCTGGGGCAGGTGTCACTGGTGTAGTCTGCACTGGTGCAGGTGGTGAATGTACTGGCGCATTCAGCTTTAAGTGGTCAATTTTTGAATTGTTGACATTGACTGTTGTTGCAGATCTTGGTCTCGCTCTCATATCTGTCATTAAAGGTGAAATATGGCGTGTCTTCTGAGTATATATTCGGAAATATATATATATAATATACAATCTGTTCAAATCTTACACTTATTGGTTGTCCCGTTTTCTCACAGTAGCCAATTTTATCTCATAGCGCACACGCTTCGAGTTTCGCCCTGGTAAGTGTCACGTGATCCTGTGACGTCATTGGTACCAAACGATTAGCCGTGTCGCATTGAGTTGTATAGTATTGTCTATGTAGGATTACATTTTATGGTACTTGTTAAAAATGCCGTGTGCTGTTGCTGGGTGAAAACGTTTGCATAAAGAAGGACAAGATAATAACCTAAGTTTCTTTCGTTTCATTAATCGAGATAATGATATATTAAGATCTGAAGTGTGGTTACACCGTTACCGAAGAAAATCGCCCCACTCGTCGAGAAAGTGGGAACCTACGAAAGACGCGCGAGTTTGTAGCAAACATTTTGAGTTGACTTCGTGGGAAGTCCATCCTTTGGTTTCATTATCTTTGAATTTGGAGAACAAAAGGCCATGCATATTAAAATCAAAAGCGGTACCAACGATATTTGACTATAAAAATGAGAAATGCATTACCCCGCCGTCTCCAAGCAATTAAGTTGTATTCGCCTATTCGACCGGCGTTGAGGAGGAAATTCATACATGAAGTAAGATTGACATTTATGTTCAATTATCTTAGCACCTCATCGGGTATACAGTACGTATGATAATTTGAAGAAAGGTGTATAGTCTTAGATATTTATATACACGTGAATGTTTAGCTGTTGAATTAGAAGCATGCGTCTTTACGTGAATCAATGAAGATTTGACGGCGCTAATAATATGTAGCCGTCATTTTTTAAAATATTGCTAAGAACGTTCAGCATATAAATTTAAATGAATCCGGTGAAATAAACACTGTGCCTTTGTTCCCAAATTTTAATTTTAATAATTTTAAATTATAAACCCCTTCTGCCAATAGTGTTATAAATATATATTATCAACATATACAGGTCTATGGATTTGAAAAAAAATACAAAATGTTTCATGGATATCTATTACAAGGCAGAAAAGTAATAATATTACTAGCTTTTATATTAATTCAGTAATGTTTTATTGCAAAACAACAACAATAACGCCTCTTAGCTCGTGCAATAAGTAAAACAAGTATAATAGAATAATATACTTTGTATTATGGTAATTGCATATGTTTGGTCTGTTTTCGATCTGTATAACAGGAGTAAGTATACATGAGTAAGTATACTTACTAACTGTCTATATCGTGCTCATAATACATTTGGCTATATTATTTAAATCATAGTATTTTTCTGTCTTTGTGCGCGACAATTAGAGCTCGCATATCATGTGATATATCCGTCTTGTGCAATACGCGTCTGCCCTCGGCGGTATTACACCGCTCAAGTAATTGCAATAAACAGGAAATATATCATAAAACTAGGTTTCCCTAAATGGTGCGTGCTTTTGTGATATACCGACGTATGTACCCTAATTAGGCTGTACTTCAATAGTGCACCGCAGTATTTGATTAGTCTATATTGATATTTGGGGGCAGTGGAGACTAGAGAGCGTGTCATATTACAAACACCGCTCCTAGAGTGTTTGATGTTAATGGCGACTTATGGCAAATATATAATACTATAGAAATTATATGCTGTTTCATTTATTATTGTTTTCATTATTTTTTTTATCAATTATGGATAATATCTAATAAATATATTTGTTCCATGTCTACTTATCGGCAAAAAAAATCTGACGCTCGTATTTAGACCAGGTCCATTCATTCGGAATATACTACATTTCACGGTTATTGTCTATGTACCAAGATATTGCAGTGTTGCGGGTGACTTACTGTCAGATTTCGATGAAAACAATGTTTACGTTGTTTTTTGTTTGTTGTTGCTGTCAGTGTATAAAGACACTTTTTTGTTAGATTAGTGAATAGTGTAATGAACCTCTGAACGTAAAGAATGACATGACACGATAGTCTTTACAAGCTCTCCATTTGCACCGCGTTCGACTTCATCATCAGTTGATGAATCCGATGTATTTTCGTCCTCAGACACGTATTCTGGCTCAAAATCGTAAGGTTGCACATCGTGTAACCGTCTTATCACGGGCATTTCCTCTGACTCGGTATCATGATCGCCTAATTTTCGCATTTTCACACAAGGTATACTGTTTTGCGTTCAGTCCCAATGTAAACAAAAAATAGTTTGTTCCCAATGACGTCACTTCCGGTATTTCGCGCAAGAGTTTTTCCCCTTAGATTTTTTTCGATATTTTAGCAATGCCTGTTCGCCTGTTCGATTTTTATCTTTAAAAACATATTTTTACTGAACATACATCAATGGCATAGTAATAATCGTATTTATAATGATATGTAATACTTAAAAACATATCAAAAGCGGATTTGTTGATTTAGGACCAATTTCTGCTTTAATAGAAAAGAGTTCATGTACTACACCTTATGCATACCGTGATATTGTATTTACTATAATAATAGCGCTTGTGCGCTATGTAAAATACAATGAGGTCGCTCTTATTATTTTTCTTTTTATTTAAAATCAGTTCTTGCCAGATTGTGTACCTTAAACTGAATCTGAAATATGTCTTTTACACTAAATTTAAAATGTTAACCTTCTTATTTTACATTTTACCAAATTTACCAAAAATCGAAAACATATTGAATTATGAGGAATTTCTGGATTTTTGGATTTTGTATGAAGGTTAGATGTCTATACCAAAAAAAGGTGTAGCTCTATTTAGGGGAGGCGCAACTATTTAGGGAAAAAAAGTACATGTATTTATTATTTTATAGATACAGTAGTAATTTTTCTGTGCTAGTTTTATTCTACATATTTTTTTCCCTCCACCTAAAACCATCAGAAAATCCTCTGATCTCTAATGCCTTGGGCATAGCCCATCAAGGTGTTTAAATAACCAACAAGCTGAGACAGACTCTATTTTTTTTTTAGCATGGTGTACTTAGTAACACTGTGACGCCATAGTGACTATACTCTCAATTCCAATATCTGGTAGTTGTAGTACGGCATAGCCACGCCCCTTTAGTTACCCTAAATTAAACGATTTAATGCTCTGCATTTATCAAAGGAAATGTCACCGACCATGCTACAAATATATATTTCAGGGATGGATAACTTAATTGGTCAGCCTTAAAACGTTGACTTGCCGGCAAATATTGAGAATATGCGACACAAGAACAGGCTTCCATTTTACAGGATGATTGTTGACACCGTTATTGATAAGATGTATGAACCCTACAGAAAACCTCCTCCTCCAGAAATTCTCAAGTTTTTGGTTTGTACAATATTTGTGATTTCAGAAACGTTCACATATGTGTTTTGACATTTCTTTTCAATAACTGGCTTCCATATAAATTAGCCCTATATGTAGTGAAGATTGTATCAATTGACGATTGTATTAAAGATGTCACTTCTGAAGCATAAGTTACATATTTTGGACAAGATATTGACCCATCATCTTAAGTAGCGGAGTTAGGGCCCTAGACTCCTGAAACAGCAGGGTTCTGGAAATATTTTGAAAATCCACTTGCCCAGTGTCAGGATGTTGTGATACTTTGTTGTGTTCAAACTGTGTGAAATGCGCGTACGGGTTAATTAGTTGTTTATTGAAGTAATGCCACTGCTTAAGCTGCCTGGGGCGAAAATGTTGATTGTACGAAAAGTTGATCTTATTAACAATCGCTCCCGGCGAAAAACAGGGGGCAGTTTTGTTCAGTTATCAAACTATGATTAGGCTTGTTTGCCATTTGATTTGATCTAGAATGGAAACATCCAGTCGGCAAGTGGCGGGCAACCCGGTTTGCGAAGGTCAGCTGCCCACATCAAAATTCCACTTGCCCGGGCCGTCAATCAACCGTATTTCCGGAATCCTGCATAGCAAGATTTCAATTTCATTGCATATTTATAAGCCAGTTGATCTGCTGATGATTCTATATGGTCCTCTTCTTGTTTGTACATAATACTTATAAGCAAGCCGTTTATGAAATAATATTGTGCAAAGGTGCTGTATTCAGTATCAGTTTTGTGAAATTAAACTCCAGGTGAATGCGGGCCAGACATACAATATGCTGTCTCTCCCGAGTGCAGTTTTTAATGGCGAACAGTCTGTAAAAGTTCAGCTTTCATCAGGAGAAGACATAATAGCTGATGATATACCTACTCATCAGCATCTAAAAGGTGGGTACATGTAACACTCTTTAATTTGATTTTATACCAGTGTTATCACTCAAACGCCTGTGAATGTTGACCAGTATAATAAGTTGAGAAAGAACAATAGAAAAACCTTATAAGAACACCTGGCATCACTACACATCACCTTGCCATTAGGAATCGAATATAGGCTGACAAAAAAGTTATTGTAAGTTTAATATATACAAATGCAGGCACGTTACCTTAACACAATTGAGTCTTGTTTTTATACTATATACAGAGTATAGATTCAGTTTTAATAATCTGTTTGCTTCTTATGACTTCAAATGTTTGGTTTTAAGAGGCTATTCATCATTTAGGGATAATATATATTTATACAATGCAAGCACAATTTAATGTTTTGTTTTATTGACTTGAAGAGAACCAACAGAGTCAGGCGATGATTTATACCGATACATTATGCAGCTGCTACAGTGGGGTCTTCATTTAATAGATATGTCTGACACCATTATGGAAGAAGGTGACATTGATAGGGTTCCGATAATTCTAAGAAGATCAATGTCCTTTTCTATGTTTGGTCAAACATATATTTATACTTCATACAATGCTGTGATTATATCTTGAAAACAGAAGTGACACTACCTGAACGATTGTCAATGCGTGTTAAAGTAGGAAGTTTTGTTAACCCCGAAGGAAAGCCTGGGCGAAACAAAGCAGCTGACATGCAGCAGGAAAATACAATCAAGAAAACGAAGGGAGCCATTAAAACCCTAGGTGCTAATAAGAAAAAAAAGGCTATTGAGCGAGCTACTGCTGCAGTGCCAGTTATAGCAGATGTTGTTGAACATTACCAAGAAATGCTGGATCTCAATACCTCTAGCAGACACCACTCCCACAAAAGTCGTGATGAAGATGTTATGGAACTGATGAACAGTTTCAACACTTTGAAACCTTTAACCATTCAGCATGGTCCGACAATGAGATATTTTGAAAGTGTAACAGAATGCCCATTCTCTAAATTAAAACAAGACTTGTCAGATTGTATTGAAATAGTCATTAGCCGTCTGCAAAGAGGCACACATTATCCAGATTTTGACGTAACAGATGAGGAAGAGTGACATGTAACTTAATATCTGAAATTAGGATTGTCTTTGAAAGAAAAATAATAGAAAACTATTTAGAAGCATGAGTTTGACCTCATTAACAGCTAAACATCCCTAGATAGTGTGCAGATGACTGACACATGTGAATAACTAGTTAATAACTGGTAAAACTACCCAATTGATTCAAGTTCATTTTTAATGCAGCCTATTAACATTTTAAATAAAATGCAATATTCTTATATGCAACCATCTAACCCTCCCCCCAACCCAGCCAACCCAGGGAATTCCGACTGACAGTGACGTTGGGTCATGACGTCAATATTTGCTGACGTCGATTTAAACCGCCCACACTTATATTGATTAACGTTCGAAAAGCGAAACAATTCGGCTAAAATCATACATGAACCGATTAAACACGTAGTTTGATATGTTCACTACTATTGTCACTACTGGGTTGGGCTATAGAGATTTTTTTCACTTTCTGTTAGTCGTGGTTTTTGCAATCATTTGCATCCGCTCGGGGGAAAACACGCTAAGACACTCGATACTATCAGTTAAATAACCTCTATTATAACATTCATTATAACAGTAACATGTTATGATATTAAAACTAGTGGCGTATCTGCCGTAACGCCACAACGCCCGGGCTTCCCAAAGGGCTTGTACATCATTTTCCACAGAAAATAGACCAGGCCTGGAATGCACCAACCATTCTTCAAACTGTTCACCAAATACATTGTTTAAAACACAAACATTCTGGGGAGCGCAGGGCCGGATGATGGGAGTGGCATGCCCCCAGACCCCCTAGCAACATCTGATTTACACATTGTTTGTAGTCTAGCTACGCCACTAAACTATCTATAACAGATGTAACAAAATGATGATTACATATAATTATAGTAAATTAATTTATATATATGCATTTTAGTTATGATGTAGATGTTTTTTACAATTATGAGTGAACCATCAACATACTTCTTTTTTGATTTCTTGGTTATCGTACTATCTTATAGTAATGTGTTTTGTAAATCGTGGGTTGAATGTTCATTTTGGCGGCAGTCCGGAACAGTCCGGATAGTCCGGATATAATAATAATAATACCAATGCCAACACTCCGCACTGTGAGCCTCACTAAAAACCCTGTTGTGAGCCTCACTGAAACCTAGTAGTTTGTGACGTAAGTCGGAAGTTTTATTTGAGAGCTGATATCCGTTTAACATTGACAATCCTTCAAAACTAAAAATGTGTTGGATACTGATATCACGGATAATTTGTAAAGAACACTACACATAACAAGTGAGTACGAGTTTGTTATTTTTATAGTTTATATCACAATCTTTTTATAACAGTATATAGTATAGGTAATGGAAAGAATAGAGTGAAGAAGAGATATTTCGACTGTTTATGAAGAATTTACTAGTCGGTAGGGCACGCTTAGGTATAGTGCTTAAACTACACATCTAAGAATGGCGAAGTATGCACCGTCTCCAAGGGGTACATACTATGAACGTCCATATTTTTAAAAAGCACCCCATACGTCAAATAAATTAGACTAATTTAGGTCAGCCAATGTTGCAGAAACAAAAACTAATGTGTAACTGACCCGATCGCTGGCTAAATTTAAGCACGGAATAGAAAAAAGATATTTTACTCAAAGTCCTGAAAGTACTGGTAACGAATTCTCTAGCATGTATTAATTGTTTATGAAAAGTATTCTGCTGTCCGAAGAAAGTGGAAGCATGATGTCTGGACAGGTTTTTGATTTGGGTGCTTATATGTTGGATAAGTTGCCTACAAAATTAGAATATTAGCTAATACACCATTACTGCAGGTTTGTCAACATATACCCTGTACTATTGCATATACACTGTGTAAAAATAAAAAATAACAAGAGGCCCAAGAGGGCCTGTATTCGCTCTACTGGCTATATGGAATCTGTGGTGGGGAACATGACATTGATTTGCATAACTAGGCTTTTTATTGATCATTCCTGAAAAGTTTCGTTGAAATCCAGCCAGGGGTTCAGGAGAACTAGTCCCGACAAAGTTTGTGTAATAAAACCTTTAAAGTACCATAACTCAGCCAAAAATCATTCAACCGTAATACGGCGATGATATGCACAACTAGGCCTGGTACTGATCATCCCTAAACAGTTTCGCTGAAATCGGGCCATGAGTTTAGAAGAGACTAATCTCGACAAAGTTTGTAAAGAGCCATCAATCTGCCAAACATCATTCAACTAGAACACGGCGATGGTATGCACAACTGGGCTTGATACTGATAAACTTTGCCAAGTTTCGCTGAAATCCGGCCAGGTGTTCAAGAGAAACCAGCCAGATCGGACAAGTAACAAAGGAGTTATGGCCCTTGATTTAGTTAAAACTGCTATATTTTGCCTCGATAAGATGATAGGGCCTTCATTTTTCATGCGATTTTACGAAACATTACCAGATTGTTAATATCAATGACAATGAAAAGTTCGAAAACCAGGGAGATCGGAATAATTTCACCGGGGTTATGGCCCTTTCTTTGCTGAAAAATGCCATATTAAGCCTTGTGAACACTCTAGCATCTTCATTTATTATTTGATCTTTACCAAACTTGCAAATTCATACCCCGTAGTAAACCACCTGTTGTTCATACCTCGTAGTAAACTAGTTGTTGTACATACCTCGTAGGGCTTCTCGCTAACTGTAAACTAGCTGTTGTTTATACCTCGTAGTAAACTAGCTGTTGCTCATACCTCGTAGTAAATTAGCAGTACTTCGTAGTAATTTAGCTGTTGTTCATATCTCGTAGGGCTTCTCGCTAACAGTAAACTAGATGTTGTTAATACCTCGTAGTAAACTAGCTGTAGTCCATACCTCGTAGTAAATTAGCTGTTGTTCATAACTCGAAGGGCTTCTCGCTAACTGTAAACTAGCTGTTGTTCATACCTCGTAGTAAACTAGCTGTAGTTCATACCTCGTAGTAAACTAGATGTTGTTTATACCTCGTAGTAAACTAGCTGTTGTTCATACTTCGTGGTAAACTAGCTTTGGTTCATACCTCGTAGGGATTCTCGCTGACTGTAAACTAGCTGCAGTTCATACCTCGTATGAAACCAGCTGTTGTTCATACCTCGTATTAACTAGCTGTTGTTCATACCTCGTAGTAAACCAGCTGTTTTTCATACCGCGTAGTAAACCAGCCGTTGTTCATACCTCTTAGTAAACCAGCTGTTGTTCATACCTCGTAGAAAACTAGATGTTGTTCATACCTCTTAGTAAACTAGCTGTTGTTCATACCTCGTAGTAAACTAGCTGTAGGTCATACCTCGTAGTAAACTAGCTGTTGCTCATACCTCGTAGTAAACTAACTGTGGTTCATACTTACTAGTCAACTAACTGTAGTTCAAACCTCGTAGTCTAGCTGTTGTTCATGCCTCGTAGTAAATTAGCTGTTGTTCATAACTCGAAGGGCTTCTCGCTAACTGTAAACTAGCTGTTGTTTATACCTCGTAGTAAACTAGCTGTAGTTCATACCTCGTAGTAAATTAGCTGTTGTTCATAACTCGAAGGGCTTCTCGCTAACTGTAAACTAGCTGTTGTTCATACCTAGTAGTAAACTAGCTGTAGTTCATACCTCGTAAAAAACTAGATGTTGTTTATACCTCGTAGTAAACTAGCTGTTGTTCATACTTCGTGGTAAACTAGCTTTGGTTCATACCTCGTAGGGATTCTCGCTGACTGTAAACTAGCTGCAGTTCATACCTCGTATGCAACCAGCTGTTGTTCATACCTCGTATTAACTAGCTGTTGTTCATACCTCGTAGTAAACCAGCTGTTTTTCATACCGCGTAGTAAACCAGCCGTTGTTCATACCTCTTAGTAAACCAGCTGTTGTGCATACCTCGTAGAAAACTAGATGTTGTTCATACCTCTTAGTAAACTAGCTGTTGTTCATACCTCGTAGTAAACTAGCTGTAGGTCATACCTCGTAGTAAACTAGCTGTTGCTCATACCTCGTAGTAAACTAGCTGTGGTTCATACTTACTAGTCAACTAACTGTAGTTCAAACCTCGTAGTCTAGCTGTTGTTCATGCCTCGTAGTAAACTAGCTGTAGTTCATACCTCGTAGTAAAACCAGTTGTTGTTCATACCTCGTTTTAAACCAGTGGTTGTTCATTCCTCTTAGTAAACCAGCTGTTGTTAATACCTCGTATTAAACTAGCTGTTGTTCATACCTCGTAGTAAACCACCTGTTGTTCGTACCTCGTAGTCAACCAGCTGTTGTTCATACCTCGTAATCAACCAGTTGTTGTTCATTAACTAGTAGTAAACAAGCTGTTATTTATACCTCGTAGTAAACTAGCTGTTGTTTATACCTCGTAGTAAACCAGCTGTATTTCATACCTCGTAGTAAACATGATGTTGTTCATACCTCGTAGTAAACTAGCTGTTGTTAATACCTCGTAGTAAACCAGCTGTATTTTATACCTCGTAGTAAACTAGCTGTTGTTCATACCTCGTTGTAAACTAGGTGTTGTTCATACCACGTAGTAAACTAGCTGTTGTTCATAACTCGAAGTAATCTGTTGTTCATACCTCGTAGTAAACTAGCTGTAGTTCATACCTCGTAGTAAACTAGCTGTTGTTCATACCTCATAGTAAACTAGCTGTTGTTCATAACTCGTAGTAAACTAGCTGTAGTTCAGACCTCGTAGTAAACTAGCTGTTTTTCATACATAGTAGTAAACTAGCTGTAGTTCATACCTCGTAGTAAACTTGCTGTTGTTAATACCTAGTAGTCAACTAGCTGTTGTGTCTACCTCGTAGTAAACTAGCTGTTGTTCATACCTAGTAGTAATCTAGCTGTAGTTCATACCTCGTAGTAAACTAGCTGTTGTTCATAACTCGTAGGTCTTCTCGATAAATGTAAACTAGCTGTTGTTCATATCTCGTAGTAAACTAGCTGTAGTTCATACCTCGTAGTAAACTAGCTGTTGTTCAAACCTCGTAGTAAACTAGCTGCTGTTCAAACCTCGTAGGGCTTCTCGCTAACTGTAAACTAGCTGTCGTTCATACCTCGTAGTAAACTTGCTGTAGTTCATTACTCGTAGTAAACTAGCTGCAGTTCAGACCTCGTAGTAAACCAGTTGTTGTTCATACCTCGTAGTTAACCAGCTGTTGTTCATACCTCGTAGTAAACTAGCTGTTTTTCATACCTCGTAGTAAACCATTTGTTGTTCATACCTCGTAGTAAACCAGCTGTTGTTCATATCTCGTAGTAAACCAGCTGTTGTTCATACCTCGTTCTAAACCAGTCGTTGTTCATACCTCGTAGTAAACTAGATGTAGTTTATACCTCGTAATAAACTATCTGTTTTTCATACCTCGTAGTAAACTAGCTGTTGTTCATACCACGTAGTCAACTAGATTTAGTTTATACCTCGTAGTAAACCAACTTTTGTTTATCCTCGTAGTAAACCGGCTGTTGTTCATTGCTCGTAGTAAACCAGCTGTTGTTCATACCTCGTAGTGAACCAGCTGTTGTTCATACCTCGTAGTAAAGTAGTTGTTGTTCATACCTCGTAGTAAACCAGCCGTTGTTCATACCACTTAGTAAGCCAGCTGTTGTTCATACCTTGTAATAAAGCAGCTGTTGTTCATACCTCGTAGTAAAGCAGTTGTTGTTCATACCTCGTAGTAAACCAGCTGTTGTTCATACCTCGTTGTTAACCAGTTGTTGTTCATCCCTCGTAGTGAATTAGCTGTAGTTCATACCTCGTGGTAAACCAGCTTTTGTTCATACCTCGTAGTAAATTATCTGTTGATCATACCTCGCAGTAAACTAGCTGTAGTTAATACCTCGTAGTAAATTAGCTGTTGTTCATACCTAGTAGTAAACAAGCTGTAGGTCTGACATCGTAGTAAACTAGCTGTAGTTCATACCTCGTAGTAAACCAACAGTAGTTCATACCTCTTAGTAAACTAGCTGTTGTTCATACCTCGTATTAAACTAGATGTTTTTCATACCTCGTAGTAAACCAACTGGTGTTCATACCTGGTTGTAGACCAGCTGTTGTTCATACATCGTATTAAACCAGTTGTTGTTCATACCTCGTAGTAAACTAGCTGTTGTTCAAACCTCGTAGAAAACTAGCTGTAGTTCAGACCTCGTAGTAAACTAGCTGTTGTTCATACCTCGTAGTCAACTAGCTGTTGTGTGTACCTCGTAGTAAACTAGCTGTTGTTCATACCTAGTAGTAATCTAGCTGTAGTTCATACCTCGTAGTAAACTAGCTGCTGTTCATACCTCGTAGGGCTTCTCGATAAATGTAAATTAGCTGTTGTTCATACATCGTAGTAAACTAGCTATAGTTCATACCTAGTAGTAAGCTAGCTGTAGTTCATACCTCGTAGTAAACTAGCTGTTGTTCAAACCTCGTAGGGCTTCTCGCTAACTGTAAACTAGCTGTCGTTCATACCTCGTAGTAAACTAGCTGTAGATCACAACTCGTAGTAAACTAGCTGCAGTTCAGACCTCGTAGTAATCCAGTTGTTGTTCATACCTCTTAGTTAACCAGCTGTTGTTCATACATCGTAGTAAACAAGCTGTTTTTCATACCTCTTTGTAAACTTGCTGTAGTTCAGACCTCGTATTAAACTAGCTGTTGTTCATACCTCGTAGTAAACGAACTGTAGTTCATATCTCGTTGTAAACTAGCTGTATACCCCGTAGTAAAGTAGTGTAGTTCATACCTCGCAGTAAACCCGCAGTAGTTCATACCTCGTAGTAAACTTGCTGTAGTTCATACCTCGTGGTACCCGCTGTAGTTCATACCTCGTATTAAACTAGCTGTTGTTCATACCTCGTAGTCAACTATCTTTAGTTCATGCCTAGTAGTAAACAAGCTGTAGTTTATACCTTGTAGTAAACTAGCTGTAGTTATCTTGTTGTTGTTCATACCTCGCAGTAAACTAGCTGTAGTTCATACCTCGCAGTAAACCAGCTGTTGTTCATACATCGTAGTAAACTAGTTGTTGTTCATACCTCGTAGTAAACCAGCAGTTGTTCATACCTCGTAGTAAACAAGCTGTAGTTTATACCTCGTAGTAAACCAGCTGTTATTCATACCTCGTAGTAAACCAGCTGTTATACATACCTCGTAGTAAACCAGCAGCTGTTCATATCTCGCTGTAAACCAGTTGTTGATCATACATCGAAGTAAAGTACCTGTAGTACATACTTCGTAGTAAACTAGCTGTTGTTCATACATCTTAGTAAACTAGCTGTTGATCATATCTCGCAGTACGCTAGCCGTAGTTAATACCTCGTAGTAAACTAGCTGTTGTTCATACCTCGTAGTAAACTAGCTGTAGTTCATATATAGTAGTCAACTAGCTTTATTTCATAACTCGTAGTAAACTAGCTGTAGTTCATACCTCGTAGTAAACTAGCTGTAGTTATCTTGCTGTTGTTCATACCTCGTAGTAAACTAGCTGTTGGTCATACCTCGTAGTCAACCAGCTGTTGTTCATACATCGCTGTAAACCAGCTGCTGTTCATACCTCGTAGTAAACCAGCTGCTGTTCATACCTCGTAGTAAATTAGCTGTTGTTCATACCTCGTAGTAAACTAGCTGTAGTTATCTTGCTGTTGTTCATACCTCGTAGTAAACTAGCTGTTGGTCATACCTCGTAGTCAACCAGCTGTTGTTCATACCTCGTAGTAAACTAGTTGTTGTTCATACCTCGTAGTAAACCAGCAGTTGTTCATACCTCGTAGTAAACAAGCTGTAGTTTATAACTCGTGGTAAACCAGCTGTTATTCATACCTCGTAGTAAACCAGCTGTTATTAATACCTCATAGTAAATTAGCTGTTGTTCGTACCTCGCAGTACACTAGCTGTAGTTAATACCTCGTAGTAAACTAGCTGTTGTTCATACCTCGTAGTAAGCTAGATGCTATTCATACCCCGCAGTACACTAGCTGTAGTTAATACCTCGTAGTAAACTAGCTGTTGTTCATACCTCGTAGTAAACCAGTTGTTGTTCATACCTCGTAGTAAACCAGCTGTTGTTCATATCTAGTAGTAAATTATCTGTTGTTCATACCTCGCAGTACACTAGCTGTAGTTGATACCTCGTAGTAAACTAGCTCTTGTTCATACCTCGTAGTAAACTAGCTGTTGTTCATACCTCGTAGTAAACTAGCTGTTGTTTATACCTCGAAGTATATTAGCTGCAGTTAATACCTCGTAGAAAACTAAATGTTGTTCATACCTCGTAGTAAACTAGCAGTAGTTCATATATCGTAGTAAACTATCTGTAGTTCATACCTCGTAGTAAACAAGCTGTAGTTCATACCTCGTATTAAACAAGCTGTTTTTCATACCTCGTAGTAAACTATCTGTAGTTCATACCTCGTAGTAAACTAGCTGTTGTTCATACCTCGTAGTAATTCAGCTGTTGTTCATACCGCGTAGTAAACCTGCTGTTGTTCATACCTCGTAGTAAACCAGCTGTTGTTCATACCTCGTATTAAACAAACTGTTGTTCATTCCTCGTATTAAACCAGTTGTTGTTCATGCCTCATAGTAAACTAGATGTAGTTCATACCTCTTATTAAACCAGCAATTGTTCATACCTCGTAGTAACCCACATGCTGTTCATACCTCTTAGTAAACCAGCTGTTGTTCATAACTCATAGTAAACCAGCTGTTTTTCATTCATCGCTGTAAACCAGCTGCTGTTCATACCTCGTAGTAAACCAGCTGCTGTTCATACCTCGAAGTAAATTAGCTGTTGTTCATACCTTGTAGTAAACCAGCTGTTGTTCATACCGCGTAGTAAAACAGCTTTAGTTCATACCTCGCATTAAGCTACCTGTTGTTCATATCTCGTAGGGCTTCTGGCTAACTGTAAACTAGTTGTTGTTCATACATCGTAGTAAACCAGTTGTTGTTCATACCTCTTAGTAAACCAGCTGTTGTTCATACCTAGTAGTAAATTAGCTGTTGTTCAAACCTCGCAGTACTCTAGCTGTAGTTAATACCTCGTAGTAAATTAGCTGTTGTTCAGACCTCGTAGTAAACTAGCTGTTGTTCATACCTCGCAGTACACTAGCTGTAGTTAATACCTCGTAGTAAACTAGCTGTTGTTCATACCTCGTAGTAAACAAGTTGTTGTTCATACCTCGTAGTAAACCAGCTGTTGTTCATACCTAGTAGTAAATTAGCTGTTGTTCATACCTCGCAGTACACTAGCTGTAGTTGATACCTCGTAGTAAACTAGCTGTTGTTCATACCTCGTAGTAAACTAGCTGTTCTTCATACCTCGTATTAAACTAGATGTTGTTTATACCTCGATGTACACTAGCTGCAGTTAATACCTCGTAGAAAACTAAATGATGTTCATACCTCGTAATACTCTAGCTGTAGTTCATAAATCGTAGTAAACTAGCTGTAGTTCATACCTCGTAGTAAACCAGCTGTAGTTCATACCTCGTATTAAACTAGCTGTTTTTCATACCTCGTAGTAAACTATATGTAGTTCATACCTCGTAGTAAACTAGCTGTTGTTCATACCTCGTAGTAATTCAGCTGTTGTTCATACCGCGTAGTAAACCTGCTGTTGTTCATACCTCGTAGTAAACCAGCTGTTGTTCATACTTCGTAATAAGCAAACTGTTGTTCATTCCTCGTATTAAACCAGTTGTTGTTCATACCTCGTAGTAAACTAGATGTATTTCATACCTCTTAGTAAACCAGCAGTTGTTCATACCTCGTAGTAACCCACCTGTTGTTCATACCTCTTAGTAAACCAGCTGTTGTTCATAACTCATAGTAAACCAGCAGTTTTTCATACATCGTTGTAAACCTTCTGCTGTTCATACCTAGTAGTAAACAAGCTGCTGTTCATACCTCGTAGTAAACTAGCTGTTGTTCATACCTCGTAGTAAACCAGCTGTTGTTCATACCGTGTAGTAAACCAGCTTTAGTTCATACGTCGTAGTAAGCTACCTGTTGTTCATATCTCGTAGGGCTTCGAACCAGCCGTTGGTCTCAATACCTCGTAGTAAGCCGTCTGTTGAACATACTTTGTAGTCAACTAGCTGTTAGTCATACTACCTCGTAGTAAACCAGCTGTTGTTCATACCTCGTAGTAAACCAGCTGTTGTTCATACCTCGTAAACCAGTTGTTGTTCAAAGCTCGAGGTAAACTAGCTGTAGTTCATATCTGTAGTAATCTAGCGGTTGTTTATACCTCGTAGTAACTAGCTATTGTTCATACCTCGCAGTACACCAGTTGTAGTTAATACCAGTAGTAAACTATTTGTTGTTCATACCTCGTAGTAAACCAGTTGTTGTTCATACCACGTAGTAAACCAGCTGTTGTTCATACCTCGTAGTTAAATTAGATGTTGTTCATAACCTCGTAGAAAACCAGCTGTTGTTCATACCTCGTTGTAAACCAGTTGTTTTGTTAATATATTTTGAAGTAAACTAGCTGTAGTTCATACGTCGTAGTAAACTAGCTGTTGTTTCATTACCTCGTAGGTAAAAACTATCTGTAGTTTCATACCTCCGTAGTAAACTAGGCTGTTGTTCATACCTCGAAGTAATTAAGCTGTTGTTCATACCGCGTAGTAAACCTGCTGTTGTTCATACCTCGTAGTCAACCAGATGTTGTTCATAACCTCGTAATAAACAAACTGTTGTTCATTCCTCGTATTAAACCAGTTGTTGTTCATACCTCGTAGTAAACTAGATGTAGTTCATACCTCTTAGTAAACCAGCAGTTGTTCACTACCTCGTAGTAACCCACCTGTTGTTCATACCTCGTAGTAAACCAGCTGTTGTTCATAACTCATAGGAAAACCAGCTGTTTTTATACATCGTTGTAAACCAGCTGCTGTTCATACCTCGTAGTAAACCAGCTGTGTTCATACCTCGTTGTAAACCAGTTGTTTTGTTCATATTTTGAAGTAAACTAGCTGTAGTTCATACCTCGTAGTAAACTAGCTGTTGTTCATACCTCGTAGTAAACTAGATGTAGTTCATACTCCTAGTAAATCCAGCAGTTGTTCATACCTCGTAGTAACCACACCTGTTGTTCATACCTCTTAGTAAACCAGCTGTTGTTTCATAAACTCATAGTAAACCAGCAGTTTTTCATACATCGTTGTAAACCTTCTGCTGTTCATACCTAGTAGTAAACAAGCTGCTTTCATACCTCGTAGTAAACTAGCTGTTGTTCATACCTCGTAGTAAACCAGCTGTTGTTCATACCGTGTAGTAAACCAGCTTTAGTTCATACGTCGTAGTAAGCTACCTGTTGTTCATATCTCGTAGGGCTTCTTGCTAACTATAAATTAACTGTTGTTCATACCTCGTAGTGAACCCAGCCGTTGTTCATACCTCGTAGTAAGGCCTCTGTTGAACAAACTTTGTAGTCAACAGCTGTTGTTCATACCTCGTAGTAAACCAGCTGTTGCTCATACCTCGTAGTAAACCAGCTGTTGTTCATACCTCGTAAACCAGTTGTTGTTCAAAGCTCGAGGTAAACTAGCTGTAGTTCATATCTCGTAGTAATCTAGCGGTTGTTTATACCTCGTAGTAAACTAGCTATTGTTCATACCTCGCAGTACACCAGTTGTAGTTAATACCACGTAGTAAACTATTTGTTGTTCATTACCTCGTAGTAAAACCAGTTGTTGTTCATACACGTAGTATAACCAGCTGTTGTTCATACCTCGTAGTAAAATTAGATGTTGTTCATACCTCGTAGTAAACCCAGCTGTTGTTCATACCTCGTTGTAAACCAGTTGTTTTGTTAATATTTTGAAGTCAACTAGCTGTAGTTCCATACGTCGTAGTAAACTAGCTGTTGTTCATAACCATCGTATAAACTATCTGTAGTTCATACCTCGTAGTAAACTAGCTGTTGTTCATACCTCGTAGTAATTAAGCTGTTGTTCATACCGCGTAGTAACCTGCTGTTGTTCATACCTCGTAGTAAACCAGATGTTGTTCATACCTCGTAATAAACACAACTGTTGTTCATTCCTCGTATTCAACCAGTTGTTGTTCATACCTCGTCGTAAACTAGATGTAGTTCATACCTCTTAGTAAACCAGCAGTTGTTCCATAACTCGTAGTAACCCCCTGGTTGTTCATACACGTGTAGTAAACCAGCTGTTGTTCATAACTCATAGGAAACCAGCTGTTTTTATACATCGTTGTAAACCATCTGCTGTTCATACCTCGTAGTAAACCAGCTGTTGTTCATACCTCTCAGAAACTAACTGTTGTATATGCTCGTAGTAAACTAGCTGTTGTTCAGCTGTTGTTCATATCTCGTAGGGCTTCTCGCTAACTGTTAACTAGCTGTAGTTCATACCTCGTAGTAAACTAGCTGTTGTTCATACCTCGTAGTAAACTAGATGCTGTTCATACCACGCAGTAATCTAGCTGTTGTTCATACCTCATACTAAACTAGCTGTTGTTCATACCTCGCAGTATACTAGTTGTAGTTAATATCTCATAATAAACTAGTTGTTGTTCATACATCGTAGTAAACCAGTTGTTGTTCATACCTCGTAATAAACCAGCTGTTGTTCATACCTATTAGTGAATTAGCTGTTGTTCATACCTCGCAGTACACTAGCTGTAGTTAATACCTCGTAGTAAACTAGCTGTTGTTCATACCTCGTATTAAACTAGCTGTTGTACATACCCCGCAGTACACTAGCTGTAGTTAATACCTCGTAGTAAACTAGCTGTTGTTCATACCGCGTAGTAAACCAGCTGTAGTTCATACCTCTCAGTAAACTAACTGTTGTATATGCCTCGTAGTAAACTAGCTGTTGTTCATATCTCGTAGGGCTTCTCGCTAACTGTTAACTAGCTGTAGTTCATACCTCGTAGTAAACTAGCTGTTGTTCATACCTCGTAGTAAACTAGATGCTGTTCATACCACGCAGTAATCTAGCTGTTGTTCATACCTCATACTAAACTAGCTGTTGTTCATACCTCACAGTATACTAGCTGTAGTTAATATCTCATAATAAACTAGTTGTTGTTCATACATCGTAGTAAACCAGTTGTTGTTCATACCTCGTAATAAACCAGCTGTTGTTCATACCTATTAGTGAATTAGCTGTTGTTCATACCTCGTAAACCAGTTGTTGTTCAAAGCTCGAAGTAAACTAGCTATAGTTCATACCTCGTAGAAATCTAGCTGTTGTTTATACCTCGTAGTAACCCACCTGTTGTTCATACCTCGTAGTAAACCAGCTGTTGTTCATAACTCATAGTAAACCAGCTATTTTCATACATCGTTGTAAACCAGCTGTTGTTCATACCTCGTAGTAAACCAGCTGTTGTTCATACCTCGTTGTAAACCAGTTGTTTTGTTCATATTTTGAAGTAAACTAGCTGTAGTTCATACGTCGTAGTAAACTAGCTGTTGTTCATACCTCGTAGTAAACTATCTGTAGTTCATACCTCGTAGTCAACTAGCTGTTGTTCATACCTCGTAGTAATTAAGCTGTTGTTCATACCGCGTATTAAACATGCTGTTGTTCATACCTGGTAGTAAACCAGATGTTGTTCATACCTCGTAATAAACAAACTGTTGTTCATTCCGCGTATTAAACCAGTTGTTGTTCATACCTCTTAGTAAACTAGATGTAGTTCATACCTCTTAGTAAACCAGCAGTTGTTCATACCTCGTAGTAACCCACCTGTTGTTCATACCTCGTAGTAAACCAGCTGTTGTTCATAACTTATAGTAAACCAGCTATTTTCATACATCGTTGTAAACCAGCTGTTGTTCATACCTCGTAGTAAACCAGCTGTTGTTTATACCTCGTTGTAAACCAGTTGTTTTGTTCATATTTTGAAGGAAACTAGCTGTAGTTCATACCTCGTAGTAAACTAGCTGTTGTTCATACCTCGTAGTAAACTAGATGTTGTGCATACCACGCAGTAAACTAGCTGTAGTTAATACATCGTAGTAAACTAGCTGTAGTTCATACCTCGTAGTAAACCAGCTGTAGTTCATACCTCGTATTAAACTAGCTGTTTTTCATACCTCGTTGTAAACTATCTGTAGTTCATACCTCGTAGTAAACTAGCTGTTGTTCATACCTCGTAGTAATTCAGCTGTTCTTCAGACCTCGTAGTAAACCAGCTGTTGTTCATACCTCGTTGTAAACCAGTTGTTTTGTTCATATTTTGAAGTAAACTAGCTGTAGTTCATACCTCGTAGTAAAGTAGCTGTTGTTCATACCTCGTAGTAAACTAGATGTTGTTCATACCACGCAGTAAACTAGCTGTAGTTAATACATCGTAGTAAACTAGCTGTAGTTCATACCTCGTAGTAAACCAGCTGTAGTTCATACCTCGTATTAAACTAGCTGTTTTTCATACCTCGTTGTAAACTATCTGTAGTTCATACCTCGTAGTAAACCAACTGTTGTTCATACCTGGTAATAAACAAACTGTTGTTCATTTCTCGTATTAAACCAGTTGTTGTTCATACCTCGTAGTAAACTAGAAGTAGTTCATACCTCTTAGTAAACAAGCAGCTGTTCATACCTCGTAGTAACCCACTTGTTGTTCATACCTCGTAGTAAACCAGCTGTTGTTCATACCTCGTAAACCAGTTGTTGTTCAAAGCTCGAAGTAAACTAGCTATAGTTCATACCTCGTAGAAATCTAGCTGTTGTTTATACCTCGTAGTAACCCACCTGTTGTTCATACCTCGTAGTAAACCAGCTGTTGTTCATAACTCATAGTAAACCAGCTATTTTCATACATCGTTGTAAACCAGCTGTTGTTCATACCTCGTAGTAAACCAGCTGTTGTTCATACCTCGTTGTAAACCAGTTGTTTTGTTCATATTTTGAAGTAAACTAGCTGTATTTCATACTCTCGTAGTAAACTAGCTGTTGTTCATACCTCGTAGTAAACTAGATGTTGTTCATACCACGCAGTAATCTAGCTGTCGTTCATACCTCATAGTAAACTAGCTGTTGTTCATACCTCGCAGTATACTAGCTGTAGTTAATATCTCATAATAAACTAGTTGTTGTTCATACATCGTAGTAAACCAGTTGTTGTTCATACCTCGTAGTAAACCAGCTGTTGTTCATACCTAGTAGTAAATTAGCTGTTGTTCATACTTCGCAGTACACTAGCTGTAGTTAATACCTCGTAGTAAACTAGCTGTTGTTCATACCTCGTAGTAAACTAGCTGTTGTTCATACCCCGCAGTACACTAGCTGTAGTTAATACCTCGTAGTAAACTAGCTGTTGTTCATACCTCTTAGTAAACCAGTTGTTGTTCATACCTCGTAGTAAACCAGCTGTTGTTCATACCTAGTAGTAAATTAGCTGTTGTTCATACATAGCAGTACACTAGCTGTAGTTGATACCTCGTAGTAAACTAGCTGTTGTTCATACCTCGTAGTCAACTAGCTGTAGTTCATACCTAGTAGTAAATTAGCTGTTGTTTATACCTTGCAGTACACTAGCTGTAGTTAATACCTCGTAGTAAACTAGCTGTTGTTCATACCTCGTAGTAAACTAGCTGTTGTTCATACCCCGCAGTACACTAGCTGTAGTTAATACCTCGTAGTAAACTAGCTGTTGTTCATACCTCGTAGTAAACCAGCTGTTGTTCATACCTAGTAGTAAATTAGCTGTTGTTCATACTTCGCAGTACACTAGCTGTAGTTAATACCTCGTAGTAAACTAGCTGTTGTTCATACCTCGTAGTAAACTAGCTGTTGTTCATACCCCGCAGTACACTAGCTGTAGTTAACACCTCGTAGTAAACTAGCTGTTGTTCATACCTCGTAGTAAACCAGTTGTTGTTCATACCTCGTAGTAAACCAGCTGTTGTTCATACCTAGTAGTAAATTAGCTGTTGTTCATACATAGCAGTACACTAGCTGTAGTTGATACCTCGTAGTAAACTAGCTGTTGTTCATACCTCGTAGTAAACTAGCTGTTGTTTATACCTCGAAGTACACTAGCTGCAGTTAATACCTCGTCGTAGAAAACTAAATGTTGTTCATACCTCGTAGTAAACTAGCTGTAGTTAATACATCGTAGTAAACTAGCTGTAGTTCATACCTCGTAGTAAACCAGCTGTAGTTCATACCTCGTATTAAACTAGCTGTTTTTCATACCTCGTAGTAAACTATCTGTAGTTCATACCTCGTAGTAAACTAGCTGTTGTTCATACCTCGTAGTAATTCAGCTGTTGTTCATACCGCGTAGTAAACCTGCTGTTGTTCATACCTCGTAGTAAACCAACTGTTGTTCATACCTCGTAATAAACAAACTGTTGTTCATTCCTCGTATTAAACCAGTTGTTGTTCATACCTCGTAGTAAACTAGATGTAGTTTATACCTCTTAGTAAACAAGCAGCTGTTCATACCGCGTAGTAACCCACCTGTTGTTCATACCTCGTAGTAAACCAGCTGTTGTTCATACCTCGTAAACCAGTTGTTGTTCAAAGGTCGAAGTAAACTAGCTATAGTTCATACCTCGTAGTAATCTAGCTGTTGTTTATACCTCGTAGTAACCTAGCTATTGTTCATACCTCGCAGTACACCAGTTGAAGTTAATACCACGTAGTAAACTATTTGTTGTTCATACCTCGTAGTAAACCTTTTGTTGTTCATACCTCGTAGTAAACCAGCTTTTATTCATACCTCGTAGTAAATTAGCTGTTGTTCATACCTCGTAGTAAACCAGCTGTTGTTCATACCTCGTTGTAAACCAGTTGTTTTGTTCATATTTTGAAGTAAACTAGCTGTAGTTCATACCTCGTAGTAAACTAGCTGTTGTTCATACCTCGTAGTAAACCAGTTGTTGTTCATACCTCGTAGTAATTAAGCTGTTGTTCATACCGCGTAGTAAACCAGCAGTTGTTCATACCTCGTAGTAACCCACCTGTTGTTCATACCTCGTAGTAAACCAGCTGTTGTTCATAACTCATAGTAAACCAGCTATTTTCATACATCGTTGTAAACCAGCTGTTGTTCATACCTCGTAGTAAACCAGCTGTTGTTCATACCTCGTTGTAAACCAGTTGTTTTGCTCATATTTTGATGTAAACTAGCTGTAGTTCATACCTCGTAGTAAACTAGCTGTTGTTCATACCTCGTAGTAAACTAGATGTTGTTCATACCACGCAGTAATCTAGCTGTCGTTCATACCTCATAGTAAACTAGCTGTTGTTCATACCTCGCAGTATACTAGCTGTAGTTAATACCTCGTAGTAAACTAGCTGTTGTTCATACCTCGTAGTAAACTAGCTGTTGTTCATACCCCGCAGTACACTAGCTGTAGTTAACACCTCGTAGTAAACTAGCTGTTGTTCATACCTCGTAGTAAACCAGTTGTTGTTCATACCTCGTAGTAAACCAGCTGTTGTTCATACCTAGTAGTAAATTAGCTGTTGTTCATACATAGCAGTACACTAGCTGTAGTTGATACCTCGTAGTAAACTATCTGTTGTTCATACCTCGTAGTAATTAAGCTGTTGTTCATACCGCGTAGTAAACCAGCAGTTGTTCATACCTCGTAGTAACCCACCTGTTGTTCATACCTCGTAGTAAACCAGCTGTTGTTCATAACTCATAGTAAACCAGCTATTTTCATACATCGTTGTAAACCAGCTGTTGTTCATACCTCGTAGTAAACCAGCTGTTGTTCATACCTCGTAGTAATTAAGCTGTTGTTCATACCGCGTAGTAAACCAGCAGTTGTTCATACCTCGTAGTAACCCACCTGTTGTTCATACCTCGTAGTAAACCAGCTGTTGTTCATAACTCATAGTAAACCAGCTATTTTCATACATCGTTGTAAACCAGCTGTTGTTCATACCTCGTAGTAAACCAGCTGTTGGTCATACCTCGTTGTAAACAAGTTGTTTTGTTCATATTTTGAAGTAAACTAGCTGTAGTTCATACTCTCGTAGTAAACTAGCTGTTGTTCATACCTCGTAGTAAACTAGATGTTGTTCATATCACGCAGTAATCTAGCTGTCGTTCATACCTCATAGTAAACTAGCTGTTGTTCAAACCTCGCAGTATACTAGCTGTAGTTAATATCTCATAATAAACTAGTTGTTGTTCATACATCGTAGTAAACCAGTTGTTGTTCATACCTCGTAGTAAACCAGCTGATGTTCATACCTAGTAGTAAATTAGCTGTTGTTCATACTTCGCAGTACACTAGCTTAAGTTAATACCTCGTAGTAAACTAGCTGTTGTTCATACCTCGTAGTAAACTAGCTGTTGTTCATACCCCGCAGTACACTAGCTGTAGTTAATACCTCGTAGTAAACTATCTGTTGTTCATACCTCGTAGTAAACCAGTTGTTGTTCATACCTCGTAGTAAACCAGCTGTTGTTCATACCTAGTAGTAAATTAGCTGTTGTTCATACATAGCAGTACACTAGCTGTAGTTGATACCTCGTAGTAAACTAGCTGTTGTTCATACCTCGTAGTCAACTAGCTGTTGTTCATACCTCGTAGTAAACTAGCTGTTGTTCATACCGCGTAGTAAACCAGCTTTAGTTCATACCTCTCAGTAAACTAACTGTTGTATATGCCTCGTAGTAAACTAGCTGTTGTTCATATCTCGTAGGGCTTCTCGCTAACTGTAAACTAGCTGTTGTTCATACCTCGTAGTAAACTAGCTGTAGTTCAGACATTGTAGTAAACTAGCTGTTGTTCATAACTCGTAGTAAACTAGATGTAGTTCATACCTCGTAGTAAACTAGCTGTAGTTCAGACCGCGTAGTAAACTAGCTGTTGTTCATACCTCTTAGTAAACTAGCTATAGTTCATACCTCGTATTAAACTAGCTTTTGTTCATACCTCGTAGTAAACTAGCTGTAGTTCATACCTCGTAGTAAACTAGCTATTGTTCATACCTCGTAGTAAACCAGTTGTTGTTCATACCTCGTAGTAAACCAGCCGTTGTTCATACCTCGTAGTAAACCGGCTATTGAACATACTTTGTAGTCAACTAGCTGTTGTTCATACCTCGTAATAAACCAGCTGTTGTTCATACCTCGTAGTAAACCAGCTGTTGTTCATACCTCGTAAACCAGTTGTTGTTCAAAGCTCGAAGTAAACTAGCTGTAGTTCATACCTCGTAGTAATCTAGCTGTTGTTTATACCTCGTAGTAAACTAGCAATTGTTCATACCTCGTAGTACACCGGTTGTAGTTAATACCACGTAGTAAACTATTTGTTGTTCATACCTCGTAGTAAACCAGTTGTTGTTAATACCTCGTAGTAAACCACCTGTTGTTCATACCTCGTAGTAAATTAGCTGTTGTTCATACCTCGTAGTAAACCAGCTGTTGTTCATACCTCGTTGTAAACCAGTTGTTTTGTTCATATTTTGAAGTAAACTAGCTGTAGTTCATACGTCGTAGTAAACTATCTGTAGTTCATACCTCGTAGTAAACTAGCTGTTGTTCATACCTCGTAGTAATTAAGCTGTTGTTCATACCGCGTAGTAAACCTGCTGTTGTTCATACCTCGTAGTAAACCAGATGTTGTTCATACCTCGTAATAAACAAACTGTTGTTCATTCCTCGTATTTAACCAGTTGTTGTTCATACCTCGTAGTAAACAAGATGTAGTTCATACCTCTTAGTAAACCAGCAGTTGTTCATACCTCGTAGTAACCCACCTGTTGTTCATACCTCGTAGTAAACCAGCTGTTGTTCATAACTCATAGTAAACCAGCTATTTTCATACATCGTTGTAAACCAGCTGTTGTTCATACCTCGTAGTAAACCAGCTGTTGTTCATACCTCGTTGTAAACCAGTTGTTTTGCTCATATTTTGAAGTAAACTAGCTGTAGTTCATACCTCGTAGTAAACTAGCTGTTGTTCATACCTCGTAGTAAACTAGATGTTGTTCATACCACGCAGTAATCTAGCTGTCGTTCATACCTCATAGTAAACTAGCTGTTCATACCTCGCAGTATACTAGCTGTAGTTAATACCTCGTAGTAAACTAGCTGTTGTTCATACCTCGTAGTAAACTAGCTGTTGTTCATACCCCGCAGTACACTAGCTGTAGTTAACACCTCGTAGTAAACTAGCTGTTGTTCATACCTCGTAGTAAACCAGTTGTTGTTCATACCTCGTAGTAAATCAGCTGTTGTTCATACCTAGTAGTAAATTAGCTGTTGTTCATACCTCGTAGTAAACTATCTGTTGTTTATACCTCGAAGTACACTAGCTGCAGTTAATACCTCGTCGTAGAAAACTAAATGTTGTTCATACCTCGTAGTAAACTAGCTGTAGTTAATACATCGTAGTAAACTAGCTGTAGTTACTACCTCGTAGTAAACCAGCTGTAGTTCATACCTCGTATTAAACTAGCTGTTTTTCATACCTCGTAGTAAACTATCTGTAGTTCATACCTCGTAGTAAACTAGCTGTTGTTCATACCTCGTAGTTATTCAGCTGTTGTTCATACCGCGTAGTAAACCTGCTGTTGTTCATACCTAGTAGTAAACCAACTGTTGTTCATACCTCGTAATAAACAAACTGTTGTTCATTCCTCGTATTAAACCAGTTGTTGTTCATACCTAGTAGTAAACTAGATGTAGTTCATACCTCTTAGTAAACAAGCAGCTGTTCATACCTCGTAGTAACCCACATGTTGTTCATACCTCGTAGTAAACCAGCTGTTGTTCATACCTAGTAAACCAGTTGTTGTTCAAAGCTCGAAGTAAACTAGCTGTAGTTCATACCTCGTAGTAATCTAGCTGTTGTTTATACCTCGTAGTAAACTAGCTATTGTTCATATCTCGCAGTACACCAGTTGTAGTTAATACCACGTAGTAAACTATTTGTTGTTCATACCTCGTAGTAAACCAGTTGTTGTTCATACCTCGTAGTAAACCAGCTGTTGTTCATACCTCGTAGTAAATTAGCTGTTGTTCATAACTCATAGTAAACCAGCTGTTTTTCATACATCGTTGTAAACCAGCTGCTGTTCATACCTCGTAGTAAACCAGCTGTTGTTCATACCTCGTTGCAAACCAGTTGTTTTGTTCATATTTTGAAGTAAACTAGCTGTAGTTCATACCTCGTAGTAAACTAGCTGTTGTTCATACCTCGTAGTAAACTAGATGTTGTTCATACCACGCAGTAATCTAGCTGTTGTTTATACCTCATAGTAAACTAGCTGTTGTTCATACCTCGTAGTAAACTAGCTGTAGTTATCTTGCTGTTGTTCATACCTCGTAGTAAACTAGCTGTTGGTCATACCTCGTAGTCAACAAGCTGTTGTTCATACCTCGTAGTAAACTAGTTGTTGTTCATACCTCGTAGTAAACAAGCTGTAGTTTATAACTCGTGGTAAACTAGCTGTTGGTCATACCTCGTAGTCAACAAGCTGTTGTTCATACCTCGTAGTAAACTAGTTGTTGTTCATACCTCGTAGTAAACTAGCTGTAGTTATCTTGCTGTTGTTCATACCTCGTAGTAAACTAGCTGTTGGTCATACCTCGTAGTCAACAAGCTGTTGTTCATACCTCGTAGTAAACTAGTTGTTGTTCATACCTCGTAGTAAACAAGCTGTAGTTTATAACTCGTGGTAAACAAGCTGTTATACATACCTCATAGTAAATTAGCTGTTGTTCTTACCTCGCAGTACACTAGCTGTAGTTAATACCTCGTAGTAAACTAGCTGTTGTTCATACCTCGTAGTAAACCAGTTGTTGTTCATACCTCGTAGTAAACCAGCTGTTGTTCATATCTAGTAGTAAATTATCTGTTGTTCATACCTCGCAGTACACTAGCTGTAGTTGATACCTCGTAGTAAACTAGCTCTTGTTCATACCTCGTAGTAAACTAGCTGTCGTTCATACATCGTAGTAAACTAGATGTTGTTTATACCTCGAAGTATACTAGCTGCAGTTAATACCTCGTAGAAAACTAAATGTTGTTCATACCTCGTAGTAAATTAGCTGTAGTTCATATATCGTAGTAAACTATCTGTAGTTCATACCTCGTAGTAAACCAGCCGTTGTTCATACCTCGTAGTAAACCGGCTCTTGAACATACTTTGTAGTCAACTAGCTGTTGTTCATACCTCGTAGTAAACCAGCTGTTGTTCATACCTCGTAGTAAACCAGCTGTTGTTCATACCTAGTAAACCAGTTGTTGTTCAAAGCTCGAAGTAAACTAGCTGTAGTTCATACCTCGGAGTAATCTAGCTGTTGTTTATACCTCGTAGTAAACTAGCTATTGTTCATATCTCGCAGTATACCAGTTGTAGTTAATACCTCGTAGTAAACCAGCTGTTGTTCATACCTCGGAGTAAATTAGCTGTTGTTCATACCTCGTAGTAAACCAGCTGTTGTTCATACCTCGTTGTAAACCAGTTGTTTTGTTCATATTTTGAAGTAAACTAGCTGTAGTTCATACGTCGAAGTAAACTAGCTGTTGTTCATACCTCGTAGTAAACTATCTGTAGTTCATACCTCGTAGTAAACTAGCTGTTGTTCATACCTCGTAGTAATTAAGCTGTTGTTCATACCGCGTTGTAAACCTGCTGTTGTTCATACCTCGTAGTAAACCAGATGTTGTTCATACTTCGTAATAAACTAACTGTTGTTTATGCCTCGTAGTAAACTAGCTGTTGTTCATATCTCATAGGGCTTCTCGCTAACTGTAAACTAGCTGTTGCTCATACCTCGTAGTAAACTAGATGTAGTTCATACCTCTTAGTAAACCAGCAGTTGTGCATACCTCGTAGTAACCCACCTGTTGTTCATACCTCGTAGTAAACAAGCTGTTGTTCATAACTCATAGTAAACCAGCTGTTTTTCATACATCGTTGTAAACCAGCTGCTGTTCATACCTCGTAGTAAACCAGCTGTTGTTCATACCTCGTTGCAAACCAGTTGTTTTGTTCATAGTTTGAAGTAAACTAGCTGTAGTTCATACCTCGTAGTAAACTAGCTGTTGTTCATACCTCGTAGTAAACTAGATGTTGTTCATACCATGCAGTAATCTAGCTGTTGTTTATACCTCATAGTAAACTAGCTGATGTTCATACCTCGTAGTAAACTAGCTGTAGTTATCTTGCTGTTGTTCATACCTCGTAGTTAACTAGCTGTTGGTCATACCTCGTAGTCAACCAGCTGTTGTTCATACCTCGTAGTAAACTAGTTGTTGTTCATACCTCGTAGTAAACCAGCAGTTGTTCATACCTCGTAGTAAACAAGCTGTAGTTTATAACTCGTGGTAAACAAGCTGTTATACATACCTCGTAGTAAACCAGCTGTTATTCATACCTCATAGTAAATTAGCTGTTGTTCATACCTCGCAGTACACTAGCTGTAGTTAATACCTCGTAGTAAACTAGCTGTTGTTCATACCTCGTAGTAAACCAGTTGTTGTTCATACCTCGTAGTAAACCAGCTGTTGTTCATATCTAGTAGTAAATTATCTGTTGTTCATACCTCGCAGTACACTAGCTGTAGTTGATACCTCGTAGTAAACTAGCTCTTGTTCATACCTCGTAGTAAACTAGCTGTTGTTCATACCTCGTAGTAAACTAGATGTTGTTTATACCTCGAAGTATACTAACTGCAGTTAATACCTCGTAGAAAACTAAATGTTGTTCATACCTCGTAGTAAATTAGCTGTAGTTCATATATCGTAGTAAACTATCTGTAGTTCATACCTCGTAGTAAACCAGCTGTAGTTCATACCTCGTATTAAACTAGCTGTTTTTCATACCTCGTAGTAAACTATCTGTAGTTCATACCTCGTAGTAAACTAGCTGTTGTTCATACCTCGTAGTAATTCAGCTGTTGTTCATACCGCGTAGTAAACCTGCTGTTGTTCATACCTCGTAGTAAACCAGCTGTTGTTCATACCTCGTAATAAACAAACTGTTGTTCATTCCTCGTATTAAACCAGTTGTTGTTCATGCCTCATAGTAAACTAGATGTAGTTCATCCCTCTTATTAAACCAGCAATTGTTCATACCTCGTAGTAACCCACCTGTTGTTCATACCTCTTAGTAAACCAGCTGTTGTTCGTAACTCATAGTAAACCAGCTGTTTTTCATACATCGCTGTAAACCAGCTGCTGTTCATACCTCGTAGTAAACCAGCTGCTGTTCATACCTCGTAGTAAATTAGCTGTTGTTCATACCTTGTAGTAAACCAGCTGTTGTTCATACCGCGTAGTAATACAGCTTAAGTTCATACCTCGCATTAAGCTACCTGTTGTTCATATCTCGAAGGGCTTCTGTCTAAATGTAAACTAGTTGTTGTTCATACATCGTAGTAAACCAGTTGTTGTTCATACCTCTTAGTAAACCAGCTGTTGTTCATACCTAGTAGTAAATTAGCTGTTGTTCAGACCTCGTAGTAAACTAGCTGTTGTTCATACCTCGCAGTACACTAGCTGTAGTTAATACCTTGTAGTACACTAGCTGTTGTTCATACCTCGTAGTAAACAAGTTGTTGTTCATACCTCGTAGTAAACCAGATGTTGTTCATACCTAGTAGTAAATTAGCTGTTGTTCATACCTCGCAGTACACTAGATGTAGTTGATACATCGTAGTAAACTAGCTGTTGTTCATACCTCGTAGTCAACTAGCTGTTCTTCATACCTCGTAGTAAAATAGATGTTGTTTATACCTCGATGTACACTAGCTGCAGTTAATACCTCGTAGAAAACTAAATGATGTTCATACCTCGTAATGAACTAGCTGTAGTTCATACATCGTAGTAAACTAGCTGTAGTTCATACCTCGTAGTAAACCAGCTGTAGTTCATACCTCGTATTAAACTAGCTGTTTTTCATACCTCGAAGTAAACTATATGTAGTTCATACCTCGTATTAAACTAGCTGTTGTTCATACCTCGTAGTAATTAAGACGTTGTTCATACCGCGTAGTAAACCTGCTGTTGTTCATACCTCGTAGTAAACCAGATGTTGTTCATACCTCGTAATAAGCAAACTGTTGTTCATTCCTCGTATTAAACCAGTTGTTGATCATACCTCGTAGTAAACTAGATGTAGGTCATACCTCTTAGTAAACCAGCAGTTGTTCATACCTCGTAGTAACCCACCTGTTGTTCATACCTCTTAGTAAACCAGCTGTTGTTCATAACTCATAGTAAACCAGCTGTTTTTCATACATCGTTGTAAACCTTCTGCTGTTCATACCTAGTAGTAAACCAGCTGCTGTTCATACCTCGTAGTAAACTAGCTGTTGTTCATACCTCGTAGTAAACCAGCTGTTGTTCATACCGTGTAGTAAACCAGCTTTAGTTCATACGTCGTAATAAGCTACCTGTTGTTCATATCTCGTAGTGCTTCTTGCTAACTATAAATTAACTGTTGTTCATACCTCGTAGTGAACCAGCCGTTGTTCATACCTCGTAGTAAACCGGCTGTTGAACATACTTTGTAGTCAACTAGCTGTTGTTCATACCTCGTAGTAAACCAGCTGTTGTTCATACCTCGTAGTAAACCAGCTGTTGTTCATACCTCGTAAACCAGTTGTTGTTCAAATCTCGAGAAGTAAACTAGCTGTAGTTCATATCTCGTAGTAATCTAGCGGTTGTTTATACCTCGTAGTAAACTAGCTATTGTTCATACCTCGCAGTACACCAGTTGTAGTTAATACCACGTAGTAAACTATTTGTTGTTCATACCTCGTAGTAAACCAGTTGTTGTTCATACCTCGTAGTAAACCATCTGTTGTTCATACCTCGTAGTAAATTAGATGTTGTTCATACCTCGTAGTAAACCAGCTGTTGTTCATACCTCGTTGTAAACCAGTTGTTTTGTTCATATTTTGAAGTAAACTAGCTGTAGTTCATACGTCGTAGTAAACTAGCTGTTGTTCATACCTCGTAGTAAACCAGTTGTTGTTCATACCTCGTAGTAAACCAGCCGTTGTTCATACCTCGTAGTAAACCGGCTGTTCAACATACTTTGTAGTCAACTAGTTGTTGTTCATACCTCGTAGTAAACCAGCTGTTGTTCATACCTCGTAGTAAACCAGCTGTTGTTCATACCTCGTAAACCAGTTGTTGTTAAAAGCTCGAAGTAAACTAGCTGTAGTTCATACCTCGTAGTAATCTAGCTGTTGTTTATACCTCGTAGTAAACTAGCTATTGTTCATACCTCGCAGTACACCAGTTGTAGTTAATACCACGTAGTAAACTATTTGTTGTTCATACCTCGTAGTAAACCAGTTGTTGTTCATACCTCGTAGTAAACCAGCTGTTGTTCATACCTCGTAGTAAATTAGATGTTGTTCATACCTCGTAGTGAACCAGCTGTTGTTCATACCTCGTTGTAAACCAGTTGTTTTGTTCATATTTTGAAGTAAACTAGCTGTAGTTCATACCTCGTAGTAAACTAGATGTAGTTCATACCTTTTAGTAAACCAGCAGTTGTTCATACCTCGTAGTAACCCACCTGTTGTTCATACCTCGTAGTAAACCAGCAGTTGTTTATAACTCATAGTAAACTAGCTGTTGTTCATACCCCGCAGTACATTAGCTGTAGTTAATACCTCGTAGTAAACTAGCTGTTGTATATGCCTCGTAGTAAACTAGCTGTTGTTCATATCTCGTAGGGCTTCTCGCTATCTGTAAACTAGCTGTTGTTCATACCTCGTAGTAAACTAGCTGTAGTTCAGACATTGTAGTAAACTAGCTGTTGTTCATAACTCGTAGTAAACTAGATGTAGTTCATACCTCGTAGTAAACTAGCTGTAGTTCAGACCGCGTAGTAAACTAGCTGTTGTTCATACCTATTAGTAAACTAGCTATAGTTCCTACCTCGTATTAAACTAGCTTTTGTTCATACCTCGTAGTAAACTAGCTGTAGTTCATACCTCGTAGTAAACTAGCTATTGTTCATACCTCGTAGTAAACCAGTTGTTGTTCATACCTCGTAGTAAACCAGCCGTTGTTCATACCTCGTAGTAAACCGGCTATTGAACATACTTTGTAGTCAACTAGCTGTTGTTCATACCTCGTAGTTAACCAGCTGTTGTTCCTACCTCGTAAACCAGTTGTTGTTCAAAGCTCGAAGTAAACTAGCTGTAGTTTATACCTCGTAGTAATCTAGCTGTTGTTTATACCTCGTAGTAAAGTAGCTATTGTTCATACCTCGCAGTACACCATTTGTAGTTAATACCACGTAGTAAACTATTTGTTGTTCGTACCTCGTAGTAAACCAGTTGTTGTTCATACATCGTAGTAAACCAGCTGTTGTTCATACCTCGTAGTAAATTAGCTGTTGTTCATACCTCGTAGTAAACCAGCTGTTGTTCATACCTCGCTGTAAACCAGTTGTTTTGTTCATATTTTGAAGTAAACTAGCTGTAGTTCATACGTCGTAGTAAACTAGCTGTTGTTCATACCTCGTAGTAAACTATCTGTAGTTCATACCTCGTAGTAAACTAGCTGTTGTTCATACCTCGTAATAATTAAGCTGTTGTTTATACCGCGTAGTAAACCTGCAGTTGTTCATACCTCGTAGTAAACCAGATGTTGTTCATACTTCGTAATAAACAAACTGTTGTTCATTCCTCGTATTAAACCAGTTGTTGTTCATACCTCGTAGTAAACTAGATGTAGTTCATACCTCTTAGTAAACCAGCAGTTGTTCATACCTCGTAGTAACCCACCTGTTGTTCATACCTCGTAGTAAACCAGCTGTTGTTCATAACTCATAGTAAACCAGCTGTTTTTCATACATCGTTGTAAACCAGCTGCTGTTCATACCTCGTAGTAAACCAGCTGTTGTTCATACCTCGTTGCAAACCAGTTGTTTTGTTCATATTTTGAAGTAAACTAGCTGTAGTTCATACCTCGTAGTAAACTAGCTGTTGTTCATACCTCGTAGTAAACTAGATGTTGTTCATACCTCTTAGGAAACAAGCAGTTGTTCATACCTCGTAGTAACCCACCTGTTGTTCATACCTCTTAGTAAACCAGCTGTTGTTCATAACTCGTAATAAACCAGCCTTTGTTCATACCTCGTAGTAAACCAGCTGTTGCTCATACCTCGTAGTCAACTAGCTGTAGTTCATACCGCGTCGTAAACCAGCTTTAGTTCATACCTCGCAGTCAGCTACCTGTTGTTTATATCATGTAGGGCTTCTGGCTAACTGTAAACTAACTGTTGTTCATACCTCGTAGTGACCTAGCTGTAGTTCAGACATTGTAGTAAACTAGCTGTTGTTCATGACTCATAGTAAACCAGCTGTTGTTTGTACCTCGTAGTAAACAACCTGTTGTTCATACCTCGTAGTAAACCAGCTGTTGTTCATACCTTATAGTAAACCAGCTGTTGTTCATACCTCGTTGTAAACCAGCTGCTGTTCATACCTCGTTGTAAACCAGCTGCTGTTCATACATCGTAGTAAACTTGCTGTTGTTCATACCTCGTAGTAAACCTGCTGTTGTTCATACCGCGTAGTAAACCAGCTTTAGTTCATACCTCTCAGTAAACTAACTGTTGTTAATGCCTCGTAGTAAACTAGCTGTTGTTCATATCTCATAGGGCTTCTCGCTAACTGTAAACTAGCTGTTGCTCATACCTCGTAGTAAACTAGATGTAGTTCATACCTCTTAGTAAACCAGCAGTTGTGCATACCTCGTAGTAACCCACCTGTTGTTCATACCTCGTAGTAAACCAGCTGTTGTTCATAACTCATAGTAAACCAGCTGTTGTTCATACATCGTTGCAAACCAGTTGTTTTGTTCATATTTTGAAGTAAACTAGCTGTAGTTCATACCTCGTAGTAAACTAGCTGTTGTTCATACCTCGTAGTAAACTAGATGTTGTTCATACCACGCAGTAATCTAGCTGTTGTTCATACCTCATAGTAAACTAGATGTTGTTCATACCTCGCAGTATACTAGCTGTAGTTAATATCTCATAATAAACTAGTTGTTGTTCATACATCGTAGTAAACCAGTTGTTGTTCATACCTCGTAGTAAACCTGCTGTTGTTCATACCTAGTAGTAAATTAGCTGTTGTTCATACCTCGCAGTACACTAGCTGTAGTTAATACCTCGTAGTAAAATAGCTGTTGTTCATACCTCGTAGTAAACTAGCTGTTGTTCATACCCCGCAGTACACTAGCTGTAGTTAATACCTCGTAGTAAACTAGCTGTTGTTCATACCTCGTAGTAAACCAGTTGTTGTTCATACCTCGTAATAAACCAGCTGTTGTTCATACCTAGTAGTAAATTAGCTGTTGTTCATACCTCGCAGTACACTAGCTGTAGTTGATACCTCGTAGTAAACTAGCTGTTGTTCATACCTCGTAGTAAACTAGCTGTTGTTCATACCTCGTAGTAAACTAGCTGTTGTTTATACCTCGAAGTACACTACCTCCGGTTAATACCTCGTAGAAAACTAAATGTTGTTCATACCTCGTAGTAAACTAGCTGTAGTTCATACATCGTAGTAAACTAGATGTAGTTCATACCTCGTATTAAACTAGCTGTTTTTCATACCTCGTAGTAAACTATGTGTAGTTCATACCTCGTAGTAAACTAACTGTTGTTCATACCTCGTAGTAATTCAGCTGTTGTTCATACCGCATAATAAACCTGCTGTTGTTCATATCTCGTAGTAAACCAGCTGTTGTTCATACCTCGTAATAAACAAACTGTTGTTCATTCCTCGTATTAAACCAGTTGTTGTTCATACCTCGTAGTAAACTAGATGTAGTTCATACCTCTTAGTAAACAAGCAGTTGTTCATACCTCGTAGTAACCCACCTGCTGTTCATATCTCTTAGTAAACCAGCTGTTGTTCATAACTCATAGTAAACCAGCTGTTTTTCATACATCGTTGTAAACCAGCTGTTGTTCATACCTCGTTGCAAACCAGTTGTTTTGTTCATATTTTGAAGTAAACTAGCTGTAGTTCATACCTCGTAGTAAACTAGCTGTTGTTCATACCTCGTAGTAAACTAGATGTTGATCATACCACACAGTAATCTAGCTGTTGTCCATACCTCATAGTAAACTAGCTGTTGTTGATACCTCGCAGTATACTAGCTGTAGTTAATATATCATAATAAACTAGTTGTTGTTCATACATCGTAGTAAACCAGTTGTTGTTCATACCTCGTAGTAAACCAGCTGTTGTTCTTACCTAGTAGTAAATTAGCTGTTGTTCATACCTCGCAGTACACTAGCTGTAGTTAATACCTCGTAGTAAACTAGCTGTTGTTCATACCTCGTAGTAAACGAGCTGTTGTTCATACCCCGCAGTACACTAGCTGTAGTTAATACCTCGTAGTAAACTAGCTGTTGTTCATACCTCGTAGTAAACCAGTTGTTGTTCATACCTCGTAGTAAACCAGCTGTTGTTCATACCTCGAAGTACACTACCTGCAGTTAATACCTCGTAGAAAACTAAATGTTGTTCATACCTCGTAGTAAACTAGCTGTAGTTCATACATCGTAGTAAACTAGCTGTAGTTCATACCTCGTATTAAACTAGCTTTTTTTCATACCTCGTAGTACACTATCTGTAGTTCATACCTCGTAGTAAACTAGCTGTTGTTCATACCTCGTAGTAATTCAGCTGTTGTTCATACCGCGTAATAAACCTGCTGTTGTTCATACCTCGTAGTAAACCAGCTGTTGTTCATACCTCGTAATAAACAAACTGTTGTTCATTCCTCGTATTAAACCAGTTGTTGTTCATACCTCGTAGTAAACTAGATGTAGTTCATACCTCTTAGTAAACTAACTGTTGTTTATGCCTCGTAGTAAACTAGCTGTTGTTCATATCTCATAGGGCTTCTCGCTAACTGTAAACTAGCTATTGCTCATACCTCGTAGTAAACTAGCTGTAGTTCAGACATTTTAGTAAACTAGCTGTTGTTCATAACTCGTAGTAAACTAGATGTAGTTCATACCTCGTAGTAAACTAGCTGTAGTTCAGACCGCGTAGTAAACTAGCTGTTGTTCATACCTCGTATTAAACCAGATGTTGTTCATACCTCGTAAACCAGTTGTTGTTCAAAGCTCGAAGTAAACTAGCTGTAGTTCATACCTCGTAGTAATCTAGCTGTTGTTCATACCTCGTAGTAATCTAGCTGTTGTTCATACCTCGTAGTAAATTAGCTGTTGTTCATACCTCGTAGTAAACTAGCTGTTGTTCATACCTCGCAGTACACTAGCTGTAGTTAATACCTCGTAGTAAACTATCGGTTGTTCATACCTCGTAGTAAACCAGTTGTTGTTCATACCTCGTAGTAAACCAGCTGTTGTTCATACCTCGTAGTAAATTAGCTGTTGTTCATACCTCGTAGTAAACCAGCTGTTGTTCATACCTCGTTTTAAACCAGTTGTTTTGTTCATATGTTGAAGTAAACTAGCTGTAGTTCATACCTCATAGTAAACCAGCTGTTATTCATAACTCATAGTAAACCAGCTGTTTTTCATACATCGTTGTAAACCAGCTGCTGTTCATACCTCGTAGTAAACCAGCTGTTGTTCATACCTCGTTTTAAACCAGTTGTTTTGTTCATATTTTGAAGTAAACTAGCTGTAGATCATACCTCGTAGTAAACTAGCTGTTGTTTATACCTCGTAGTAAACTAGATGTTGTTCATACCACGCAGTAATCTAGCTGTTGTTCATACCTCATAGTAAACTAGATGTTGTTCATACCTCGCAGTATACTAGCTGTAGTTAATATCTCATAATAAACTAGTTGTTGTTCATACATCGTAGTAAACCAGTTGTTGTTCATACCTCGTAGTAAACCAGCTGTTGTTCATACCTAGTAGTAAATTAGCTGTTGTTCATACCTTGCAGTACACTATCTGTAGTTAATACCTCGTAGTAAACTAGCTGTTGTTCATACCTCGTAGTAAACTAGCTGTTGTTCAAAACCCCGCAGTACACTAGCTGTAGTTTATACCTCGTTGTAAACTAGCTGTTGTTCATACCTCGTAGTAAACCAGTTGTTGTTCATACCTCGTAGTAAACCAGCTGTTGTTCATACCTAGTAGTAAATTAGCTGTTGTTCATACCTCGCAGTACACTAGCTGTAGTAGATACCTCGTAGTAAACTAGCTGTTGTTCATTCCTCGTAGTAAACTAGCTGTTGTTTATACCTCGAAGTACACTAGCTGCAGTTAATACCTCGTAGAAAACTAAATGTTGTTCATACCTCGTAGTAAACTAGCTGTAGTTCAGACATCGTAGTAAACTAGCTGTAGTTCATACCTCGTAGTAATCCAGCTGAAGTTTATACCTCGTATTAAACTAGCTGTTTTTCATACCTCGTAGTAAACTATCTGTTGTTCATACCTCGTAGTAAACTAGCTGTTGTTCATACCTCGTAGTAATTCAGCTGTTGTTCATACCGCGTAGTAAACCTGCTGTTGTTCATATCTCGTAGTAAACCAGCTGTTGTTCATACATCGTATTAAACCAGTTGTTGTTCATACCTCGTAGTAAACTAGATGTAGTTCATACCTCTTAGTAAACAAGCAGTTGTTCATACCTCGTAGTAACCCACCTGTTGTTCATACCTCATAGTAAACCAGCTGTTGTTCATAACTCATAGTAAATCAGCTGTTTTTCATACATCGTTGTAAACCAGCTGCTGTTCAAACCTAGTAGTAAACCAGCTGTTGTTCATACCTCGTAGTAAACCAGCTGTTGTTCATACCGCGTAGTAAACCAGCTTTAGTTCATACCTCGCAGTCAGCTACCTGTTGTTCATATCTCGTAGGGCTTCTGGCTAACTGTAAACTAGTTGTTGTTCATTCCTCGTAGTGACCTAGCTGTAGTTCAGACATTGTAGTAAACTAGCTGTTGTTCATACCTCGTAGTAAACCAGCTGTTGTTTGTACCTCGTAGTAAACCACCTGTTGTTCATACCTAGTAGTAAACCAGCTGTTGTTCATACCTTATAGTAAACCAGCTGTTGTTCATACCTCGTTGTAAACCAGCTGCTGTTAATACCTCGTAGTAAACCAGCTTCTGTTCATACATCGTAGTAAACTTGCTGTTGTTCATACCTCGTAGCAAACATGCTGTTGTTCATACCGCGTAGTAAACCAGCTTTAGTTCATACCTCTCAGTAAACTAACTGTTGTTTATGCCTCGTAGTAAACTAGCTGTTGTTCATATCTCATAGGGCTTCTCCCTAACTGTAAACTAGCTGTTGCTGATACCTCGTAGTAAACTAGCTGTAGTTCAGACATTGTAGTAAACTAGCTGTTGTTCATAACTCGTAGTAAACTGGATGTAGTTCATACCTCGTAGTAAACTAGCTGTAGTTCAGACCGCATAGTAAACTAGCTGTTGTTCATACCTCTTAGTAAACTAGCTATAGTTCATACCTCGTATTAAACCAGCTGTTGTTCATACCTCGTAAACCAGTTGTTGTTCAAAGCTCGAAGTAAAATAGCTATTGTTCATACCTAGCAGTACACCAGCTGTAGTTAATACCTCGTAGTAAACTATTTGTATTTCATACCTCGTAGTAATCTAGCTGTTGTTCATACCTCGTAGTAATCTAGCTGTTGTTCATACCTCGTAGTAAACTAGCTATTGTTCATACCTAGCAGTACACCAGCTGTAGTTAATACCTCGTAGTAAACTATTTGTTGTTCATACCTCGTAGTAAACCAGTTGTTGTTCATACCTCGTAGTAAACCAGCTGTTGTTCATACCTCGTTGTAAACCAGTTGTTTTGTTCATATTTTGAAGTAAACTAGCTGTAGTTCATACCTCGTAGTAAACTAGATGTTGTTCATACATCGTAGTAAACTAGATGTTGTCCATACCACGCAGTAATCTAACTGTTGTTCATTCCTCGTAGTAAACCTGCTGTTGTTCATACCTCGCAGTATACTAGCTGTAGTTAATATCTCATTATCTAGGTGTTGTTCATACATCGTAGTAAACCAGTTGTTGTTCATACCTCGTAGTAAACCAGCTGTTGTTCATACCTAGTAGTAAATTAGCTGTTGTTCATACCTCGCAGTACACTAGCTGTAGTTAATACCTCGTAGTAAACTAGCTGTTGTTCATACCTCGTAGTAAACTAGCTGTTGTTCATACCTCGCAGTACACTAGCTGTTGTTCATACCTAGTAGTAAATTAGCTGTTGTTCATACCTCGCAGTACACTAGCTGTAGTTGATACCTCGTAGTAAACTAGCTGTTGTTCAGACCGCGTAGTACACTAGCAGTTGTTCATACCTCTTAGTAAACTAGCTATAGTTCATACCTCGTATTAAACTAGCTGTTGTTCATACCTCGTAGTAAACTAGCTGTAGTTCATACCTCGTAGTAAACTAGCTATTGTTCATACCTCGTAGTAAACCAGTTGTTGTTCATACCTCGTAGTAAACCAGCCGTTGTTCATACTTCGTAGTAAACCAGCTGTTGAACATACTTTGTAGTCAACTAGCTGTAGTTCATACTTCGTAGTAAACCAGCTGTTGTTCATACCTCGTAGTAAACCAGCTGTTGTTCATACCTCGTAAACCAGTTGTTGCTCAAAGCTCGAAGTAAACTAGCTGTAGTTCATACCTCGTAGTAAACTAGCTGTTGTTCATACCTCGTAGTAAACCAGTTGTTGTTCATACCTCGTAGTGAACCAGCTGTTGTTCATACCTAGTAGTAAATTAGCTGTTGTTCATACCTCGCAGTACACTAGCTGTAGTCAATACCTCGTAGTAAACTAGCTGTTGTTCATACCTCGTAGTAAACCAGTTGTTGTTTATACCTCGAATTAAACCAGCTGTTGTTCATACCTAGTAGAAAATTAGCTGTTGTTCATACCTCGCAGTACACTAGCTGTAGTTGATACCTCGTAGTAAACTAGCTGTTGTTCAGACCGCGTAGTAAACTAGCTGTTGTTCATACCTCTTAGTAAACTAGCTATAGTTCGTACCTCGTATTAAACTAGCTCTTGTTCATACCTCGTAGTAAACTAGCTGTAGTTCATACCTAGTAGTAAACTAGCTATTGTTCATACCTCGTAGTAAACCAGTTGTTGTTCATACCTCGTAGTACACCGGCTGTTGTTCATACCTAGTAGTAAATTAGCTGTTGTTCATACCTCGCAGTGCACTAGCTGTAGTTCATACCTCGTAGTAAACTAGCTGTTGTTCATACCTCGTAGTAAACCAGTTGTTGTTCATACCTCGTAGTGAACCAGCTGTTGTTCATACCTAGTAGTAAATTAGCTGTTGTTCATACCTCGCAGTACACTAGCTGTAGTTGATACCTCGTAGTAAACTAGCTGTTGTTCATACCTCGTAGTAAACTAGCTGTTGTTCATACCTCGTAGTAAACTAGCTGCAGTTCATACCTCTTTGTAAACCAGCTGTTATTCTTACCTCGTAGTAAACCAGCTGTTGTTCATACCTCGTAGTCAACTGGCTATAGTTCATACCTCGTAGTAAACCAACTGTTGTTCATACCTCGTAGTAAACCAGCTGTTGTTTATACCTCGTAGTAAACTAGTTGTTGTTCATACCTCGTAGTAAACCAGCAGTTGTTCATACCTCGTAGTAAACAACAGTTACTGTAGTTTATACCTCCTAGTAAACAAGCTGTTATTCATACCTCGTAGTCAACCTGATTTTGTTCATACCTCGTAGTAAATTAGCTGTTGTTCATACCTCGTAGTAAACCAGTTGTTGTTAATATCTCGTTGTAAACCAGTTGTTGATCATACATCGAAGTAAACTAGCTGTAGTTCATAATTCGTCGTAAACTAGCTGCTGTTCATACCTCGTAGTAAACTAACTGTTGTTCATATCTCGCAGTACACTAGCTGTAGTTAATACCTCGTATTAAACTAAGTGTTGTTCATACCTCGTACTAAACTAGCTGTAGTTCATATATAGTAGTAAACTAGCTGTAGTTCATACCTTGTAGTAAACTAGCTATTGTTCATACCTCATAGTAAACTAGCTGTCGTTCATATCTCGCAGTAAACCAGTTGTTGTTCATGCCTAGTAGAAAACCAGCCGTTGTTCATACCTCGTAGTAAACCAGCTGTTGCTCATACCTCGTAGTCAACTAGCTGTAGTTAATACCTCGTAGAAAACTAGCTGTTGTTCATACCTCGTACTAAAGTAGTATTCATACCTCGTAGCAAACCAGTTGTTGTTCATACCTCGTAGTAAACCAGCTGTTGCTCATACCTCGTAGTAAATTAGCTGTTGTTCATACCTCGTTGTAAACCAGTTGTTTTGTTCATACTTTGAAGTAAACTAGCTGTAGTTCATACCTCGTAGTTAACTAGCTGTTGTTCATACCTCGTAGTAACTTAGCTGTTGTTCATACCTCGTAGTAAATTAGCTGTAGTTCATACCTCGTGGTAAACAAGCATTTGTTCATTGTTCATACCTCGTAGTAAACTAGCTGTTGTTCATACCTCGTAGTAAACTAGCTGTTGTTCATACCTGGTATTAAACCACCTGTTGTTTATGCCTCGTAGTACTCTAGTTGTTGTTCATACCTCGTAGGGCTTCTCGCTAACTGTATACTAGCTGTTGCTCATACCTCGTAGTAAACTAGCTGTTGTTCATACCTCGGAGTAAACTACCTGTTGTTCCTACCTCGTTGTAAACCAGTTGTTGTTCATACCTCGTAGTAAATTAGATGTTGTTCATACCTCGTAGTAAACCAGTTGTTGTTCATACCTCGTAGTACACCGGCTGTTGTTCATACCTCGTAGTAAATCAGCTGTTATTATCACCTCGTAGTTACCTAGCTGTTGTTCATACCACGTAATAAACTAGCTGTAGTTCATACCTCGTAGTAAACTAGCTGTTGTTCATACCTTGTAGTAAACTAGCTGTTGTTAATACCTCGTAGTAAACTAGCTATTGTCATACCTCGTAGTAAACTAGCTGTAGTTCAGACCTCGTAGTAAACTAGATGTTGTTCATACATCGTAGTAAACTAGATGTTGTCCATACCACGCAGTAATCTAACTGTTGTTCATTCCTCGTAGTAAACCTGCTGTTGTTCATACCTCGCAGTATACTAGCTGTAGTTAATATCTCATTATCTAGGTGTTGTTCATACATCGTAGTAAACCAGTTGTTGTTCATACCTCGTAGTAAACCAGCTGTTGTTCATACCTAGTAGTAAATTAGCTGTTGTTCATACCTCGCAGTACACTAGCTGTAGTTAATACCTCGTAGTAAACTAGCTGTTGTTCATACCTCGTAGTAAACTAGCTGTTGTTCATACCTCGCAGTACACTAGCTGTTGTTCATACCTAGTAGTAAATTAGCTGTTGTTCATACCTCGCAGTACACTAGCTGTAGTTGATACCTCGTAGTAAACTAGCTGTTGTTCAGACCGCGTAGTACACTAGCAGTTGTTCATACCTCTTAGTAAACTAGCTATAGTTCATACCTCGTATTAAACTAGCTGTTGTTCATACCTCGTAGTAAACTAGCTGTAGTTCATACCTCGTAGTAAACTAGCTATTGTTCATACCTCGTAGTAAACCAGTTGTTGTTCATACCTCGTAGTAAACCAGCCGTTGTTCATACTTCGTAGTAAACCAGCTGTTGAACATACTTTGTAGTCAACTAGCTGTAGTTCATACTTCGTAGTAAACCAGCTGTTGTTCATACCTCGTAGTAAACCAGCTGTTGTTCATACCTCGTAAACCAGTTGTTGCTCAAAGCTCGAAGTAAACTAGCTGTAGTTCATACCTCGTAGTAAACTAGCTGTTGTTCATACCTCGTAGTAAACCAGTTGTTGTTCATACCTCGTAGTGAACCAGCTGTTGTTCATACCTAGTAGTAAATTAGCTGTTGTTCATACCTCGCAGTACACTAGCTGTAGTCAATACCTCGTAGTAAACTAGCTGTTGTTCATACCTCGTAGTAAACCAGTTGTTGTTTATACCTCGAATTAAACCAGCTGTTGTTCATACCTAGTAGAAAATTAGCTGTTGTTCATACCTCGCAGTACACTAGCTGTAGTTGATACCTCGTAGTAAACTAGCTGTTGTTCAGACCGCGTAGTAAACTAGCTGTTGTTCATACCTCTTAGTAAACTAGCTATAGTTCGTACCTCGTATTAAACTAGCTCTTGTTCATACCTCGTAGTAAACTAGCTGTAGTTCATACCTAGTAGTAAACTAGCTATTGTTCATACCTCGTAGTAAACCAGTTGTTGTTCATACCTCGTAGTACACCGGCTGTTGTTCATACCTAGTAGTAAATTAGCTGTTGTTCATACCTCGCAGTGCACTAGCTGTAGTTCATACCTCGTAGTAAACTAGCTGTTGTTCATACCTCGTAGTAAACCAGTTGTTGTTCATACCTCGTAGTGAACCAGCTGTTGTTCATACCTAGTAGTAAATTAGCTGTTGTTCATACCTCGCAGTACACTAGCTGTAGTTGATACCTCGTAGTAAACTAGCTGTTGTTCATACCTCGTAGTAAACTAGCTGTTGTTCATACCTCGTAGTAAACTAGCTGCAGTTCATACCTCTTTGTAAACCAGCTGTTATTCTTACCTCGTAGTAAACCAGCTGTTGTTCATACCTCGTAGTCAACTGGCTATAGTTCATACCTCGTAGTAAACCAACTGTTGTTCATACCTCGTAGTAAACCAGCTGTTGTTTATACCTCGTAGTAAACTAGTTGTTGTTCATACCTCGTAGTAAACCAGCAGTTGTTCATACCTCGTAGTAAACAACAGTTACTGTAGTTTATACCTCCTAGTAAACAAGCTGTTATTCATACCTCGTAGTCAACCTGATTTTGTTCATACCTCGTAGTAAATTAGCTGTTGTTCATACCTCGTAGTAAACCAGTTGTTGTTAATATCTCGTTGTAAACCAGTTGTTGATCATACATCGAAGTAAACTAGCTGTAGTTCATAATTCGTCGTAAACTAGCTGCTGTTCATACCTCGTAGTAAACTAACTGTTGTTCATATCTCGCAGTACACTAGCTGTAGTTAATACCTCGTATTAAACTAAGTGTTGTTCATACCTCGTACTAAACTAGCTGTAGTTCATATATAGTAGTAAACTAGCTGTAGTTCATACCTTGTAGTAAACTAGCTATTGTTCATACCTCATAGTAAACTAGCTGTCGTTCATATCTCGCAGTAAACCAGTTGTTGTTCATGCCTAGTAGAAAACCAGCCGTTGTTCATACCTCGTAGTAAACCAGCTGTTGCTCATACCTCGTAGTCAACTAGCTGTAGTTAATACCTCGTAGAAAACTAGCTGTTGTTCATACCTCGTACTAAAGTAGTATTCATACCTCGTAGCAAACCAGTTGTTGTTCATACCTCGTAGTAAACCAGCTGTTGCTCATACCTCGTAGTAAATTAGCTGTTGTTCATACCTCGTTGTAAACCAGTTGTTTTGTTCATACTTTGAAGTAAACTAGCTGTAGTTCATACCTCGTAGTTAACTAGCTGTTGTTCATACCTCGTAGTAACTTAGCTGTTGTTCATACCTCGTAGTAAATTAGCTGTAGTTCATACCTCGTGGTAAACAAGCATTTGTTCATTGTTCATACCTCGTAGTAAACTAGCTGTTGTTCATACCTCGTAGTAAACTAGCTGTTGTTCATACCTGGTATTAAACCACCTGTTGTTTATGCCTCGTAGTACTCTAGTTGTTGTTCATACCTCGTAGGGCTTCTCGCTAACTGTATACTAGCTGTTGCTCATACCTCGTAGTAAACTAGCTGTTGTTCATACCTCGGAGTAAACTACCTGTTGTTCCTACCTCGTTGTAAACCAGTTGTTGTTCATACCTCGTAGTAAATTAGATGTTGTTCATACCTCGTAGTAAACCAGTTGTTGTTCATACCTCGTAGTACACCGGCTGTTGTTCATACCTCGTAGTAAATCAGCTGTTATTATCACCTCGTAGTTACCTAGCTGTTGTTCATACCACGTAATAAACTAGCTGTAGTTCATACCTCGTAGTAAACTAGCTGTTGTTCATACCTTGTAGTAAACTAGCTGTTGTTAATACCTCGTAGTAAACTAGCTATTGTCATACCTCGTAGTAAACTAGCTGTAGTTCAGACCTCGTAGTAAACTAGCTGTTGTTCGTACCTTGTTGTAAACTAGCTGTAGTTCATACCTCATAGTAAACTAGCTGTTTTTCATACCTCGTATTAACTACCTGTAGTTCATCCCTCGTAGTACATTAGCTGTAGTTCATAACTCGTAATAAACTTGCTGTAGTTCAGACCTCGTATTAAACTAGATGTTGTTCATACCTCGTAGTAAACTAACTTTAGTTCATACCTCGTAGTAAACTAGCTGTTGTCAATACCCCGTAGTAAACTAGTGTAGTTCATACCTGGTAGTCAACCAGCTGTAGTTCATACCTCGTAGTATACTTGCTATGGTTAATACCTAGTAGTAAACCAGCTGTAGTTCATACCTCGTATTAAACTAGCTGTTGTTCATACCTCGTAGTAAACTAGCTGTCGTTCATACCTCGTAGTAAACTAGCTGTAGTTCATACCTCGTAGTAATCTAGCTGTAGTTATCTTGCTGTTGTTCATACCTCGTAGTAAACTAGCTGTTGTTCATTTCTCGTAGTAAACCACTTGTTGTTCATACCTCGTAGTAAACGAGTTGTAGTTCATACCTCTTAGTAAACCAGCGGTTTTTCATACCTCGTAATAAACCAGCTGTTGTTCATACCTCGTAGTAAACCAGCTATATGTTATACCTCTTAGTAAACCAACTGTTGTTCATACCTCGTAGTAAACCAGATGTTGTTCATACCTCGTAGTCAACTAGTTGTTGTTCATACCTCGTAGTAAACCAGCAGTTGTTCATACCTCGTAATAAACAAACTGTTGTTCATTCCTCGTATTAAACCAGTTGTTGTTCATACTTCGTAGTAAACTAGATGTAGGTCATACCTCTTAGTAAACCAGCTTTTGTTCATACCTCGTAGTAACCCACCTGTTGTTCATACCTCTTAGTAAACCAGCTGTTGTTAATAACCCATGGTAAACCAGCTGTTTTTCATACATCGTTGTAAACCAGCTGCTGTTCATACCTAGTAGTAAACCAGCTGCTGTTCATACCTCGTATTAAACTAGCTGTAGTTCATACATCGTAGTAAACTAGCTATAGTTCATACCTCGTAGTAAACCAGCTGTAGTTCATACCTCGTATTAAACTAGCTGTTTTTCATACCTCGTAGTAAACTATCTGTGGTTCATACCTCGTAGTAAACTAGCTGTTGTTCATACCTCGTAGTAATTCATCTGTTGTTCATACCGCGTAGTAAACATGCTGTTGTTCATACCTCGTAGTAAACCAGCTGTTGTTCATACCTCGTAATAAACAAACTGTTGTTCATTTCTCGTATTAAACCAGTTGTTGTTCATACTTCGTAGTAAACTAGATGTAGGTCATACCTCTTAGTAAACCAGCTTTTGTTCATACCTCGTAGTAACCCACCTGTTGTTCATACCTCTTAGTAAACCAGCTGTTGTTCATAACTCATGGTAAACCAGCTGTTTTTCATACATCGTTGTAAACCAGCTGCTGTTCATACCTAGTAGTAAACCAGCTGCTGTTCATACCTCGTAGTAAACTAGCTGTTGTTCATACCTCGTAGTAAACCAGCTTTTGTTTATACCGCGTAGTAAACCAGCTTTAGTTAATACCTCGCAGTAAGCTACCTGTTGTTCATATCTCTTAGGGCTTCTGGCTAACTGTAAACTAACTGTTGTTCATACCTCGTAGTGACCTAGCTGTAGTTCAGACATTGTAGTAAACAAGCTGTTGTTCATACCTCGTAGTAAACCAGCTTTTGTTTGTACCTCGTAGTAAACCACCTGTTGTTCATACCTTGTAGTAAACCAGCTGTTGTTCATACCTTATAGTAAACCAGCTGTTGTTCATACCTCGTTGTAAACCAGCTGCTGTTCATAACTCGTAGTAAACCAGCTGCTGTTCATACATCGTAGTAAACTTGCTGTTGTGCATACCTCGTAGTAAACCAGCTGTTGTTCATACCGTTTAGTAAACCACCTTTAGTTCATACCTCTCAGTAAACTAACTGTTGTTTATGCCTCATAGAAAACTAGCTGTTGTTCATATCTCGTAGGGCTTCTCGCTAACTGTAAACTAGCTGTTGTTCATACCTCGTAGTAAACTAGCTGTAGTTCAGACATTGTAGTATACTAGCTGTTGTTCATACCTCGTAGTAAACTAGATGTAGTTCATACCTCGTAGTAAACTAGCTGTAGTTCAGACCGCGTAGTAAACTAGCTGTTGTTCATACCTCTTAGTAAACTAGCTATAGTTCATACCTCGTAGTAAACTAGCTGTTGTTCATACCTCGTAGTAAACTAGCTCTTGTTCATACCTCGTAGTAAATCAGTTGTTGTTCATACCTCGTAGTAAACCAGTTGTTGTTCATACCTAGTAGTAAATAAGCTGTTGTTCATACCTCGCAGTACACTAGCTGTAGTTGATACCTCGTAGTAAACTAGCTGTTGTTCATACCTCGTAGTAAACTAGCTGTTGTTCATACCTCGTAGTAAACTAGCTGCAGTTCATACCTCTTTGTAAACCAGCTGTTATTCTTACCTTGTAGTAAACCAGCTGTTGTTCATATCTCGTTGTAAACCAGTTGTTGATCATACCTCGTAGTAAAAAACAAATACTGTAGTTTATACCTCGTAGTAAACCAGCTGTTATTCATACCTCGTAGTCAACCAGATGTTGTTCATACCTCGTAGTAAATTAGCTGTTGTTCAAACCTTGTAGTAAACCAGCTGTTGTTCATATCTCGTTGTAAACCAGTTGTTGATCATACATCGAAGTAAACTAGCTGTAGTTCATAATTCGTCGAAAACTAGCTGTTGTTCATACCTCGTAGTAAACTAACTGTTTTTCATACCTCGCAGTACACTAGCTGTAGTTAATACCTCGTATTAAACTAGCTGTTGTTCATACCTCGTATTAAACTAGCTGTAGTTCATATATAGTAGTAAACTAGCTGTAGTTCATACCCCGTAGTAAACTAGCTATTGTTCATACCTCGTAGTAAACTAGCTGTTGTTCATATCTCGTAGTAAACCAGTTGTTGTTAATGCCTCGTAGAAAACCAGCCGTTGTTCATACCTCGTAGTAAACCAGCTGTTGCTCATACCTCGTAGTTAACTATCTGTAGTTAATACCTTGTTGAAAACTAGCTGTTGTTCATGCCTCGTACTAAAATAGTAATTCACACCTCGTAGTAAACCAGTTGTTGTTAATACCTCGTAGTAAATCAGCTGTTGTTCATACCTCGTAGTAAATTAGCTGTTGTTCATATCTCGTAGTAAACCAGCTGTTGTTCATACGTCGTTGTAAACCAGTTGTTTTGTTCATACTTTGAAGTAAACTAGCTGTAGTTCATACCTCGTAGTAAATTAGATGTAGTTCATACCTCGTAGTAAACAAGCTTTTGTTCATTGTTCATACCTCGTAGTAAACTAGCTGTTGTTCATACCTCGAAGTAAACTAGCTGTTGTTCATACCTCGTATTGAACCACCTGTTGTTTATGCCTCGTAGTACTCTAGTTGTTGTTCATACCTCGTAGGGCTTCCCGCTAACTGTAAACTAGCTGTTGCTCATACCTCGTAGTAAACTAGCTGTTGTTCATACCTCGGTGTAAACTACCTGTTGTTCCTACCTCGTAGTAAACCAGTTGTTGTTCATACCTCGTAGTAAATTAGAAGTTGTTCCTACCTCGTAGTAAACCAATTGTTGTTCATACCTCGTAGTAAACCAACTGTTGTTCATACCTCGTAGTAAATCAGCTGTTGTTAATACCTCGTAGTTACCTAGCTGTTGTTCATACCACGTAGTAAACTAGCTGTAGTTCAGACCTCGTAGTAAACTAGCTGTTGTTCGTACCTCGTTGTAAACTAGCTGTAGTTCATACATCATAATAAACTAGCTGTTGTTCATACCTCGTATTAACTACCTGTAGTTCATTCCTCGTAGTACATTAGCTGTAGTTCATAACTCGTAGTAAACTTTCTGTAGTTCAGACCTCGTATTAAACTACCTGTTGTTCATACCTCGTAGTAAACTAACTTTAGTTCATACCTCGTAGTAATATAGCTGTTGTCAATACCCCGTTTTGAACTAGTGTAGTTCATACCTCGTAGTAAACCAGCTGTAGTTCATACCTCGTAGTATACTTGCTGTAGTTCATACCTCGTAGTAAACCAGCTGTAGTTCATACCTCGTATTAAACTAGCTGTTGTTGATACCTCGTAGTAAACTAGCTGTAGTTCATACCTCGTAGTAAACTAGCTGTAGTTCATACCTCGTAGTAAACTAGCTGTAGTTATCTTGATGTTGTTCATACCTCGTAGTAAACTAGCTGTTGTTCATTCCTCGTAGTAAACCAGTTGTTGTTCATACCTCGTAGTAAACTAGCTATAGTTAATACCTCTTATTAAACCAGCTGTTGTTCATACATCGTTATAAACCAGCTGTTGTTCATACCTCGTAGTAAACCAGCTATAGGTTATACCTCTTAGTAAACCAACTGTTGTTCATACCTCGTAGTAAACCAGCTGTTGTTCATACCTCGTAGTAAACTAGTTGTTGTTCATACCTCGTAGTAAACCAGCAGTTGTTCATACCTGGAAGTGAACAAGCTGTTATTCATACCTCGTTGTAAACAGCTGTTGTTCATACCTCGTAGTAAATTAGCTGTTGTTAATACCTCGTAGTAAACCAGCTGTTTTTCATATCTCGCTGTGAACCAGTTGCTGATCATACATCGAAGTAAACTAGCTGTAGTTCATACTTCGTAGTAAACTAGCTGTTGTTCATACCTCGTAGTAAACTAGCTGTTTTTCATACCTCGCAGTACACTAGCCGTAGTTAATACCTCGTAGTAAACTAGATGTTGTTCATACCTCGTAGTAAACTAGCTGTAGTTCATACCTCGTAGTAAACTAGCTATTGTTCATACCTCGTAGTAAACCGACGACTTTCAGTACTTTAGTACTATGATTGTTTTGTTAACCATGTTAACTACTGAAACGTTATGTTAATATTAGAGGTAGCATAGCAGGCTATTACCAAGACATTGTGTATTTAATGGTTATAACTACAATGTATGGTTAATGATAATTTTAGACTTCATCAGTACAGATTTTAGAGTTCTCCTATTTTAATAATACATGGAATGTAAGCATTCCCCAATACATCTAAACTTCTTACCCAAATAAAATATATTCTCGTTTGTTTGGGCATGGATTCAGCCATAGTAACATTATCTTACATGTTTTCATTTCAAATACACATACACACTTTAAAACAATATTTAGCTAAAACGACGTTTGATAATTGTCTGAATATGCCTGTTAAAGAAAGACTAGACAATGTTAAGTGTATTTTCGTTGAATGCGAGTATAAATTGACACAAGAACTGAGCTACATCGAATATATGCACACCTTTAAATAATAATAACTATTCATAGGAGTATGTTTTTAATACGTACGCTCTGCGGAGATTTATTTATTAAGATCAAATCTTTGGTTTTTAAAATAGATTCCTAAAGTTCCCCGGCCATGTTTTGTTTCATGAACATGTTTATGTTTATTTAAATCGAAATCAATACACAACTATAGCTATTTATAATTCACAAATTGCAATATCTGTGAAAAGCGAGAATAAGTCTTTATTTGATGAATATGTAGAAAACTTTGAACAGGTAAATTAATCCACAGGTAAATGTATTTATCAATTATCTGGCAATAGTTGTGTAACTATACAATTCAAATTTAACTCATTTCCCCGTGCAGTCACGCAGTGGTAAAATTAGTATCTACATCATGCAAATACTAATTATTTTTACATACAGCTTAGTAGCGGTTTTAAATATATGTTTCTCTCCGGGACTATCAAGAAATGCTCATATGATGTTTAAGAGTTGAATGTGTTAATTGATAATACTACAAAAAAGGGTGGTCATTCAGCTTTAAGATATGAACTGTTTAATATAAAGTAACAATAACGTTGTTTTGAATCAGTTTGCACATATAAATACTAATTGACATTGAGTTCTGGGCATTTGTATTAAAACGTCATCATATGGTCAGACACATATATTATTAGCCAAACTGAGTGTGTAGCCTAAGTGTATTAGATTGGTTTCAAGAATTTGATACGTTATACGGATCGCTTCATTTTAACATATAGATTCAGTATAAGACATCGAAACATTTGTATTAACTTGGTTCTGAAGAGTAAATTATGTAAAACATGGCTTAAATTTAAATAGTACATGTACATAAAACATTCACTTCAATATATTGTTATTTGGAACTGAAAACGTTTTGTTAATATGATGTAAAGGAAACAAAGCAGACGTTTATAAATTTATACAAAATAATACACGGAACAATATATACACCATCGTCTGTAGTGATTTGTTTATGGACTCCATTTTAAGTTTCAGAGGGATTTAAGACACCGGAAACGTATCTTATCCTACAAAAGAAATGCATAGGTATAAAGTTACACTATGTTAGTGCATGTTTAATCGTTTTACCAAACACCTTTAATTAATCATTGGGTATGACTGGATGAGGTTTCATAGCGTTCTCTATTTGAAAATATAGTGTGTTATATGCAGCCAGAATTCGTCACTGTCTCTAAATATAAAGCGTAGTAAAAGTGAAATAATTATTATAAATATTATGGCATAAGATACATTTTTCGCGAATTTTTAAAAAGATCTAAAAAAACATAAACATGATACGCCAATTTATGTAGTTTTCTAGAAATGTTCCAGATACAAACACGTTTTGATGGTTATGAGCAATTGACATGGGACAAGAAAACTAATGTACATGTCTTGGGTTGTGACAAGCATATTGGTTGACAATTAGTGCGTGCACGAACGTGCGTGCGTGTGTGCGTGTGTGCGTGCGTGAAGTTTTCAGTGTTATTATATCGTTCTATTTGCAATTTGTGTTTGTTATAGAGGGCCCCAAGGTAGATTAATTTAAACTAATTGGGTCACCATCGATAAATAAAGTATTGACGTATTTAAGTAAGTGTAATTGTGGCAGCATGACTATTCATGTATTTACTAAAACCATACATTACACACAACTTTTCCCAAACACTCATATTACTTTGTATTAGGTGAAACTGGTCCCAGCTATTGATGATTGATGGTTTTGGTTTTATTAAATAAACATTGCCCTTACACAAAATGCTGTAAAACACTAATGAATATTTTCAAAGCGTTCTAGTGGATGGATGACGGCATTTGCATTCAAGTCGAAATATCCCTGCATTCAGGTCTCACATCTCTATTATCTGCCATGAAAGAGACAAAATTAAAACAGAAACAAATAATATTTTTCTCGCTTTTATGCATTTTTTCATTTGAAAAATAGTGCCTGAATTTTGTATTTTCCATAGAGGTTACATAAACATTAGTAAAACCACAACATAGCTATCTTATGCATTTGATTGTTTTAAATTACTGGTCTATACTAAAGATATTAAACCAACAACAATGTCTGCTACACAGCTTTGAAGCTCGGATGTTTGAAAGTGCTGTACAATAACCCTATGGGAAATTTAGTTGTGGTGTGAGACCTGAAGCTTCTTAAATGCAGTAACGCATCAAGCTGTCTCCTGAGCTATTACTTTGATGCACTTGCTATAATACAGGGGAAAACGCATTCATGTAATTAGCAGACAGGACAAACTATTGTATACACCAGATCGGCTGGTTACATTATGAATATCTTTTGAAGCATTTACAAACTATTGAAGCAAATAGTGAGACATATTTGGCAGACGACATTCCGACTTAACTTACCTGAAGATATTGATCAACTTGGCATGCTCAAACGGCTTAGCTAGAGACGAGGCAATATTAGAAGGCAGGGCAGAATGTTGTATACATCGGATCCGAAACCTTATGAATATTAAATATGAAAATATATTAGGCAGACGACAATCGACAAACAAAAAACAATCACATTTATAAACTTACGAATAACAGGTGAGTAAAAGCATGTCTTACTCAAAGTACATGTAGTAAAAATGTGTTTATAATATAAAATACTATAAAGTAACGAGGTCAGCCGTTCCGAATGTCATATGTTATACTCTAGTGTTGTTGGTTTCAGATCACCTAAACAACTATGCAAGAAGAGATAGAGGAGTTGATACCACTTCTGACCCGTTTAGTGCGGATGGCCATTTGAAACAGAAATACGACTACAACACCGACTGACAAATGGCAGAAGGTGGGTAGACCGTCTATGTATAGATCACATCAATCGATGTGTTCACTCGTGCACATAAGGCACTTCTAAGGCATCACTCGTGCACATAAGGCACTTCTAAGGTAGGCTCAGACTAAGGTAGGCTCAGACTGCATGTTTAGTGAGATTTATGTTTGTCTGGTTCTAGTTAAATATAAATTGAATTGAATTGAATTGAATTGGGGTTTTAAGGCGCATCAACACATGAAAGGTTATATGGTTCTTAACAGGAATGAACATGGCAGGCTCATCTTCCATGTACATCGAGATCAAATAGTGAGAACGGGCCTAGAACCGTCTCACCCTGAACTGCAGAGTTGCTGCACATTCTATTGTAGACACTCCATTTACGCTGGAGCCACGTTATTGTTTTTCTGCCACTGCTCTAGTGATATGAGCGAGATGGCACCTGAAACAATGCAGGGGTCATGATGAAGACCTTTAATGTTCATGAAAAAAAATATCATAAAATGAACATGAATGAGGGTGGGTGGGTTCTACCACTCTGCCATCCCCTCAAACGGGATCTGCAGTGGCCCTATTCTTTGCCCCGTAACCAAACGGGGCCCCCGGAACCACACGGGGCTAGTTAAATATAAAAATGCGGCAATTTGGACAAATAGTCACATAGAAAACACAGTACCAGTCTCAATATTACCACAGATCCGATTGACACAACAAACTAACTAAAGCAAATTAGCAAAATTAATGTAATGAGTTGTGAAGACAGGGTTACAGTCAGTAACGGTCAGTAGTCGATACGGTTTACAATGCTTCTTCCTGCAATAATACAACAACACTACGCTTAAATGTTGATGTAAAGATATATACAAATACATAATAAAAATAAACACATCTCAGGATGTATCAAGAATTGTACTCAACAACCACAACTGTTTTCGATTGAAATAATATTGACACAATTGACAAGACAGTGTAAATAAAAGTACATCACCTTAAAGGGCAATCTATAACAATAAAGTCAACATCTAGAGAAATTAGCAAACACTGCATTTAAATGTTGGTGTAAAGAATAATAAAAACATATATTACAGGATGGTTACAGAATGGTTACAGAATTGTACTGAACAACTACTTTTCTCTCAATAGTTTAAGCCCCTATTTTACATCTTATATTTCCAGTTCTTACACTGATATAATGCTCTTTACTCTCGGCAGTTGTTTTACGCTTGCGTAAAACCCTGTTTGTTTTATATATAATAGTAAATATATTGCAAAGTTCTATATATCCTACCTTTTTCGAATTCCATTAACGCACTTGTGTGTTTTTATGAAACATAATCAAACGCAGTATTTAGCAAGATTTATAGACTATGTTCAAACATGTTTCTCTTTTGTCATTGCGCATGTATATATACATAATATACATATACATATACATATATGTACATGTAAGCATATATTTTCTAATATTGCAGGTGGTGGAGACAGCTCAAAGACAGGAGGTTTTACAGTGGAAGGTGAGTGTAATACCCTTTTAACGGCTGTCTATATATCTGTATATCTTCTTGCTTATTCATTAGTTACAATACAAATATATTGTGTGTTGTTTTCTCTTAAAGACCAGAGTTGAGTATAAAAAAAACAAAATGGCCCAGAGCAACGTTTCTGATCATGTTATTCCTTATGCTACTCAGAGAAGTTTAATCACACATTTCTAAATAATAAAGCATTTTTAAAACATAACATTTGGCATGTAATTATACTAAACATTACTCTATACAGATATATCCAAATTATTATATAATGTATTTATTTTTTATAGTTTCTAGAACGAAACTATTATTCCTAACTGTAGAATATTGAATTTTGGTGTATCAATTAATAGCTGTACCTGTGAAAATAAAATCAGTGATTGGTCAGAATGCTGAAAGCCTTATCTTGAAGCAGACGAAATACATTTTGGTTGATAGCTATACCGCACGCTTGGGATTTAAAACCCTAGAAAATAAAATAATGCAACGAGGACACGATGGTTTTAAATATACTTATAATATTTTCTCGAACGTACATTGGACCGTGATATTGCCAACCCGAATATGAGATACATTCGTTATTCTAAGCAGTGTTATATCAACGGAACACTTATTTAAATACTTCTAAAAACTCTCTCTTTACAATTGAAATAAAGGATCGTGCTGCTCCAGCTCCATCTTGGCATATTTTATTTTTTAAGTGTCATCTGGAGATTTAATTTTTCTATGTTACATTTTATAGGTTTTGAAGATGGAAACTGGGTTTTACTTATGAGGTGGGTGTAGAGGATGTCATTTATATCACCGTATGTTTTGCCGCCGAAAGCGAGAGAGTATGATAACGGTAGTCGTCCGTGCGTCCGTGTTTCCATGAGTTCGTCCGTCACACAATACGTTCCGCTTAACTCCTCCTATTTTTTCATCCGATTTTTATAACATTTGGTAGGACGTATCAGTAAGATGTCGAGTAACGCGAATTGGCAGGGCTTTTGGTTTATATGATTGTTTTGCGGTATTACAGGACGTTGAATGTTTCAAATGTAAAGCGTTTACGTGGGGGGGGGGGGGGGGGGGGGAGGGGGTGGGCGGAGGGTATGGCTGTCAATGACTGCTTTTTGTTCACATACGACTAAGGTTTTAGACAGCCAAACTCATGATAAACTTCGTGTTTTATAACTGCAAACAATAAATGCACGTTCTTACTTTGGCTTAGAATATATATATGTAACTTGAAAATATATTTTAAAAAGTAGAAATGAGTGTATACGTTTTCAAATTAAATATGTATGTCTAGCTACACTTGTGAGTTGTCTATTGTTGTGGTCATTAACCTAATTTGAAAACTACTCGTACCGACATAATGTGTATGTATAGGTCAAACGACTTTCTATAACTTGTCGTAGTATAGACAGACGCATTTTTGAATTCATGTACTTAAAATCATGCTGACATACGCATGTTATCAAGGTTTTAAGATATCAAATATCTAAAGTCTCAAATCAATAGCTCAAATAGTTTGTGTAATTGCAGAAAGGAAATAAACATGATTTAAAAAGTTAATAGCAAATTGTTTAAATAAAATTAACACATAACATTTACTTGATAGTATTGTACCAAGTGTAGTTAAACTATATCAATCAGTTTCATAAATTATTAGATAACTAAACTTTAAACTCAGCCTTTGAGGTACGAACCTCATGTAAAATGCCGCGCCGAAATAGTTGGACTCAATTATTTTTAAATAGAACTTTTGATATTGTTTAAACATTCTGTTGCTGATGCAATGTGCGAGGCCATCAGGTAAATAATGGGGAAAACACTAAAAACATACTCAATCCACACTCAGTTACTCTAAGTTAAAGAGACCGGAAGAAAAAATCGACCTATCTAAAGTTCGAATTACAATATATTGGATTTCTGCAGACTTGTTTTGTTCTTACGAGTATTCATTACCCCACCCACCAGTTTTACACGGTTTCTATGGTCGATATTTACCGACATTGTTTTTTTATAAAATACAGTCTACTATATACATTTGTTATAATTTTTCATTTTGAAACTAATAACTTCATTCAGATTGAAGAGAAACATCCGGGTCATTTACTATTAAATATGTCAACACAATCTTCAGGATTGGGAATGAAGTAAATCAACACAGTATTTATGTGGTTGTATTTTATTAAGAAAAAAAGTTTAAAATACAAATACTCTGTAGGTCTTATAATTGATGTATGACTTTTGATTGGAAAATAACAGGTTATTCTATTCCTAAACTTGTTTTTAATTTACCTAAACTAATTTCCTTGCCTCATCGGTAAGATTACAATGAACAATTATCCACGAACAATGCTTTACAAGTGTCATAGTTCAAATCATCTCAACAATTGTAGTACCAGGTACCATCAATTGTTTGTTTCACACTCATATTCGAGTGCATTTGATCAAACTTACATTTGTTCAATTGAACTTCGACTAAACGAGTCAAAATGTATTTTTGTTTCCATAAACATGATAAACATAGTGTGAGTAAGTGAATAATTCGAACATTTATAAGCAGAGGTTACGACCGAAATATTATGCGGCTTACTACATGCTTAGTTGTAGACGTTCTACAGTTTGCAATTATGCGTTCCTCTTTGATTGTACAATGACAAGAGGGGCGGTGGACTCCGTGTTCCTAATTCCTTTAAGGCGGGAACCGTTTGATGAATAATGTCATTCACTCCGTTTTGTCGTGCTCTTAACGGTTTTCCCCTTGATACTGTTACTTTATACAAGTCATCAAGTACATATGAGATTAGCTTCTTAGGATATCAACCCTTATATGTTTGTGATGTGCTTTTTTACTGAATGTGTTTGACAATGTGATGTACGTTTTATATCACCTTTGCCTTGTGAGATAAATGGAAGGAAGGCAAAGTGACGCCTCTTCACAAGGGTGGTTCTAAAGATTATGTCAATAACTAGAGACCCATCTCAATCCTACCAATTCTCTCAAAAGTACTAGAGAAGCATGTACATGATTCATTAATGAATTTCCTTATATATTATAATTTACTACACAAAACTCAGTCTGGTTTTAGGCCCAACCATTCTTGTGAAACTGCTTTAGTAGGAATGATTGGTAAATGGCTCGAAGCTAAAAATAATGGATCTTTGATTGGAGTTATAATAGTCGACTTCAAAAAAGCTTTCGATCTTGTTGATCACACACTTTTGCTAAAAAAAACAAAGCACTACAAACTTTCTGGTGATACCATTTTGTGGCTTTCTTCATATCTACTCAATAGAAAGCAAAAGGTATCTGTTATACAACATTACTTCTGAGGAAAATTGTATATTTAATGGTGTGCCACAGGGCTCAATTTTGGGTCCACTTCTATTACTAATGTTTATTAATGATTTACTATTCTATACTGACTTGGTAAACACAAACCTTTATGCAGATGACACTACCCTATATGACATTGGAGATTCTCGCCAAACAATTGAAAGTAATTTACAAACAGCCCTAGATAGTTTATCAAACTGGTGCAAATGTAATGGCATGCTTATAAATACCACAAAGACTAAAGTAATGTTAATAACTACTCATCAAAAAAGAGCCAGTTTGACTTTTGAAAATCTAACTTTAAATTTAAACTGTGATAATTTAAATACAATTACAAATGACAAAGTTCTTGGAGTTTTGCTAGACAATAACTTGAATTGGTCAATCCACATAGATAGAATATGCAAACACATTACATCAAATATATGGCTTCTATCTAGAATTAAAGAATATTTAGCTACCGAGCACAGAACTCAGTTTTACAAAACATACATTCAACCCCACCTAGACTATTGTAATACAATTTGGGGAGGCACATCTCAAATGAATCTTAATAGAATTTTTCGTCTTCAAAAAACGCGCATGTAAAATGATAATGGACTATAATGTGGTGGATCTATTAGAAACCATGCAAAATGGAAAATATTAACAGTCTTTGAAAGATTATATCTAAGTAAAGCAAATTTTATGTGTAAAGTCACCAAATCAAAAACACCTCAATATGTTAATGAAATGTTTAAACATAGAATGGCAAATGATAATGTGCCAGTGCTAAGATCAACATCAACATACACTTTTATTCCACCAAGGCCAAACAAAAGAAATTACAAAGTGTTGCATATTCAGGACCTATAATATGGAACAGCTTACCAGATAAGTTAAACACTCTGAATACTGTTGATGCATTTCATTCGAATTTCATAAAATGGATGAAAGAAACCTAATGTTCGAATCAAATACTTATATATTTTAATACACCATTTTTAAGTAAAGCGGACAGGGCTTGTGAAATAATTTTGTTGTATATATTTAAATAGTAATTTTCACCATTTGTTCATATGTATTTATATGTGTTATTCAAATTCCATTTTATTTTTTGCTGTTATTAATTATGCTTGCTTCTTTTCTTTTTCCATAGCTTCATAGTATTTATTCATCTTAGAGCTTGTTTCTTTTGCACAAATTTAGGGTAAACGAGTTTATGTGTGTTAACATGTATGCAACGTTTAGTTTGAATGTAAACATTTAATATTTCAAAACAATATTGCCTTTATTGATTACTGCTTTATTTGATTTGTTCTGTCATTTGTCATATGCAAATTTGTATATAATAGAGGGCCTCATGGAAGATTAGTATTATTTTATTATTTAATACTTGTAATACTTGTTGAAGTGACTGTATTCTTTGAATGCTACTCTTCCTGTTGGACTTAAGCTTTTCTTTGGTGACTTTGACTTAAAAGAATTCAAATTACATAAGCATAGAACGAAAACAATTGAGACAGTGACTGAAATTCGACATAAATGTACTCTCGAAGTTAACGAGTTTGAGTAACTGAGCGTAGTATCAATAGTTTATAGGTTTTAATAACAAATTATCTAATTCTATACCTGTTGTAAGCGATTTGCTTCTAAGGTACTTCTTGATTGTCTTCCTGGGTAGAACCAGTACTAAGCAATGCAGATAAAGTGTCTTGCTCGAGGACACAACACATGTGGTTATGGCGGGGATCGAACCCACGACTTTTGGATTATGGGTCCAACGTTCTACTACTATACCACAGCGCTCCACGAACAAAAATGATAAGCACCAAATTGCAACCAATGAAAAAGGTCTGCCTACAACAGTACTCGAACCCACGGTCTTTGGCTTACCATGCACGTGAGCTTTCACTGATCTATAAATACACGGTTAATTTCAACATCGATTTTTCAGGATATATGCTTACCTGTAGTCGGTTATATAATGCAATTGATTAAACAGTTAAGAGAGGGTAGGGTGTAAAATTTCAACGCGATTAAAGTGGAAATCTAAGATATTAAGAAGTTTTATGAATAACGGTTAAATTTAAGATATTTCTTAAGTGGAAATCTTAAACCATAATCTCACCTTTTGGAAATCACTACTGATAGTATTAGCTCTTTATATTCTTGAAACGGGACATGGGCACACATTCCCTGTCTGGAAATTTAATTCACCAGAAACTTCAGGCAACTTTTAATCTACTTGCCAGGTAGGGAACGTGAGCCTATGCCCTCTTTCAGGAATCCAATAACGAATTTGACATACGTCGAAGTGTTTACTCTTTATATTTAAAATAACACAACAGCATAAAACACATTTTTCATTTGTATTTGGCAAATTTACCGGTATCATGCTTTTTTATTCCGAGAGGTGACGTCACTTAATGGTTGCGTACGTAAGGTCATCATCAGGGCTACTGTTACCATAAACTTCGTAAAACCTTTGCACAATTGTATTATCGTAACCCTGATCTTCTTTACAAATATAAAAGTAATTTAAGAACTATTCTGCGACAAGGACTATCACAACCTGACTTCTATGGTGACGTGATTTACAACTTCGTAATTTCATACTATCTTTGTTAAACTTGTTAAAAGGTTTATCAAAATAGTATATGACCCAATCTTTTTGCAACGCACTGCATGTTTGGTGATGGACCAATTTACAGTTCGCCATTATGCTTTATTCTTTAATTGTGCGATGACTGGACAGGCTGTGGACCCTATGATGACGTCTACCTAAAGCCCAAAAGGACGGTGACGTTTGATGTTTGTCTGCAATATTGTATTGTCGTGCCTTCAATGGTTTATTCTCTTGTTGTTCTGGCTTCTGCCAAGTCATTGAGTACCTTCTTTGTGGCTTTCTAAGATATTGCTTTTATTTTATTTATATATACGCTAGCATCTTTGTGTTTTATTTATATGGGCTATTAATGCTGCCTTGTTGGTTAGAGAATAGTTCATGGCGGGGATTTCTTTATTTATACTGTCCCGTTCTATTGTGTTGACAGTAGGGTAAGTGTGAGGTTTGTTGCAACATAGAACCTGGTTTAAACCCCCAGCGGCCTTTTTTGCCACTGACCGTGTCAAGGCGGTAGCCCCATTGCCAACCATGTTTGTGTGTCTGTTCGACTTTTATACTTTTTTTTACTAATATATCAGACTTTAACCCAAAATCGTTTAATTTAGGGTAACTAAAAGGGCGTGGCTATACCGTACTACAACTACCAGATAGAGGAATTTGGAGTACATATGTCACTCTGACGTCACAGTGTTACTACGTACACCATGTTACAAAAAAGACAGAGTCTGTCTCAGCTCGGTGGTTATTTAAATAAGCCTACTCGCTGAGACCACACTTTATTTATTACTTGTATCATAATAAACATGGTGTAAACAATAAACAATCTGACTAAACCACCATGTTCATCATAAGGATTGATGTCAGCAGGGCTGATTATTATATAAATATCTAGGCAAAAATGACGATAACACCACGAACAACACAACGATTTCGCATATACGTTGCAATATATACTCTCGGCTACATCGTATGACTTAAAAGCGAAATGCCATTGTATCTAATTGAACGGATTTTAGATTATATTTCGAAAAACATACAAATATGGTTGCAATCAGTATTCGAAATTCCGATGGCGTCTAAAAGTGTATGCATATTTTATTTTTTATTTTGAAGTTTTCTTTCCGCTATACAATATATATAGTTAGATGATTATTATGATACTAAGAATATAGTCGCCAATAACTACATTCATATTGACATTATCTATTCTGCTTTCTATCATTTGGCTGACCAATGACATTTGAAATAAACACTGCGATTAACCAAACTTTATTTCGTAAACTTTGGGGCTGAATATCGGTACAATTCCCAATGCAAAATCATATCTATCTTTCCCCAATTACATGGAAAAAATTCCCAAAGATAAAAAAACACATTTGTTTAGTTTTTAAAACATACATACATATGACACATTTAGAAAAGAAGATATCTATTACATTTCTAAATAGAAAATTTCTCAGAATCGACTAGTGGATCTATTTTTTCCCCAATTTTGGCGTTCACGGCTATATTTTTCCCAACTGGACTAACCCAACCGCCCCATTCCCAAAATACCAAAAAGGAACACTGGAGCCCATCCGACGGACGAGGCTAATGGAAAGTGTCTTGCCCAAGAACACACGGACAAACCTCAGTGGCACCACAGAGGACTGAACCTGGGGCCTCCGGTTACAAATCCGCCACGCTACCGACTGCGCCACGTCAGTCTGATGCGCCCAATTTGCAATCAGATTATATAATTTTCAACTTAGAATTATAATGTATTGTTAATGTATGAACATTTCCACTACAGTAGCACAGATGCAATAAAATAAATACCAAACAAACAAATACAGTATAGATACATCTCCAAATACGAACCTGAATGTACCCAAATTTCTACAATGTATTCAAACTTCCACACACTAAAATGGCGGACAATTCCTTGTTTTCAAGAAACCCGTAAACGTTCGGTAAACTTCGTCTATTTCCGTAAACGATTTCCGGACCAATACGATAAATTACTTTTGTACCTACTACTATATAGTGATTAAAACCTCGTATATTTCCGTAAACAAATTCGAGACGGGTTCGATAATTTCCGTAAATCACTTTTGTACCTACTACTATATAACGATTAAAACCTCGTATATTTCCGCAAAGAAATGCGCGACTGGTTCGCTAATTTCCGTAAATCATCAAAACAAGTGTAGACTAATAAATATACCATGGACTACGTATCTGTCTAGAAAGTGTTGTTTAATTATTTGCACGAAAGTGTAAAGTCAAAATAATACTAGATCAGTACATCTAGTTTGATACAAACGTCAATATTGACGTTTGTCCCTTTAACGGCTGTCTATATATCTTCTTTCTTATTCCTTAGTTGTAATACAAATGTGTTATGTTTGTTTCTCTTAAAGGCCAGGATTGAGTATAAAAAGCCCTAAATGGCCAGCGAAACGTTTATGATCATTGTAACCGCTACTCAGAGAAGTATAATCATACATTTCTAAATAATAGTTTGGTATTGACTATTTGTGTTTCGGAATACAGATGGCTTTATATTATATCAGGTATTCTAATTGTAGATAAGTAATAGATAGAGTCTGGTGTCAGCGAGTTGTTTCATTTAAACAGTGAGAGGCCCATCGTGGTGTTTAAAAACCAACAAGCTGAACTAGACTGTATATGTTTTGTAGTATGGCCTCTCGTATAGATTTTTGAATTTGCTTTGACCCCGAATGTGCTTAGTGACCCTGTCAGAATACTACTTAATGTTGTAATATGCCATGAACAGTTGCTATGCATCAACGTTTTCTTGTACCAATTTATTTCACATAATACATTGCAGAGCCTCATCCTTATGCCAAATGTGGTTTACTGTTTTTGTATCATACAAACCAAGCCAACTACAGCTATGTTTGTATAACAGAGGGGCAATTGGGTTATTGAAATGTAAAGGAACCTTCTAAATAATAAAGCATTTTTAAACCATAACATGTGGCATATAAATACACTAACCACTACTCTATACAGATATATCAATAATCATATAATGTATTTATTTCCTATCCTTTCTAGAACAAAACTATTATTCCTAACTGTCAACTTTCGAATTTTGGTGCATCTATTAATACCTGTTCCTGTAAAAATATGATCAGTGATTGGTCAGAATGATGAAACCCTTATCTTGAAGCAGACGAACTTATAGGCTGTGAGCTAGTAGGAGAAACCCTCCCCCCCCCCCCAAGGGGGAATTTTGTAGGGTATGATTTTCTGAAAGAACATACAGTAAGTTTCAAAATGAGATATGTGTGCCATCTGAGCATTGGGGCTTTAGTGAGTTTTGGGGGAAAGCACAGCGTTTTTAGACGAAAATCGCCGAAATCTAGAATTATTTTTTAGAAAAAGAATGGAATATATTAGAACCAATTTGAATTGATGGAATCTTTCTCGGAACGCATCTCTACGTGTCCCACTTTATAATTTATGGATCCGATACCTAAATATTGAGATTTTGAGTAAAAATGTTAAACAATTGAATAAAATCGCTGATTTCTGTAATACATTGGGGATATTTAACTAATAATTAAAAAAATATCTAATATAATAACAAAAAGAAGTATTGTAACCTTTTTAAGCAGGGTAAGATCCAGTGATTAAGTAGAAAAAAGTCCAAAACCGCATGATGTTTGGAAATGCCTTAATTTTGGGGCGAACAATTTGTATTTTTGTCAAAAATCGCCGGAATCTGGAATTATTTTTTGAAATCAATTGGAACATAAACTTATCAAACTGAAGCAATAGAATGTTGCACAGCATACATATTCAAGTTTTTCCTGACACAAAATATAACATATGTGCTCAAATATTGGCATTTTAGGGCAAAATGTTGGAAAAAATGACAAAAATCACTGATTTCTGTAATCCATTTGGGGTATTGGGATAAAATATAGAAACAAATTTGATACAATTGAATAAGGACACTTTGTAATATTTTTGGATAGACAAAGGTCCAATAATTAAGTAGAAAAAAGTCCCGAACCCTATGATGCTTGAAAATGCCTTAATTTTTAGGCGAAAAATGTGTATTTTTGTAAAAAATCGACGGAATCTGGAATTATTTTTGAAAATAGTTTTAACATAAACTTATCAAATTGAAGTAATACAATGTTGCACACATATTCAAGTGTTTCATTGCATCATATATAACATATCTGCTGAAATAAATTTAGAAAAAAGGACTAAAATCACTTATTTCTGCAATCGATTTGGGGTATTGGGTTAAAATCTAGAAACATGTATAATACCGGTACAATAGAAAAATAGACTGTAAGCTAGAAGGAGTAACCCTCACCCCAGGGGGAATTTTGTACACCCTATTTTTCTGAAAGCCCATTATGTGTAGCGCATTTTGGAATAAGGACGTGTACCAACTGGCAACTTGGACTTTACCATGTCACCGGCATTTCGAACATGGTACATAGAGCTATATACAGTATACGTTATAAATAGAAAAATAGCGTTGAGCGACCCTCTGCGTACGGCCACTGGGCCGATCCATATATTTTGCGACACAACGGGACCGGTGGCCAGCCGTCGGCAAAGGTCCCCAGTACATGTGGCACTCGGTCGCTAGTCCATATTGGGGGAAAAGGCTACCCGAGTTCGAGTCTCGAACATGGCGCATAGAGCTATATACAGTTATATAGAAGGATATAGCATTGAACGACCTTCGGCCGACGGTCGCTGGGCCGACTTACAGATTGGGTGACACAACGGGACTAGTGGGCAGCTTTCGGCAAAGGTCCCGGCAATGCGTGGTATTCAATCGCTAGGCTGTATTACGGGAATGCCACCCAAGTTCGTAACTCACCTAGAGCTTTATACAGTATAGTTATATATGCATAGAGGGAAAGAGCGTTGAACGACCCTCAGATATTTTGTGACACAACGGGACCGGTGGCCAGCCGTCGGCAATGGTCCTCGCTACGCGTGGCACTCGATCCCTAGGTCGTATCAGGGGGACGGCCACCTGAGTTTGGGTCGAACATGCCACCTAGAGCTATATATTAAATAGAATTGAGCGACCCGCAGCCGACGGCCGCTGGGCCAAACCACAGGTTTTGTGACACAATGGGAACGGTGGTCAGCCATCAGCAACGGTCCTCGCTATGCGTGGCACTCAGTCCCTAGGTCCTATCAGGGGGAAGGCTTTCCGAGTTTGGGTCTTGCACATGGCACATAAAGCTATATACATAGTTATATAGAGAGAAATAGCCTTGAGCGACCCACAGCCATCGGCCGCTGGGCCGACACACAGGTTTTGTGACTCAACGGGAACGGTGTCAAGCCTCGGCCGACGGCCGCTGGGCCAACTTACAGATTGGGTGACACAACGGGACTAGTGGGCAGCTGTCGGCAAAGGTAACGGCAACGCGTGGCATTCAATCGCTAGGCTGTATCAGGGGGAGGCTACCCGAGTTCAGGTCTCGAACCTCGTAACTCACCTAGAGCTTTTTTCTATTTAATCACTGGACCTTACCCTGCCCAAAAAGGTTACAATATTTCTTTTTTCTATTGTATTAGATATATTTTTAATTTTAAGTTAAATATCCCCAATGTATTACAGAAATCAGCGATTTTATTCAATGTTTTAACATTTTTACCCAAAATCTCAACATTTAAGTATCGGATCCATAAATTATATTGTGGGACATGTAGAGATGCGTTCCGAGAAAGATTCCATCAATTCAAATTGGTTATAATAATATTCTATTCTTTTTCTAAAATATAATTTCAGATTTCGGCGATTTTCGTCTAAAAACGCAACGTTTTTCCCCAAAACTCACTAAAGCCCCAACGCTCAGATGGCACACATGACTCATTTTGAAGCTTAATGTATCTTCTTTCAGAAAATCATACCCAACAAAATTCCCCCTGGTGTGGGGGGGGGGGGGGTGTTGGGGGGGGGGAGGGGGTCTACAGCCAGCTCAAGAACTATTAGTGCAGTAGATATATTTTGGTTGTGTTCTAACTCACGCTGGGGTTTAAAACCATATACATTAAAACAATACAATGATGTAACGATGGTTTTAATTTTACTTCATTACGTAGTCTCGCCTTAGTTCCATTACACGATTGGAAAGTTTATATTAGCAGGAATTTATAATGTAAAGGATTGCCATTGTTTCATTGATATATCCAATGAGTATTGAAATGTATTATGGACTATGAATGTAGCATTCAAGGACAACAACTTTAAAGATGAATAAAAGGCAAAATAAGACATCACTAACACAACATGGTTGACAATAAGGCTACCGGCTTGGACCGACAAATATCAAACGCTACCATCCATCCTATAAGGATTGAGGTAGACATCATCGTAGGGTGCACATGAGGAAAGCATAGTCACTGTGGCGAACAGTAAATGGGTACGCAACTAAACATGCAGTGAATTGCAACATGATAGGATCATACCCAATGCTGATAAACTGTTTAACAAGTTTAATACAGATTGTATGAAAGTGATTATGGCCAAGGATCTTACGAAATTGTAAATCACATCAACATAAAAGTTAGACTGTGATAGTCCTTGTCGCAGAATAGTTCTTAAATTACTTTTATATTTTAAAAGTAGATCTGTGTTACGATAATAAAAGTTTGCAGAGGTTTTTCGAAGTTTATGGTAACGGTAGCACTGTTGGAGTAGCTATTTAGTTACACAAATATTACGAATATTAAAGTCCTCAACACGACTACAAGCTCTAGAGAAATGTATAAGTTAATAAACATCGACCCGATAAGAAACACCTTGGGGAATATCCCCATCTAAGTGATTGATAATTCACAATATCAAAATTAAAATCATCTCTCTTATCAAAGATTTTACTTATTATTTCGCCATTTTAGAGAGATATAAATCAAGAATAGAGGCGACAATATCAGAAACGTTAGCTTCGTTGAGTTGAAGTTCTTTAGGATAGATATTATTAACCATAGTAGAAAAGAAAGGATAGTCAATGTTTAAGATGTCATCCAAATACCGAGACCTTTCATTAATAAATAAAGTAGGTTATACATAATCATTCATTTACCAGTATTTACTTAATTATTACATCAGATTTTGTCCTAAATACAAATAATTAAAAACGAAATGTTCCCTCTGTATTCAAGTGTTAGTTTTATTTTATACTACATATCTATTAATATGGTAATGTTTCAGTTTTGAAATAACTATGCAAGTACTGTATTATATAGTAATTGCTTTGACGACAGAGTTATAAGGGGATGCAATTGAGTAAATATACATGGAAACATTAATGGGTATGAAAACATTGGAAAGTATTACACGAGTAAGGCAGTGAATATTGTTTGCCTTGCGCCACTCACATTCGCCAAAGTTATGTTGTTTTGGCTACTTGTATTTTTTGTCTCATTTGACTCCATTTGCAAATCAAAGAGGGAGCCCTGTATTGGGATCAGCAGGTCAATGGTTAATGTTGCCATGTCCTTATAAGAAAATACGTATTCCAAGCTACCACTGCGAAACCATAACATCCACACTCATGAAGAAATATAAAAAGATCGGACAGGGAGAGTAGCATTCAAGGAGGACAGTCAACCTCAACCACAAAACACAGAAACAAACACGCAAACAGACAAACAAGAAGGCAAAAGTAATAACAAATGCAAACGACATCACAAACACCAAAGGGTTGACAATAGGGCTACCGCCTTAGAACGGACAGTGGCAAAGTAGGCCACTGAGGGTTTAAACCGGTTCTAGGGTGCACCAAACTTCACACTTACCCTACTGTCATACCATTAAAACAGGACAGTGTAAATAAAGAAATCCCCGCCATGATCTAATATCTAACCAACAAGGCAGCATCAATAGGCAATATAAGTAAAACACAAATATGCTCGTGTAAATATAATACAAAAAAACAATAGCCTAGAAAGCCACAATGAAGGTACTCAATGACTTGGCAGAAGCCAGAGCAACAAGATAAAAAACCATTAAGGGCAGGACAAGAAAGATCATAGACAAACATCAAACGCCACCGTCCCAATGGGCTTTAGGTAGGCGTCATCATAGAGTCCACAGCATGTCCGGTCCTCTTAAAATTAAAGATTAAAGCATAGTGGCGAACTGTAAAAGGGTCCACCACCAAGCATGCAGTACGTTGCAAAATGATAGGGTCATAACCTCTTTTGATAAACTGTTTAACAAGTTTAACAAAGATAGCATAAAAGTGATCATGACCAAGAATCTTACGAAGTTTATAAATCACATCACCATAGAAGTCAGTTTGTGATAGTTCTTGTCGCAGAAGAGTCCTCAAATTACTTTTATATTTGGAAAGAAGATCAGGGTTACGATAATAAAATGTTGCAAAGGTTTTACGAAGTTTATGGTAACGGTAACCCTGACTGAGTAGCTTTTTAGTTATACAAAGATTACGAATATTATTTCACCATTTTCAATCGAGAGATCTAAATCAAGAAAAGAAGCGTTATTATCAGATATATTAGCTTTGTTAAGCTGAAGTTCTTTAAATATGATTAACCATAGTTGGAAAGCAAGGGTTGTCAATGTTCAATATGAACCTTCAATGGTACCTTGTCCTAGATAAGATGTGGAACCCATAAGTTTTTAATATTCCCTCAAACTAACAAACTCCACCATGCCTCGTCATTATACTTCAGCTCTACCGGAAAGAAGTATCAACATTATTAAATTCCATTATATGCAAAATAATATAATCAATCAAACGTATGCTTGATTAGGGCTAATTACACTATACGACCTTCACCTGTTCAGCTAAAGTACACAATAGGAATGAGCACGTTTGAGTCAGTAGCTCAAGGTACAAGATAATCATGACATTATATGGGAAAACAATGTAAACATTCCGCATGATATCTTTGAAACCATAACTAATAAAAATATAGATACATTTTAAGAGAATTAATTGAATTGATTTCGGGGGCCAGAAAGTCATAGGTTAAGGACACAATGGCCTTTCATGGATATTCTATTCTATTCCTCGCGATTACTTCGAAACCATAGCGCACACACTCGTGGTACATCACTGTCCTTGTTTTAAGGAGGCATAGTATTGTTTGGTTTCAGAAGGTCGAATATCAAGGTCGCCATGCCATTTGTTTAAATATGCATTATGCGCGATAACTTCAGAAGCATTACACCCGCCATCATGAAACTTCACTGGGACATTCCCCCTGGTGGAAATGGAATCGTGTTTTTTTAGGATTAGTATAATAAAGACCAAGGTCGTTATAACCGTATGTGGTAATACATGCCTTTCGCGTGATAACTTCGAAAGTGTAACATCTATCATCATAATACTTCAAAGCCTAGGTACAATCTTGAAACCTTATTCTAATAGTAACACTTTTGCCACAACGACCCCTATTGATGTTAAGGTTAATAGGACAAATGTCAAGGTTACAATGCCTATTCATGAACAATCGTTTCCCAAATAAATCGTACGCTGATGCGAATATAGGTGAGAAACCAGCTACCAGGTATATCGCGGCGCAGACCGTGTTAACATGGCCAATAGACTCCGACAAGTCTACTACTATTCCACTCTCTGTTCAGAAGTCCTCTAAAACATCTTCAGGTTCTCAAACTGTGGACCTCTTAAATAAGCCACATGTGGCTCCCAAGCCCCTTGTGGCTTCCAAACCTAACACTCCTTCAACCATATCTTCAACAACTCTTACATCTACTACATCTACTTCATCTATTTCGAAATCGATGGACACTGGTGCAACCAAGAGTCCACCAAACCCGACGAACCCTTCCAAGAGTTCATAAAATCATTGCCACAGACGTGACAGCTAGAAAAAATAAATTTCCCGGGTTAGGGAAGCAGTCGAAAGGATCTGATGGTCCAATTAGACTGCACAACAGATTTGGAGACTTGGAGATGGAGGTTGATGATCCAGCACAACTGGAACTCCCAAAGTCTCCAGAGTCTGCCAACTTCAATAGCCGTAAACCCGTACTTCCACCGTAGTAACATCAAAATCAAATAAGGTAATTCAATGGAACTGCCGGGGTTTAAAACATAATTACGACGAAATCAGTTTACTTGTAAATAGACACAACCCTGTTGCATTTCGTCTTTAAGAAACTTTCTAAAGACTAGTGATACGATGTCTTTTAAAAACTATTTCTTATAAAACTATATTTGTGATACACATGATAAAGCTGCTGGAGGAGATTCGATTTTTGTGAATCGAAACATTCCTCACAGAACTGTTGCGTTGAAAGTGATTTGCAAGCTGTTGCGGTCAGTGTTACCATGCGCAGAGTTATAACAATATTCTCCTTATAATTACCACCTAGTTCTAGACCTTAAATATCTAAATCACCTAGTTGCAAATTTACTATCACCTTTTATACTCTTGGGTGATTTTAATGCACAGAACTACATCTGGGGTTGTAAAGATATAAACGATAAAGGCAAGAAAGTTAAGGATCTCTTAGCCAAAAACAATCTGTGTATTTTTAATGATAATAAATCACATACTTATTTACATCCAGTTTCATGTTCTCATTTTTCCATTGATCTACCAATATGCGATCCAACTCTCATGATGGTTTGTTCGTGGAGTGTTGGTGAAGATCTATGTGGAAATGACCACTTCCCCATATTTCTTGAAAATATCGACCCTCCACTTCTCGAAAAACGCAACGATGGAAGATTCGCAAAGCTGATTGGGATACGTTTCAATCTCTTTGCGAAGAACAATTAAAGCCTTCCGTTTTCGAGGATGTCGAAGACGCAATTACTCTTTTTACCAAAACTCTTCATGATATAGCTGATCAAACTATTCCAAAAACCTCGGAAAATCCAAAACGCCCACATAAACCATGGTACGATGATGACTGCAGAAAGGCAGTCAGCAATCGTAAAGCTGCATTAAATGCCTTGCGGCCAACTCAAAATTAGTTAGATAATTTTAGAGCTTTTCGTGCGAAAGCCCGTCGTACTATTAAGGATAGCAAGAGGAAATCATGGAGATTTTACGTCTAGGCTGAATTCTCGCTCATCTCTTAAGAAGACATGGGACATGGTCCGAAAAATAAGCGTTAAAGGTAATTCTAGATCTGTAAATCATCTTAAAACTGATACAGGTGACATTACAAACACTTTGGGAGAAACATTTTCTAAAACTCTTCTTCTGAAAATTGTAAACCAAATTTTCTAAAAAATAAGAAACTAAAAGAACAGAAGAAGCTGAACTTCAAGTCGAACAATTTGGAGAAATACAATAAACTGTTCACGCTCAAAGAACTTCGAGAATCCCTTAAAAGGGCTCATGATATTTCAGCTGGTCCTGATGATACTATCAATTATTAAAACATTTACCTGAAACCTGCCCTCTACCCTTCTTGATATATTTAATCCTGGAAAGGATCATACGGACCCAATAAATTATCGCCCTATTGCTTTAACGAGTTGTTTATGTAAAACCATGGAACTAATGATTAATGAAGACTCGTTTTGTACCTGGAGTCCCACAAACTGATAACAAAGTATCAAAGTGGATTTCGGCGTCAAAGAGGCACAACAGACAATCTCATTCGATTTGAATCATTTATTAGGGAAGTTTTCATAAAACAAGGACATCTAGTCGCTGTATTTTTGACTTGGAGAAAGCTTATGATACTGCATGGAAGTACGGTATTATAAATGATCTTAATGCTTGGTCTTAGAGGCCGATTACCAATATGTATGGAGAATTTCTTAGATGATAAACAGTTTCGTGTCCGAATGGGTGCAACCCTCTCTGATATTCATGAACAGAAGATAGGTGTGCCACAGGGCAGCATACTCTCTGTCACCCTATTTAATATAAAAAATAACAGTATCGTTAAATGCATAAATCCTGGTGTGGATTGTTCTTTATATGTTGACGACTTTGTTTTATGTTATCGTGCAAAAAAAACGAACACTTTTGAGAGACAATTACAACACTGTCTCAATAAACTTCAGACCTGGTCTGATGAAAATGGTTTTAAATGTTCTAAATCTAAAACGAATTGTATGCACTTTTGTCAAATACGCAAACATCATGAAGACCTTTATCTAACACTGGATGGTTCACCAATACCAGTAGTGGATGAGACAAAATTCCTTGGTCTTATTTTTGACCGTAATTTAACGTTCATACTACACCTTAAATACTTGAAGTTCAAAATGCCTTAAAGCTCTTACTTTACTTAAAAATGTTGCAAAATACACTTGCGACATTATAGATATCTTATCAGATCCAAGCTGGACTACGGCTCAATAGTATATACTTGCAGATGCTCGATCCTATACACAATTAAGGATTACGACTCGCCTTAGCAGCTTTTCGTATATCACCAGCCGAAAGTCTATATGTTGAAGCTAATGAACAACCACTGTCTCATAGACGGGACAAATTAGCCCTTAAATATACCATTAAACTTCAATCTTACCTTTCAAACCCAACGTTCGATACTGTTTTAATCCTAGTTATGAACCTCTTTTTCATCGAAAACCGAAGGCCATTTGACCATTTGGTCTTCGTATTAAACCAAAATTAGGGGACATTGAAATCGACCTAAATTTGAATGCCAAGTACAAAGTACCACACATTCCACCGCGGACTTTGGAAACACCAACGATTATTTTTGATCTTTTTAATAGTAACAAATCTAGTACAGATCCTACTATCTTTCAAAACAAATTAAATGAAATTCAATCGAAATACAGTAATTGTCAACATATATACACAGATGGTTCTAAAGTTGGAGATAAGGTAGCTGCAGCAGCTGTTGTTCACAAATACAGCAGAAAGGGCCACCGCCTGACGAGGCTTCTATCGTTTCAGCTGAACGTAAGGCAATTGAACCTGCCTTAAACTATATTCAGGAATCTGATGGATGATTACGATTTTGTAATATTATCTGATTCCCTTGCATCTCTTCAAGTCCTGGGTAATATGAAACATGATAACCCAGTTGTGCTTCAACTTATAGAAAAGTACTATTCTCTTATATTTGATAATGTTATTATTTTCTGCTGGCTTCCAGGCCATGATGGAATACATGGTAATGATAGAGCTGATAGTGCTGCTAAGGCAGCATTAGGTTTACATATATATAATGCCAAATTACCTTATACTGATTTTAAAAGTAGTATTAACATGTTATCTATTCGTAGCTCTTGGTAAGCCGCTTGGGATGTGTCAGTAAACAATAAACTCCATTCAATTAAAACGTTACTCGGAGAATGGCGTCTTTCTAGTAGACCCATTCGTCGAAAAGATGTTGTCCTAGCCCGGTGCAGGATAGGGCATACACGTTATACTCATTCATATTTATTACAAGGTGAGCAATAACCAGAATGTTTACTCTGTTTTGCACCGTTAACGGTCAAACATGTGTAGACTTTGATCCTATGCGGCAAAGGTACTTCACTGTTAATACTATGAAAGAGTTATTTGATACTATATATTGTAGTCTTGTTTTAGATTTATGAAAGAAATCAGACTTTATAAATCATTATAATATGTTCTTATATACATTTACTTGTTTACACACCTGTTGACGGGCATTTGTTGATCTACATATATACATAGTTTATATTACTAACATATCATCCCTTATTTGTAAATAGTTTTATCTTTATACATTTACATTAATTTTTAATTACTACTTCATTTCTTCATCTTTCATCAGTCTGTTGCGCACAATATGACCTGTGTATGTGTCGACGTGCAGTAAAACACCATTCATTCATTCAATCCTTTCCCGGCTGTTATTCATCAACTAGTTAACCTTCAATCATGGAGCATTATACAAATAGTGCTATTTGTTAAACAACATCACCTTGCATTTATTTTGACAGAAGATCAAAGATCATGGTCATATTGACCTTACACCTAGGAAATGCTGAACATAATACCTTAGAAAACGGGCTTTAATGCCCCGTTAGGCGGAGTCCTAATTTTAAAACACACACAACCTTTGCCGTTTTCGTTTGTGTTAGTTTGTTAATAGTGCCATTATCTGTTTCAGTGTTTAAATACCAAGAAGGGAGCTAACATTTGAAAGAAATGTGTGTAAATGAAATAAATAAATTATTAGGAAAACTGCTTTTTGAAGGTAATCTAAATATTTGGGGAAATCGTGGGATAAAATAATTTGAACAATTATATAATTATAACAAAGAGATGTCACAGTAAATGACAAATTCCCCCGAAGTATGTGTGTGTATTTCTACAATAAAAGGGTTATGCGCGCGACCTTGAAGCTACTGATCTGGATTCTGCGCGCGACACGTCGTCTTGTTCTGGTGAACACTTGTGGCAGGTTATTTCAAAATCCCTCCATGAATGCCACAGTTATTTACCGGACACAAAATACAGACAGAAACGTCCTTCTTTTTGACATTTAACCTCCAAGTGTGTCCTTGACCTTAAAGCTACTGACCATGATTTTGCGCGTTACACGTCGTTTTGTTGTGGTGAACACTTGTGGTAGGTTATTTGAAAATCCCTCCATAAACGTCACAGTTATTTACCGGAAACGAAATACAGACACGAAAGTACTTCTTTTTTACCTTTGACCTCTATGAATGACCTTGACCTTGGAACCACGGACCTGGATTTGCGCACGGCGCGTCGTCTTGTTGTGTTGAGCACTTGAACCAAGTTATTTGAAATTCCGTACATGAATCTCAGAGTTATTAACCGGACACGAAAGCACTTCGTTTTTACCTTTGACCTCTTAGTGTGACATTGACCTTGGAGCCACGGACCTGGATTTTGTGCGCGACATGTCGTCTTGTTGTGGAGAGCACTTGTGCAACGTTATGTACCACAATGGTACGGACGGACGGACGGGTTGACTGACGAACGGTGCGCACCGACTACTATATGCCGTCATTCGGGGACATGCACATAAAAGATGTTCACGTTAACTGAATTCAAACAAATTTACGATATTAGCGAAGAAGATTTTTTAAAATACCGTTGACTTATTACAAGAATGCCACCTGCCTGGAAAGAAAAGATCAAGACGGAATTAATAAACAACATCGAAAACATACATCCATCTTTAACAAACAAAGTTCTTGAACGAAATAAGTTTTTGGATTAACAAATAAAGTACTAGTAGAAAACATGCGAAAAAAACCCTAAAAAATCTCAGAGTAAATGGAAAGAAATATTTGAAATTAAGAGTGGAATACAATTTATTTTATACCTTTTCGATGTACAACAGATACGAAAATAAGAGCTTTTCAGTTTAAATATCTTACATGAATGTTACCTTCCAATACACTACTAAACAAAGGCAAGTAACTCAAGTCTTTGTGACTTCTGCAACATGCATGTGGGAACGCTTCCACATCTTTTTTTGGGAATGTCATATACATGATATATGCCATAGATTTTGATCACAATTACAACAAATTCTACAAAGGATGTCGAATTACGTTTGATTTAAATACTGTATCCTTTGGTATAATATGTAAAAACAACAGAAACGCTTGTAATTTGAACTTTATTATTATTATTATTATATCAAAATATTTTCTAAACAGAAATAAGTATTAAAAACACATCCCTGATATTGAATGCTTTATGAGATATTTGTATTATATTAGATATATTTAAGACATTATTGCGTTCTCTAAGAACAAACTTGACCAACACAATGCCAAATAGAACTTTGTTGACTATTTGAGAAATACAGATAATAGGTTAATGAGTAACGATCAATTTCCACAGATATACTCGTACTTCCTGCTAAACTCATACTATATGCTTTTTTTCTTCTATCTTTTACCTTTTTCTCTATACATTTCTATCAAACTAAAGGTTTCTTTTCATTACAGTATATAGTAATTTATTTTTGAATATAATTTCATAAATATTGCTTTTGTACATTATTGTAGTGAACATAAATCAAATGTTAAAAAGGAAAAGAAGAGAGCTTTATATTCGTGCCACTTTTATTAAATACGTATTCTATCATAATTAACATGTTGCTAACAATGAATAAAACACGTATGATTAATATTGTTGGCCACAAATATTGATGTCATCATTGCATATTAAAATACACGCATCTAGACGCATGTCAATGCAACGAGTTTGAGCAATTTTATCAAAATTCAGGGATTATTAGTATTTAGAAAACCATAAAGAAAGGATTATGTCCAACAGGAAGAGTAGCATTCAAAGAATACAGTCACTCCAACAAGTATTACAATGCAAAGGTTACTCAAAAGGTACATAACAATCAGTAAAAAGGTACAACCATATACGGGTTAGCAACTGGGGTACCGCCTTGGAACGGTCAGTGGCAAAAGGGACAACCATAAGTATGCTGTGGCAGTCAGTATTCGAACTTCCAATGCTATTGCTCACTTGGTTTTTCTAACACGATTTATTTTGGATATTTACTTGGTCATTTCTCTTCAAAAATAAACACACACCAAAACCAAGCAAAAGCAGTAAAGTTTCATGTTTTACTAAGTCTCTGTATATGTGTTGTTTAATGTGTAAATATTAAACAACACATATAAATACTTTCCTTTCCGCTGTGCAATACTTATAGTACTTATAGTTAGATGCTTATTCGCGTTCTCTCCTGTACCGTGACGTTTTCAACTGTACAAGTAATAGACTGTGTGCCAATGAAATCAATCGGAACAGGGAAACTGACTTCTTTTCTTTAGAACATGGGTTATTAAACCAGAAACGGGCATTAGTCAGCCCATGTCGAGCATGTTCTTATGGATGTAACACATCATCTAAAGTAAGTAAAACAATACTTTGTTTTATTATTTTTCATTTTAAACCGGTGGTTCCACTACTCCAGCCTTTAAAGGCTCCGAGTATTGTTTAATCACCCTTAGGATGCAATGTCTGCGTTTTAGTCCCATACCGGTGTCATCGGAGGGGACTTTAGGTTTGCCCCGTCCGTCCGTCAGTCCGTCAGTCCTGTGGATACTGCGATAATGAGACAAGTATTTAAACTATTTTTTATGAAACTTTATATATTGGTAGAGGGAAATGAGGGGATTATGCACATTATTTTATTTTGTGGATTTGACAAAAACATGGCTGCTATGGTAACGGAAATTGTAAAAAATACAAAAAATTTATGGATCCTTTGATAACAATAGAAATGCTAAAGATAATGTAATGACAATTTATGTGTCGGTTAATGGGAGTGCGGAGATCATGCAAATTATTTTGTTTTATTAATATACCAAAAATGGGGTTGCTATGGACACATTGTAAAAAATACACAAAATACACTGTTACTAAAAAAAGCTAAATAACCTTAGTTAGGAATGAGATATTAGAATGAAACTTTATTGGTAGGTGGCGTATATTAACAGGAATATTTGGGGTCACTGGGGTCAAGTTCAAGGATATTGTTACTAAAATAGAAAAATGGTTTCCGCTCAATAACTTTAATTAGGAATCACGTATTCGCATAAATTTAAGTATAGGTAACTCACATAAAATGCAAGTGTGGGATTGCAGTTGGTGCCACTAAGGTCAATGTCAAGTCACTGTTACTAAAAATAGAAAAATTGTTTCCGCTCAATAAATTTAGTTAGGAATGAGATATTGGAATGAAATTTTATGAGCAAATAACAAGATAATAAAAACAAAGCTTGGGATTGCATTTGGGGTCACTGGGATCAAGATCAGGGTATTTGTTACTAAATATAGTAAAATGGTGTCCACTCAATAACTTTTTTAGGCATGATTTACTGTAAAAAAACTTTATGGCTAGGTAGCTTATTTGAATGGAAAGCTTGGACATTCGGGGTCACTTGTTTGAAGGTCAAGTTCACCACTGTTACTCAAATAGAAACACTGCTTCTGCTTTGTTAACTTTACTTAGGAATGAGATATTGGCCTGAAACTTAGTTTGGAGGTGGCTTATGTAAAAGGCAAGTTTGTGTCATTTATGGTCAAGATCATAGTCACTGATACTAAAAACTTGCCCTGTAGGGGCGTGTATTCCTTTGTAATACTTGAGAATCTTGGTAATTTAGTCTTTTGGCAGTTACTTTTAAAACGTAGGCTTCATAACTTTTGCTCCAAACTAAAATCTGTTTTGTTTATTTCGCCCATTGTTTTCTGGTGTGTGCGCCGTAAAACCTCAGTTCAACTCGTTTGGGTCTAAGCATTTTGTTAGAACTTGGGACCATACGTCATGGCCATTAAATGATATGAAAACCACATTAAAGGTTCCGTCTATGCATACCATCATTTGAAGGGGTCCAACTTTCTTACTATTGACAACGCGGGGCAAAACATTCAAGGAAAAAAGAATGAAGAAGATTAGAAACGATAGTTTTTATTAACGTTGTTAGTGTAACACAGAGTTTTGGATTGTCGTATTTCTTATCCATCTCCCAGTGGGTTTGTGAAACGGCGTTACTAGGTCAATTCTGAACTCAGACGATACGACATGTTTTCCAAAACCGTACAATGATACGACGTTTGCATGCTGTTAGTAAAAACAAGCATACCTCATACCAGTTAATATTACGGAATTCACATAGTCATATTCATATCGTTGATAACACTTATCTCAAAGTAATTTAGAATTAAAATTACTTAATACAGCATTTACCTTAGATGCATTCGTCTTAAAACCGAGTCTGCTACTTTTAGCTCTTTTCTATGTTTGTTGCTTCCAGAGGATGGATCCCCTTTTCAGTACTAACTGACATTCACACTAGCATTTGTTTAGTTCTGTGTGTCGGGCGTTAAAAGTCGCCCGACTACAAACAGTAGTGTTATTACTTATTGGTCCTTTGGGATCATCAAGCCCGATATTTACGGCAATAAAGTAGATTATCGCGTAAGCCGGTACTAGGAGGCGTGAGAGGTGTTGCACTTTACATTACCTCTCATGAAAAGACTGAATAAAAAAATCTGTTTGTGTTTGTTGCTTGCAAGTAAATACTTTTACAGTGTTTAATGTAATATTAAACAACGAGAAATAAAAAGGAAACTGACGTCTCACTTACCCAAAATCAAACGACAGGACATGTTTATATACAGAAAACTATCCCATAATCTAATTAAAGGTAATTAATTATGGTGATGTTATCTCATGCCAGCTACTGTGCATCTACATGATCTTTGTCTACATGTATACTATCTGGTAGATATATAGCGTTGCCGTGTAATTAGACATGGCTATGTGAAATGCTTCTGTATAGTAAAACTAACCGCTAACGTGTTTCTCCCCTTTATCATATATACATTGAGTAGCTCCTTATTCCACATCAATCTATTACATTAATGCAAATAATTATAAAATATATTTTATATAAACTAAAATTGTCTTTTAATACATTTTACTGTTACATTTGCCTCGCTTATCGGGGAAGAAAACTTTATATTACATATTTGTCTGTGATTTGTATGGGAAATACTGGGAATAGAAAAGCTATATCTACTCGTTTGTTCTACTGTGAAATATCTCCCACTGGGACATTGCTCGGCCTTTTCCGTCAGTGGCGGGAACGTAAAATGACGTTTCGATTGTTTTACAGACGTCTTCGTCAGATTCCGCCACTAGGAAATACCGATTACGGAAATTAACTAAGAGTTCCGGTTCCACTTGTTTTGTTTGTATGACGTAACGTCGTCTTGACGTTCTCGTGCAAACTGGTGTAAAAAGGCGTGAATCATTCGAAATATTAATGAAATATCATTTTAAATTATGTAATATATAGTTTAATAACCAGTGTTTTTGAGATACTGAATGAGATACTGAAAATATCTCCCTCGGTAGAGAAATGGCCCCGATATTGGTCAAGAACTCGTTCTCCGCACTCGTTCTTATATCGGGGACATTTCTCTACATCGGGAGATATTTCCCGTATCTCAAAAACACTGGTTAAACTCTATATCTTTACTTAGTTAAAATATGGCCGCCTGCACACTATATGAATCATATTAGGAAGGTAGTTGTTTAATTATTTGAACCTCTTTGAAGATTGTATGTATGTCTGTATCGTTATGAATACGTTTAGAACAGTTTCGTATGGCAGTGATTGATCTCCGTATATAAGGTAGTTTACTTGTGGATGGATATTGATCTCTTGTAAGGTATGAATGATAATACTTCTCTGTTCTGTGTATAAAGGACACGTTAACAAAGAGTGGGTTATGTCTTCTATTTTTTTCTCCACAGTTACAAAGGTGACTGTCTGTTAGATTTATTTGTAAAAAGATGATGGTTTAGTTTACTGCATTTAGTTCTCAGTCGAGTGCGCAGTATCTGTGATGTTCGATTTCCAGTTTAAAAGTATTTTGGAGTTACTTTATGGTTATTATTATTATGTCGACTTATGCAAATGGGAAGAGATGTCGAATCTTTTATATTTGGTGGTAGTTCATTCCAGTCTCTAATTATAGTAGAAGGAAGGAATGACTGGTACTAGAGTTGAGTACTACAAAACACAGGTCGCTTATCGATTTGAATTTCGAAGAGTGTAGGAAACAGCTTCGCTGATGTTAAAGGGAACTAGTTTAGTAATCGGACTTGGAGCGAGGTCGTGCGTCAATTCATAGAAAAGCGTAAGTTTATATTTTTTTTCTTTAAGTGTGTCCCGACTTATTTCCCGACAGAGTTCTGCTATTGAGACCCTTCGTGTGGCACCCGTTGCTATTCGAGCAGCTTCAATTTGGATTGTATACTGTTGATACTGCGTCCAATTGTCCCAAGCTACATCTGCATATTCTAATACTGCTCGGAGAAATATTAGATATATGATCTCTAATGCTTTTCGATATAGTTGAAACTTTAGTTGGCGCATTATGTTGATTTGTTCCAAGCTTTTTCTGATATATATTCATGTGATCATGCAACGCTCCGTTGAACGGATAAGTGTTTTTGACTATTTACTTCTTGTATGTTAACATCGTTCATGTTTAGATGGGGGTAGGGCGGGGTGATTAGGTTTGTTTGTTTATTCTAGAACTAATAATCGTTTCTGATTTAAAAGGTTTAAAGGTAACCAGCTACGTTTTAGCCCATGCACGAATTGTTTGCAAATCACTGCTTAAAGTAGTTACCGCATTTTCAGGCGTATCGACTATTATGTAAAGACTTGTATCGTCAGTGAATACTTTTATTTTACAATTGATGTTCGAGACAATGTCATTGATGTATATTAAAAAATAGAGGTCCATTGATGGAACCTTGGGGCACACCAGCCTTAACTGAAGAAATATCATAATGAAAACCAGGAAGTCTAACTCGTTGTTAGCTTTTTTTTGAGATAATTTTAAATCCAAGCTAAGAGTTAAACTATTATTTCAACTGCACCAAGTTTAAGTAATAGTCCTTTGTACCAGACTCGAAGGCCTTTGATATATCACAAAAGGCTACACGTACTTATCTACCTTCGTCCAGAGCCCTACAGAAGTTATATATACATATAAATAAGTTGCTTTACAGTTGAGTATTTTGGTATAAATCCAGACTGGAGAGCAGTGAGTATTTTGTGTCTAATAAAGTAGTTAAATATATGTTTATGGAATATCGTTTCTATGACTTTGTCCGTTGTTAAAAGTAGCGAAATATGACGGTATTCTGAGGCATTCGAAGGTTAATTTTTCTAAAATATTGCACACACATTGGCTTTTTTTATCCACTTTAGGGGCACCTTACTAATTCGTAACGATAAAATAAGCATCTTAGATAGTGGAACTTATAGTGTCAGTTGAAAGCTCCTTAAGAATCCCGTTATTAATCATGCCAGAACCAGCCGCCTTGCCAAGTTTCAGTGTTTGCAGCAAAGATTTAACTTCTAGTGGTGTTGTTTCAACATGACTAAGTAATCTATGGCAAACATTCTGAACAATTTCTTAAAGATTTGTATTTGGGGGGGTGGGGGGGGGGGGGGGCGAAAGAATTTCTATAGGTAACTGTAAATCGCTGTTAGAAATACATTTGCACAAAAAAATTGAGATTATAAGTGTTTTGTCAAAGGATGAGGCCCGTCCCATAAAGGGTGTATACGGTAATAATGTAGTAACAATTATAACCGTTTTGCATTTATGTGCACTTGTATATATGTAAAAACAACTATGTATAGATAGATTTTTTTTAAAGACCCGTGTTAACAATTAATAGTTTTTGTATTTTTAGCACAATATACTCTATTATCAATTACTTCTCTGCCATTTTTTAGTAAATCCCAAATGCAAGAAACTCATCGGGACTTCAAAATTCAAAAATCGTTGTCATCTGTCAGTGTTTTTGATCATCTGAGCCGAAGGCACAATGTGATGTTTTGGAATCACTCTTCGTCCGTCGTCCGTCCGTTGTCTGTCCGTCGTCCGTCGTCGTCGTTATCTTTTGCTTCTGACGACTTTTTCTCAGAAACCGTTTGTCTGAATTCAATCAAATCTTATATAAATTTATTAAACTAAATTTTATAGTTGCACCAACAGCTAAGGTCATTTGGCGACATTTCAGCTTTTTATTGGTGGAGGAAGACCCCAGGTGCAAACCCGGGCATTTTTTCGTGCACGGGCGCGCACCTGAGTAGAACCACCGACGTTCCGCAAGCAAGCTGGATAGCTTGATACTCATACTTAACAGTCCTGGTCCCATGGGGAATCGAACCCACAGCGGTGAGGGACATGTGATTTCAAGTCTGAGACCACTCGACCACGGACAACCCCAAGTTTATGTGAAGCATCATTATATGTTTGTTCGATTGGTGCACCTGAGGTTATAAATGCCCCCCGCAATGGGGCTTATCCGTTTCATTTAACAAATCTTAAAAAATCGTCTGCAAAAATACAAGATATAAAGCTGTGATATTTTGCATGTAACATCGTCTTATGGTCCTCTAACTAGTTTGTTCTAATGGTGACCCTGAGGTCAAATTTGGACCCGCCCCAGTGGTCACATATTAAACATAGACTTATATAGGGAAACACTTCAACAATATTCATCTCTGAAACTACAATAGCCAGAGGTTTAATATTTTGCATTTACCTTAAGGTTATGGTCATCTACCAAGTTTGTTCAAATCGTGACTCTGTGGTCAGATTTGAACATTTCCTGTTCTGCTTCCTTTTAGTGTATTTATATTCGTTCATTCATAACCTTTCCTTATTCAAAATGAATCCGTACGGAACTCTATTATGCTCCGGATAGAGTTATGGTTCCTATGAACTGCACTCCGTCTCATTATCCTTATCATTCACAGGAACTTTAATCAAGCATACTTTTTGAGTTATGCTCCGGACAAAAAGCGCATGGACGCACGGACGCACATACGGACGGACGGAAAAAGCGGCGACTATATGCTCCCCCATAATAAACAATCTAGTGTTTTTTTAGTTACAATATATCTTATATCAAAAACTAAGGTAATAGTAAATGAAAAGATAAAAACTGTGATGGGGCCTCAATATAATGTCTCTGTGGTAATCAATCAGCGAGAAGTAAGCAGTTAAAAAGCATGCTATCCATGATTTTCAACGACTACAATCAGCTGGGAAATGTGTCTTTAAGTGGAGGTATGCTTGAAGAATGTTGGTGTGGTCTTATAGAAAGATTCCATCAATCTGAGCTTGAAGGAATATTGGATCGCAGCTGCTCGAAAAGATTGTCAAGTTGTTCCTATTTTGCTTTGCTTATTTCAGATAGTTTTTTTGTATCGTATAAATAGATAATGGGTCAGGTCTTCAATCCGGTGTGTTTGTTTTGATGTCATAAGCTTGTTTACCTTTTTCTCATTAGTTTACGGATATTTGAATTTAGCCACGGAGGATCAGATGTTCTTTGATGTAATATTTTCAGCCTATATGTCAATGTCATTATTAAAAGGAGAATCCCAGTCAGTATTTTAAGAATTGTGTCTTAGAGTGTCGTTACTGCCTTGGTTATATTGCCGTATAGTGCGTTTGCAAGTGTGGTTTTGAGGCTTTAAGAATTATATAATGCAAAATATTGAACAGTGATAACGGATATATTGTTCAAGAAAAGATTTTCCAACTCTGCTGTTATTTTTTCAGGTTTGGAAACTAAAAATAGATTATAAGTGAGGACGAGGTTTCAGTGAAATGAGTCGGATCGGAGATTGTCTCTGAGAGATTGAACTGCTGCATAATACGTTGTATCTTGGCATGTGTGAAATCCCTTGTTATAATTATGTCTTCAATTTGGGTTTCAATAGCAATTCCTATCGAATCTATAATGGTGTTTTAAACGGCAAAAGTAGAATTGCGTGGTCTATAAAATGTACCAAAGAGTATATTTTTATTTCTCACTCTTATTTCGAGCCATATGATACATTAGGTGCCGTTTGTTTCTAAATCGGCGCTTCTGAATGCATGTAATGTATTGCTAACATACACGATGATACCACCATGCGTATCTGTTATTCTCTCTTTTCGAATAGGTCTATTAAAATTGATAATATAAATGACATTTGGGTACTGCTTGCCAACCAAGTCTCCGTAAAAGCGAAAATGTCAGAATGTTCTAATTCGGCATAGAGGATGTTTTATTTTCCTGGAAGCTTTGTACGTTAATGTGAACTATCGACACATGGCTGTCAGTAATGCTATTTACATTGTTATATGTATGGACTATTGTTTCTGGGCCAGGATTGGGTTCTGTGTATCCACCACGCCTCGTACCTATAGCTACCCATGTCACAAGCTCAAAGATTGTATATAATTTAATACCTTTGACTTTAGAATGAGTAGCAGAAAACAGTCCTATACTTGCCCTAAATATATTTAAGTCGACAAACATTATGGAACGTCAAAGACGTAACACTTAAGGAAAATTACGTTGACAACATTTTTAATTAGAATACTATAATAGTGAAATTATTTAGTAGGATACAGACAATTTGTAGCGTAATAGTTATTGTTTTTAGTATAATACTGAAATTATCTAGAATTATACTGAAATGGTTGGTATGATACTGAACAGTTTAGTATGATACATAACATATTTAGTATGATACTGAAATATTTAGTATGATACTGAAATTATTTAACACTATATGCAAAATATTTAATATGATACTGATATTTTAGTATGATACCGAACAATTTAGTATGACACACAATAGGTTAATTTAACACAGAATGATAATCAAATTATTTAGTATGATACTGAAATTATTGAGTATGATACTGTGTCATACTAAATGTGTATCATCGGATACTGAAAAGCTTTGCATGATAGTAAACAAAATACAGCATCATAGTATCATACTTATGAAATAACTATGACCCTAATCGAACAACATAATTAATTTCCGGATGATAACAGATCTTATGTTACCTTACGATTGATATTTATTGGATTGTACTGTTAAATTATGTAGTGATTTGTAGTTTTACTTACGTTTGAGTATTTGAAATGTTTCATAGTATGGAAGCAGGTTGACTGTGAACAAAGATGCACTCCACAAAAGTAAAGGAACAGGATAAAAAAGTGAATAATAAAACTATATTTCATTTCCTACTTTCTTCCAAATAACGTTTCTTTATTTGATTTATAAATATGCCATTTCCAATGTAGACGTAAAACACGTTAACTTAGTGTATGCCCAGATTTATAAACGTCTATGCTTGTGCATCTTTATCTCTCCTGAACAAAGAGCAGCCGAGCTTATTAGATGTTGCCTCGCAAATTGAAACAATATTTACGACGTTTAGCTGGACTTCTAACTAAAGAAATATAAAAAGATCGGACAGGGAAAGTAGCATTCAAGGAGGACATTCAACCACAAAACACAGAAACAAACACGCAAACAGACAAACAAGAAGGCAAAAGTAATAATAAATACAAACGACATCACAAACACAAAAGGGTTGACAACAGGGCTACCACCTTGGAACGGTCAGTGACAAAATATATCTAACGCACTTGTCAAGATTGCTTAACGTTCAAATAATTGTGATCATTGAATGTGCATAACCCGTTCCAGATCCACTCGTATGAAATTAAACCAACAAACAGTTGATGTCATTTAGGTTTTTAAATGCATTTGCGACGTTGAAATGCGTTGACCAGTATTGAAATGTTGACTAGTTCGAAAGTGTGTCAATCGTTTAACCCTAATGTGCCAACATGTAAATACCTACTAACTGTATGTTTCACCTTTACTCTAAGTCAAACACACTTCAAATGTTATATGCACATATACATATTAACACAAATAACAACGATAATTTAGGTCATACTGAGCGACCTTGACCTTCTGTTAGACTATTGTGCAACTCTGTGCATTCTGGTTTAGGTTTGAGTTTCACTCTCATAGTTAATTTGAATAAAAATCCATTTTGTGAAGACTCATTTGTTGTTGGTGTAGTTGTTGTTTTATTATTCTCTTAACACTCACCCTTCTCATAGGAGTAACACGACAACAACACATACGTTATACATGTATATGTATTAGTATAAGCCATTGGACGACCGACTGAACTAACCGAACGGGCTCAAAGTTGTAACAACCAAATACTAGTATCTAAGTAACTTACATATATGAATTCAAACATATAACATATGAGACATTTCTAAACCAAGATATTGGTACACTATTCCACAGAATTTAAACATAAATACGTACTATGTCTACCCGACACTGACTCCATGTAATTGATATAAAACGCTTTCTGTTTAAAACCAAGGTATTGGTACACCAGACCTTAGATTTTAAACCTCAATACGTCCTTTGTCTCTCTGACACTGACTCCATGTAATTTATATAAAACAAGTTCTGTTTAAAACCAAAATATTACATATGAGCCAAAACACGCGAAAACGACCCTTCAGACAAAATGTTCACATTTTATGGTTTTTGACGTTTATGAAACACGGTGATTTTCTCTTTAAAAATCTCTTTATTTTATGTTGATATCTTAATTAGAAATGATTTTATCTCAATTTGAAAATTAAAGATTGTACTCACCATTAATTTTGCACGATGACGTCGACTTCTTGGACGACGTCGTTGATTAAATAACAACAAAAAACATAAACAATTACCATTTTCTATAGCATCAACTATTTATATTAAGAAACATATTCCCTATGATATAATAATTAGGTAAAACACAGAAGTGACGACAAATTTGATTAGTAATTAATTGATTACCGGCCGACGTCATAAATTGTTACGTTATGACGTTGTCGTCTGAACGTCCGAAGGGACGTTTTCGTGTGTTGCGGCTCATATATGAATTCATATCTCTATTATTAAACATATAACATAGGATACATTTCTAATGTATTGGTACACTATTCCATAGACTTTAAACATAAATACGTCCTATATCTACCCGAAACCGACTCCATGTAATTGATATAAAACAATTTCTGTTTAAAACCAAGGTATTGGTACACTAGACCTTAGAATATAAACCTAAATACGTCCAGTGTCTATCCGACACTGACTCCATGTAATTGATATAAAACAAGTTCTGTTTAAAACCAAGATGTTGGTACACAAGTCCATAGAATTTAAACATGTTTATGTCCTGCGTTTACCCAACACCGACTACCTGTAATTGATATAGAACAAGTTCTGTCTAAAAAACAAAATATTGGTACACTAGTCCATAGAATTTAAACATAAACACGTCCCGTGTCTAACCGAAACTGACTCCATGTAATTGATATTAAAAAAGTTCTGTTTCTTACTTAAGCTCTCATGTAAAACTATTTAAATGTCAAGTATCATAGGCACGTTATACATTGCATGTGCCCAGGGATATGAATCCCATAAAACATATCACATACAAGTTTACTAAATATATAATCCTAACCCTATGCGCAAATATCCGTATATAGTAACCAACAAGCTGAAACCGATTCGTTGCAGCATGATATACGCCTATTTCCACCCATATACAAGGGAGCTAACATCGCACGTTTTCACATAAATTATAACCCTATGCGTAATTAGTAACCAACAAATCTATACCGAATCGTTGCAACATGGCATACGTCTATTTACCGTCCCTATATAGGGGAGCTAACATTTCAATATACATTATGAATCACATACATCAGTTTCCTTGCCATTCCTAACCCTACGTGCAGATACCCGCACATAGTAACCAACAAGTCGATACCGGCTCATTGCACCTGGTATACGCCCTTTACCGACTCAAACAGGGTATATTATAGTCACATACTTTATACGCAAAACCAAATGCCTTACGACTATATTTGCTTGTGTCCTATACAGGGGGGCTCGTATCAACATTACATACTGTTGAATCAAACTAAATGCGTGCCCTTATGAAATCACTCGACAAGCAATTGTTCCAATTTTTTCCACGCATGTAGCAATCCGCATGTAGCAACAAGGTATACGGTATAATCTTAGTCTAAATTCATGTCCACACGTAATGACCTGACACGGAATGACACGACAAGCAAGTGTTCCTCCTCTCAAAACGTATAACTTGTTAAAAGTTTGCTTACTTTAACCTTCATTGATACTTGTAACCGGCTGGTACTTCAATCTTAACATGAAATGTGAATTTGCGTCACTGTTCTCCGAAAAACAACACTCCTGTTCTGGAACGCAATATCGAAAGGAATTATCTGAAACAAATAGTATTCATTATGTATTGTGTATTAAACTACATAATCACAAACGTACTGCAATTATATGCATTCACCATTTTTAAAATGATATCAATACTAGTATTAGTATTATTTCTCACTGTGCCACACCGCTACCCACGATGTCACTACCACCAATGTCACCACCCAGATTGGCACTATATATACACAAATATATACATATAAAAATATAACCAGTCATTTTAGACAATCTATATAAATTCCAGGAATATTCAAAACATTTTAATATATGTTTCATTGTATATGCCCCCCCTTTTAAAACTGTCTGTTTCTACAAGTATCTCGCATTCCAAATACAACATCCCCTAGCATACATCATACATGCATTATTACTTATCCCATTTTAAAATTAAATATTTCTTTATACATCTTATATTTCACAAACGTGCGTCACGAACACGTTGTACCTGGGCATTTGCCCGAGACTTCTCTTTTTCCAGCAGTTTTAAAACGCCCGAGTTTTGACCATTTACTAGTTTAATACATCTACACATATCTAACCCTATGCGCAAATACGCGCAAATAGCAAGCGAAATGCCGATACCGGTTCGCTGCAACATGGCATACGGCTATTTATCGCCTCTATACAGGGCAGCTAATAGCAAATTTATTTACATATACATTTTACCCACATTTTTGCACACAGCTTACATGTCAACTACAACATCACCCAACATGCATCATCGACACGCTTCACAAGGCTTTATTTTTTCTTTTATTATTATTATTATTACTATTATTTATTATTATTATTATTATTATTATTATTATTATTATCACATACATCAGTCTACTTGCAGTTATACCTAACCCTATGTGCAGATACCCGCACATAGTTACCATCAAGCTGATACCGGCTCGTTGCACCGGGCAACGCCCTTTATTACCACCCGAAACAGGATATTATATCAATATGCTAGTATGCAGATACCTGCATGTTATACCAAATGTCATACTGTCTGGTATAACCATATTAAGTTACATGGAATAAGCCATCAATGATTTCGGACAAACAGCCCACCACCCACACGGTATATACACAAAAGTATATATTTATTATGCCGGACATCGTATTGAGAGGTTCACATAGTATGTGACGCCATTGAGCTTGAATATTACAGATATATCCCTATTTAGTCATCTTCAGTACAGTAACTGTGCATACTAGACAAATAGTTTGCATACATTCTATCATTATTTTGTTATACATGTACATCTGATATTTCAAATAAACAATTTCCCAACATGTATCATGCGCAATTTGTAACAGGGCATTCGCCAGATACATAGCAACAATTCTTAAAGGCAGCCACGCCCGAGAGACGTCCATCGTCCCAGCAATTAAACAAGGCATCCACGCCCACCACTTACTAAGAAAGTCCGCCCCTCATTCATTAAAACATAATAAGGCGGAGTTATCTTTCTTTTCAGTGACGCTTAACTGTGGAAACCAATCTTAGCTCAAGCTGCATGTATATGGGGACTGAGGAGCACAACCCCTCTTTCATTACCAAACTGGAGAATTTCACTACCATACAAAAAATACTTATCTTTTGAATTCATCTTTTCCTTTGATCGTTCCTCAATCGGAACACGAACCCAGGATCTCCGCGACCATGTCAGATTCTAACCTATCATCTGTCGAGGACATTAATATTTCACATACTGTGCACCAAGCATCTCATCACGGATTTCTGAAAATTACCGATATAAATTTATCTAGCAATTAAATGTACAATCGTCAGCATATTGATTACAATGCCGTAGTCACTTCACTTGATACACACCCCAGTAACACTGTACTACAGTGATATCCCTTTATGTACCGGCTCTCTTATGTATACATAGCTGTATTCTTGCATCGGTGATACAATGTACCACATGTACACAACAATGCATGACGTTCGCGTGCAAGCTAACTAGTGACAGCATACAACACTAAAATTGTATTGTAAACATTTTACAGTAATTCCCAGCAACCATGAACAACATCACCTCCTTGCTATTATCATTTTCCGAGTAAATATAACATTTCAGATATTCACCATGTTCAAAGCTTTTTGAAACCTGAAATAATGAAAAGACATGTACGACTAATCATTCGTGTAGAAAACACAAATAAATAATTAAATATTTACACCTGAGCCAGCTAAACTACTGATCCTATAAACACCGTTTGTAAATTAACAATACTTAACTATAATGTTTTCTTTTCCATGTGTACTAGGTGTCCGCTGATGGTTCTCTACCTGTGTTACACATAATACCACCCAGTAAAAAATGTGAACATGTTAACTGGTCAGTCATCCAAAGCTGAATGGCAAAAACTGGCGTGCACTGAGAGTGCGCCCCCTATGATAATCATTTACATAAAGATAAATCAATTATCGTCGAATTCGCTTCTCTCAAGCGACAATAATGTCATTTATTTTTTAAATCTCCTTTAGATTAATTCTCAATATTTAGTATTAAGAATTTACTGCATATTTAATGGCATATAAATGCGCCTTTATTAGTTGAAATGTTAAATGTTGTATCTAACAGTTTAACTCTATATCGCCAGAATCTCTCTCTCTCTCTCTATCTCTATCACTCTATCTCTCTCTCTCTCTCTGTTTCTGTCTTTGTCTCTGTCTCTCCCCATCTCTCTGAAACTCCGCAATTTTCTCATAATGCCATCATAAAGGAAACTGTCCAAATAATGGGCAATATGCCAGCAGATTATGTTTATCTAGAGATATTGTTTCCCTTGTTTTTTTTGGTTGACGCCGTTGAGTAATTGCCAATAAGATGTCATAGGCATACATGGCTCGTAAATGTAATATCCAAGCCAACCCGTAGGAAATCGGATCAAAGTTTGAAACACTTTTGATTATTTCTCATCTGTTTAGTTATAATATTTGGATACACTTAAAATCGCTGGACACCTGTATAATTAAATGCACTATAAACGATCCCTTCAGCAATGTGTCCCGACCCTCTTCGACATAACGAGTAGGAACCTTAACCTAAACCTTAGGAATACACATTGTTTGCATTCCTATTAGTTCACAGGCCCACAGTCATGTGTATTTACTTATCGGTATAGTTTTGACGCTTGCGTAAAACCTTGCTTGTTCAGTGTGATATTATTGGATAATTTGGCCCGCCGAGATATGTATCTCAGAGTTTCATTTTTGTTTAAATTGTTTTCTTCTAAATTGATTGCATTATGTAAGCCACGATTTGGATGGGTGATAGTCCAACGCATTACGACGGGTTTACTCACTAAGCATAGACATAGCAAGACAACAGCAAATGTTGTTAAATTACACATTTATGACCGATGCCAAGATGAGTAGTATTTAGTATGTTTAGTGTTGATGCGTCTATATGCTTTATCTAGCATCTTTGTTTTGTTGAATTTAGTTTATATACCAGAAGTTCTGTATGTAGGATATATTGTGTTGTTGCATTTATATATGTTAAGTTGCTGCATTTAGTATATATTGTAGAACATTCAGTAATAGTGTGTTGTTGTAGTTGTTAGCCTTTATGTTTCTTTATTTAACGTAACTTGTGTTGTTGAATTCAGTATAGCTTGTGTTGCTGAATTCAGTGTGTGGATAACTTTCAAAACAGTTTAATAATCGTTAAATACATGTTTAATGTAACAGGTGATCTCGGCTTTGTACGAATAGAAAAATAGGTGTAAATAAATGTCAAATTCAATTTCATATCCGTCGGTGTATCTCTTTTAGTTATTCCATTGGGAGTAAATAATTTGAATTTTCATCGAACAAAACTCTGGATTGAGCGTAAGTTAATAATGTAAGTTCATCATAAATACTATTTCGTTTTGTTCTAATGTATCTTATCTTTGCTATACGCCCGTTTGAAAAGAGGGACGTATTATGGTTTGTCCGTACACACGTCCGTCCGTCCGTAAACATGTTGCATCTGGAAAATACATTCGAAAGCATAACACCCACACTCATGAAGCTCTCATTGCCATAGGTGAGAGGAGGAACGTTTTAGCTTTTGTGAGTAGTATGTCAAAGATCAAGGTCGCCATGGCCTTATATGGAAATATGCATTCCGCGCGATAACTTCAAAATCGTAACACCAACACTCATTAAACTTCATAGATACATTGTTTTAGGTGACAGGAGGACCCTATTGCTTTTTAGTTCAATAGGTCAGTGGTCAAGGTCGCCATGACCGTATATTACACATACTCTTCGAATCTCATCTAAAGTCATGCAACTTTATGCATTGCCCTAGGTGGGAGTAGGATGCCTTTTGGGTTTTCAATGCCCCCTCTGGCCATTTGTTTCTTTCGCATCCAAAAAATATTGCAGCCAAATTGGAGGTATTGGAGCCAAAATTGACTTATAAATATGGTATAATGCATTCATTATTGTTTACGTATTTTTTTTAAACATGACCATGGTGAAAAAAAATAGATTAGTTACATACGTAATGATTCCTTTAAAATGTCTTACTTAATTCTAACATCAGTTTTCGTCCTAAATAAAACTTAAAAAGAAATATTACCGTTTTATTTAAATGTCGGTATGTTTTTCTACCATTTACTTATTAATATGGTATTTTTTCAGTTTTACGAACTTTAAGTGATATTGAAGATGAGTATCACTTCATTTTTATTTGCCCTTATTAACATGATTTGAGAAAATCCCACATACCAGCATATTTTACAAACCGCCCAAATAAGTTTAAGTTCACTTATTCAGAAAAAAATCACTACTGATAAAACTAGCAATGTTTTGTAAGAAAGCCTTTAAAATAAGAGATGATGCATTAACTAACCAATAGGGTTTGCACGTATAATTGACATTGTAATATGTTATGTTTTGTAAATGGTAACATCCAAGAAAAACATTCTCACTTCACTCAACTATTATTCCTTTTTCTGTCAACTTTATTATATTTGTTTACATGCATGCATTGAAACCATGATTTTGTATGACGATGAGCTGTATATGCTTAAGTCGAAATAAAATATATGTTCTGTTCTGTTCTGTTACATATATAAGAGTACAACATCGTATATAATTAATATAATTTTATCAGCATACTCAATAGCTGATTGTTTGTATCCTTTCAACTATAATCAAAGCCTAAGGTATATACTCGACACCAAATGACACGCACATTTCAATGAGTTACATACTGTAATAAAGTATGATTACATTTATAACAGCAACGTTTTGTAAGTTCACATACATACTGTTGTTTTTAATGAATTTACGCACTTCAAATATGGGATTTTGAAATCATATAATTCTTAGATATATACATTCCGTCGCATGTGGAGGACTGCAAATAAACAAATAGAAATAAACCAACGAACGAACAAAGAGGGAAAAACATGCACAAATACAGCTACAAAGGGATATTTACATTGATACATTGTCCAAGAGAAGCATAAACATATACGTATTTGTTTTTTAATTAAAACCAAAAACACACACCAAAAAAACAACAAAAAAAACAACAAAAAAAGAAACAAGAAAATAAAAATACGAAACAGCATACTATTATAACTTAAAATGTTACGATGAATTTCATGAAGCTCCCGTAAGTGAACTGATGAACTGGGAAAAATTAACGATAAACTGAGACCATACTGTGCTAATACTTGTGGATATATTATACTCTAGAAATTATTTATATTCATAACCAAGGATCAGTGTCAGTCTTTCATGTTTTCATTCTGATGATCACTGAATTCACGCGCCAAGTGGACATGTATAATGTACTAAGATGTTGACCCGGAACAAATTGATTGATGTATAATAACTGATTGGTGTACTAATTAATTGCTATACAACAAACCAATAAGCCGAAGTGGCAACTTACCACCCGCGCAGTTTAGTCGTCATAAATATTTACTAGTCGTTTTTTTTCCGTAAAATGTGTATGTTGAACGCTGTAAACTAAACGTTACGATTTTTTGTTAAACAATGCAGCAATTTCGATTAACAATCTGGTTAGCCTGTACGCTCATAAACAGTAATTACCGATACAATTTCTTAGATATGCATAGCAGGCCTGAAATGCGAGTTTCGTGTATCGCATATAGTCACACAATAGTCTAAAAACGCACAATTACATTAACCTGTCCTTCATGGCTGCGATTGCAGTTGTATACTAAAAAAAATGATTAAAACGCGTATTACTGGCCTAAGATATAACTCTTTTTTTAAATCACACCAGTCCTATTCATGAAACATGTTTTTGACAAAGGAGACCAGTCATGTTTAAAGCAAATGTAGACATACATTCAATCAGACTGTTTAAAAAAACGTGTAGTAACGGGTGATTAATTATCAAAATGGGATGAAAAACAAAGAAGATTAGACCTTGTGAATGTTCTTTTGAAACGGAACGGATATGGTAGACTTCCCCGACCCTACAAAGCCACGTCGTACACAACCCCTCTCCTCCATCACGACCTGTCCGTCCATCTGCATCATCACATGCTGTTGTGTTTCATAAGTTTATTTTAATTCAATTTGCTATAAAACGTTTATTTATATATAATACGAATTCAGTGAAATCGCATCAAAATAGAGTCGGGTAATTAAACTTGCACATAATAAAGGTATACTACTCATTCTCCATGACACAACTACCTCGGTAGCTCAGTGTATAAGGCATTGTGCCTTAGAGCTATACATACAACGACAGTTCACTCACTAGCGGAGGCATGTCCGATAAAAAAAACTTTATCCGTAATCTCTCAGTTTCATATATAATGTAATTTGATGTGTTAACTACGTACTAGACACTTTTTCATAGCCTCTTCCGTCTGATAGGGACATAAGCGTATCTATCTCGTGTATCTATATCCCGAGCCCATTAAAGGACCATATGCATATATTCATTATTCCGAATAAGTCAAGTTCTCGGAATAGTATGTATCGCAAACCCTTCTTCTGGGACGGCTCTAAATAACCTTACATGTGTTGACAAACCATTAAACATCATTTAAATATGTTTGTCTGTTGTTATAGCGCCGCTTACTGATGCAAAATGGGTACTCTTTAAAAGTCGTGTAGGCAACACTTATATCTACACGCGTTGTGGATTTTCACTTGGTTAAGCTGTGGAAGGACTTCTATATAAGGATGTATATATATTTTAGTTCACAACATCCACTAATTTCACTTTATATTAAATGTGTAGTGACTGTAACTTATCAAAGACTGAACCAGATACTCAACTCTAAATAATGATTACTGAAAACAACAACAACAAACCCAAAATACTGTATCTATATTGTCACAGAATGCTATAGAGCATTTTGAATATTGTAATAAGATGAACAAGTTATTCTTAAAAAAACTTTTACAGTTATATGATGCCCCATAGAAGGTCATAGAACTTTAGAATGCTTTAGAATATTCCAATAACCGTAAATGAGTCATATGATGTAAACAATCAACATTATATTTACTCATCTAGAATCTATAATTCTACTAACATGGCTAATTATAACTGAATAACATGTTTACACTATATGTGATATAAAGGTAACACGATCATTTATAATCCATATTGGTGTCCACCACGTTTTGGTGAGTCATGCTATACAGAGCGATTTCTAAAAGCATACACTATTATGCCTGACTTTTGACGAATTTCGCACTGATGTTTCGTGGCAAGATCAATATTTTCAATTATTGCACATTTAGTTACAGTATATAGTGTTGTTGCCGACTACTCAATGCGACAGCACTATATTTGCATAAATCCGAAACAAACAGAAAATGGTTTGAAACAAGACTATAACTAGGAGTCACAGTCCTTCAAAGATCGTTAAATGTAAAATGGATAGAAAAACGGACTGGGGCTTGAACGCGTGATCCTCCTTCCAATGTTCTTTCAACTAGTCAAGTCATCATTCTAAAATATTGATATCAATGAACCGCAACATGTTACGACTGTCAAAACAGGACAAGTTCGTACAAATGTGAATTGTTTGCATTTAAAGTCATCAGTGACATACGAGGGGTGATCGAAATATAATGAGACTGATCTTATAACTCAAAAAGTATAGGAATATCCAAATGAAACCTCGACAAAATGAAGCACACACGTTATTTTGCAAACACTACAATTGCCAATATATGTGTATTGAAAATTACAGAGTTACAAAGGTTCGTGGGAGGTACCTGATACAGGAGAGGTGAAGTCTCTAAGTGACGTACGACGTCAAGTTCGTGAGTTTGACGTTGTATAATCCTAACGTTTTTCGAAGTACTCTCCCGTAAACGAGACACACTTGTTGTGTCGCTGAATCCTCTGGTCAAACATGCCTTTATATCACTGGGCATCTAGGCCTGAAACAATGTTTTGTACTACATAGGACAACTCATTGAATGACTTAAATCTGTTAAGTTTCAAAGCCGACTTAACTACCGGAAAAAAATATGGGCGAGGTCTGGACTATATAGGGGATGTTCTACAGTTTCGAAGCCTAGCATAATAATTTCCAGTTGTGTTGATTTCGCCAAGTGTGCAGGGGCATTATCCTGGTGTAATAACACGCGTTCAAGTTCGATCCCCGGTCTCTTCCGTAACAGTTTTCGCAGGAGATCTCTGCCTGCGTAGAACCTGGAATAGAAAACAACAGATCACGCTTTAATAACGACTTACCTACTAGTCACAAAGCTTTATAATTTACAAATCGTTCTTAATGTAGATATACTTATGTGTTACTTAAAGCTACAGAGTCCCTATATCAATCGATTTCTTCTTTGTGGGTGTGTCTTTATTTGTAACTTCATGTTCACCAGCTCATGTCGAAATCGGGTATTTAACCGAGCAAATATAGCGCATGAAATCATTTACTGTATATACATCTACCAGTGCACATCGTACCTATACACAGGTAACTGTAATTTTTACCGAAAAGAAAAAAAAGTTAGCTTCTTTCGGGGCTCGAACACACGACCTTCTGATTTCAAGTCCTGTGCTCTATCCACTGAACTACAACGCTACTTGAGAAAATAGTATACTAACTTATACTTATCAATATGAAACTAATACTTCGCCTCAAATCAACCATATATCGACGTGTTATTTAGCGCTTGATGAGTTTGTGTGCGCGCTCTTGTTATTACGTAATGCCTATTTAGTGTTAAAAATGCTACAAAATACCAATAAATAGCAGTGGTCTAGAGGTTCAGCGTACATCTTTCAAATCTTACAAGTGCAAGGCTGTGGTTCAAATCCCGTTCAGGGCAACTATTTTTTATTACATATATTCTGGAGCCGTATATTTATCGATGTTACCTGAAAGGAGGCTAAATAAAAATGTGAAATTTTACGTATCGATTTCTCCTTATAAACCGACTTTTGGGGTGTCGTCGATTTGAAACTACTTCACACGTGACTCATTCATATTCATGAGTTATTACCAGTTAAAATAGGGACTGTACAGCTTTAAGCTCAAAATAAAAATATATTATTATTTAAAAAAAGTCTTATTTTATAGCCTACATTAAACCCGTCGGCACGGCATTCTGAAGATCATTTTATTTTTAACAACGCAGAATATATACATCCGCTAACCCGCCGAGTCACAGACTCGAGCCTTCTTTGTTTGGGATGAGGATGGCGTTTTCCATTGACGAGACTGCTCTTTAGTTTCTGGGTCATATAGACACAACCTCGTCTCGTCTGTCGTTCCGATTCTCTTGAGGAATTCATTTCCGTCTCTGCGATACCGCTGTAAGAACTTTCTAGAGGATCTAACACGGCTGATTGTGTTCTCATTAGCAAGCAAATGAGGAATCCATCTGTCACTTACTTTGTGCATATACAAATGCGTTTTAAAACCTTATATACAGGTTCCGTAACTAAACCCAGTCTAATCGCATATGTCTCTGATCTTTACACGTCGATTACCATAGACAACGTCTTTAATCGTTTCAATTTACGTTGTGTTGATTATCGTCTTTCTTCTGCGCCCCTCGTTATTTTCTAAAGTGTTTCGTCGAATAAACTTGTGATTATGTTTGCTAAGTCGACTGGGAGGAGGAGTAATTAATGGGAACACTTTTATTTTGTGGAGTACTATTGAAGTACTAATTTTAACAAATATTCTGATATGGTTATGGCATTATTTTAAAATAAACGTTTCGTTAAACTGTATTTGCATCAATTTACTTATTACATAAACGTTGTTTTTGTGCCAGTGTGTATATTTCGTGTGTATAAATAATGAAACTCTTAAATTAATGTTTAAAACACAACACGTTATTTCACTGAATTTAACGGAGCGTGTATTTTCCGCATCCTATGGCATTAGACTGTATACAGATTTTTGTGTAAAATATACAATACATTATGATATAAAAACACACACACATACATATGTTGGCGCCGCAAATTAAACGTGTGACTCTCCGATATGAACTTAAATGTGTAAATTACTCAATATATACTACTTAACCATGTCAACAGTGGTACTGATTGTAATCGGCGATTTAGCTCAGTGGTATGGCATTTGCCTCGGGTGCGGTTGTAATCTCGAGTGGCGCAATTTGTTTGTTTTGCATTTTGTGTGTGTGTGTGTGTGTAGTATTTTATTATTTTTTAAGAATATTTCTCATTCAAGTTGATTCCTTTAATTTCGATAAGAAAAAATAACAAAACCACACAGACACACATATAAAAACAAACACATACTAACGAACATACTTACGAACGTTATGGCTTGAGTAGCTTTAATTCCAGCATTTTCTTGAACAATTTTAATAAAACATTTATATACTTAGAAATGGAATATTTGGCTAAAACAAACAAAACGTTGTTTCTTTTAAAAATCGGTTGCGAAATAAATATTTGACAACCAGAACATTTATTTTTGATAGTATTTTCCCTATTTAAACTCGACAGACAATACAACAGTATCAAACTACTTAAACTTCAGTTCACCTAAGCTTTTCAAATTGGCTGATTTTAAAATGTGTCCAATACATATAAGAGAAGAAGAAACAACTCGGAATAAAAATAGTAACTGGAAAACTTATAAAACTGATCACATTTAATTGGAGGGGGGGGGGGGGGGGGGGGGGGGGGGGGGGGGGGGGGGGGGGGGGTTGGGAGAGAGAGAAAAGTGGTTCAAATGCTGATTTAACATGTTTAAGGTGGGAGTTAGTTATTACACAATATAAAGAAAGTAACAATGCTCATCATTTAACTTACATTTAAAAGGAGCCCACACTAGTTTATAATATGTGAATAATGAAATAATATTTTTAGAACATATAAACAGATTAAAATTGAATGCATGTCTTGCATAAGGATAGGAATAATACTTTTTAACAGTGGTCAAAATGCTGATACAATGGTTAGGTTGCCATACATTTAAGCTCTATTAAATCGACGAGAATTGAGTTTCATAATGTCGTTAGTCTCACAGATCACCGTAGCGTCATTATTTGCCACAATCCCACCGGCAAACTGATGTTTTGCATCAACATTTTCTTGTTCATCTTTGTAATTACTGTTTGTTTCTGTGCGTGTGTTTGGTTGACTGTGGTCCTTGAATGCTACATTCATTTCTTGTTCGACTTCTTTATCTACGTTCAAAGGTATTCATAGTACTATTGTACAGGTAACATAAATGTAGAAAATTCAGATGATAAATGGTAAGTTTATAACACAGTAAGCGTATACATAAAAATATGTTATTCAATTATTAGTTTCGTTTCGTCTATATTATATTTTGTAAAAACAGCACTATATGACATATTTTGCTTAAAAGATCTGCGATAAAATGAATGGTCGACTCATATATAGTGCATTGTGTACGTCTGTACCCTACCGGTATATATAGGTGTAATCTTCATGTGTCTGTCCGTTCGTCCACAAACTGATTGATATGATAGCAAATGAACGCTTGAAACAATGTTCAATAAATCTGGCAGGTGTATTAAAGGCAATAAAGGACAATGAAGGACTCAAACACGTTTACTAGATTTTGTTCGACCTCAATGGACTTTTCCAGCGACTTACGGCTGACGTTTTCCCGTACCAAAACAACTTATGTTTTTATCTTATACAAATCGGTAGTTGATTATACTGAATAGTAAATTTGTACATAAGGGGTAATACTTCTTAAGGAGTTAAAGATTCTTTTTATTTATGAGTCGTACAGAAGTTAATTTGCAAATTTCTTATATAGTATCGTATGCTCCAAATTAAATATGAAATTAAGATTATGTCAGATTTCATAGAAATGAAGACCTAAGTATAATTGTACGATTCCTGGAAATTGAGATATTAAGTAAAAGCGATATTTCATTGCTATATTAATTATACTCAAAAGTAATTTAAAGTCGGTAGGCTTACATCTTTTGTTAACAACATTTCAAAAGTTTGTTATGTCTGTTTGTATATCCCAATGAGCGTATATTTGGCCAAACTTTAGTTTAAAAGTTGCGTCGAAGTTCCTTATGGCTTTGTACGAGTGCATATAACTGTTTCAAACTTCATATACAATTAGCAACCCATCCTGTTTTTGTGAAACTGGAAAAAATCCTTACCAAATCAATCATTTGAAATATGTTTGACTCTACTTGGCCTTATGTTATCGACAGTTGTCCGTCGCCTGTCCGTTAAGTTTATGGTGTCAACGCTCCAGTATCTTCATTTAACATCCTGTATTTACCAAACTTGGCCAGAGTCTGAATATCGATGAAATGTCGGAGGAGTTTGAAAACAATGTTATAGGATAATAAACATCAGAGTTATGACACATGATTTAATAAGGAAATGATTTATTTTGCATTTTCAACACTCTAGCACCTGTATTGTGCACCATCCGATCTTTACTAAACTAATCAAGTGTCTTATTATCAATTAAAGATTGAATGCGTTTGAAAACCGCTAATATTTTTAATTTTTTTTATATAAGAACACAGAGGAAAAAACATATGGACAAATAGCAGTATAAGAATTAGATCACGAAATAGTAGCAAGAAAAAGAAAGATAGTTTTAATACGATTAGGCATTCATTTTGTTATAGAACGTCTACAAATAAAACTTTCCTGAAACATGGACGTATAAGCAAATCAAAAATTGTTTGAATGTTCATGAAGCAAACATAAAGTTATATACATAAATAACTCAAAACAAACTATGCCGTCAGCAACTAAATATAATATTTATATAATTATTTTTGAAAATATGTAAAGTCATTATATTACGAAACGCCAAATAAGAAATCCTTAAAGCTACAGACGCTATAGTTAAACTGATACTAACTCTTGAATATGACTAAATCACCCGAAATAAATTAGCAAAATATAATATTTCATCTAGCCTTCGTACAGGTAACATCGATACTGTACGGCTTCCGAATATATTTTATGAACTAAAAGACTTAAAAATAATTTAAATTGATTAATGCTTGATTGGAACATGCATGTTGCGTTGATACTCTAATTTACTAATATAACCATCATTTATGGTAATTGTTTAAAGAAGTTTAACATGTCATTCACAAAAATACAAACTTATGAAATATCTTTTGATTGATATAACGGCAGAGATTCCCCCTTGGTTGTCGTCGTCGTTGGGCTTTAGCAGTTCTCGTCAGATTTACGTTTAGCTTGTCAATTTATTGTTTACATCAGTTTTACATTCAATGCTAGCCTGACTTAAGCACATATACATATTGGCAACCACGTCACTCGTGTTATAGTTTCTAAGTAAGTATCTTCTTCTAAAATTGAGTGAATGTGTATATAGTTTCTTTGTAACATTGTCATAATTGAATTTGCTAATATGAAACGTGAGGCTCTCCGGGGCTACCGATCTTACTGATTCAGACAGCACGATGTTTATAATTTCTGATGTTACGAGAAAACATATCACCGTAAATTATATAATATATTAACAGCTTTCTTAGGCCAGCCCCTGTTGTAAAAACCTTTTACGTTTGTGGTGTCCCATTCCTTGCTTCTGTTTGTTTATAGACTAATATACGAAACAATGAAATATACTATATATATCTCATATATTACATGTAGCATAAGCTTATGATCCTCTATCAAGTTTGTGACCCTTAAGTGACGAATTTTGCATTGCCACGGGGGCACTGTTTTACAGAGATTTTAAAATATTCTGGTTATAAAACTACAAGAGCTAAAGGTCTAGCATTTTGTAAGAAGAATACGCTTACGGTATTTTAACAAGTTTCATTCATTTGATACATTGCCCATTGTGGAAATAACCTCGTTTATATCATATTGGTTAAAAGGTAAATGCTATTTTATCTAAATATATTTCGAAAATCATATTAAACAAACTAGTGGCATTGAGTATTCCAACGTGTTACTTTTTGCACTACCAAACTATATGTTGGATACTTGCTAACACTACTTACACTACCAAGGAAAAGGTCGGAGTCTTGTCTCAATGTGTCTGTATCTAGTTCTTTCCGCAGTACAACACACATATGTAGATGTTTCCTTAGTCATGTTCTTCTCATGTGCTGTGCAGGTTTTCAACTACACATGTATGCTATACAAGTAATATACTAGGCGGTGCTCCTTTCAAGTTCAGGTTCTGTTGTTAAGTTAAGAAGTAATTTGATCATAAAAACTTAATACGCGTAGTAATTCACACAAAATGCCCATTATATAACCAATCAATTTTCTATTTGGTGTAAGAAAAATTATAACAACAACATACAACCTATCATACATATTTAAGCCAGACAACAAAAAATACACAAACGTGATCTTACATAGACGTACTTATTATTCGACAGAGTGTCCTCCGACGTCTAAATAGCAATTGTGAAGTGCACTTCTGTAATGTTGTCAAGTTTTTTTTGTTATTTCTCCGAATATTTCATAATCTTTTTGAAAATTGCATGTACGAAGCTGTCACAGAACGTGCTTAATATACAGTTAGCAATTTCATAGATGTCATAAGTGTCTAATTGTTTATCCCTCTCTATTTTATATTATAACTACAATATGTCTCCACCAAGAACATCTGCCTGCCTACGCATGCGCAAATGCAAAGTATCTCTAGTGTCAGCATCTTCAACCGATATAACACTACGGCTTTTCATTTGGCTGTAACAAATTCAAGCGGTACTTTCAGTCGTCAAACATTCACCTCTTTGATGTATGAAGGTAGTTGTTTGATGAGCGTTGGTACAAGAAGTATTGCTCTCTTCCAACATAATACATGACACCACAAAAATAAAAGGGTTGACAAAAGGGCTACAGCCTTGAACCGGCCAGTGGCAATATATTCCGTTATTGGTTTAAACTAGGTTTTAATGTGCACCAAACCTCACACTTACCCTATGTTCATCCCAATAAAACGGGACAGTGTAAATAAAAATATCACCGCAAGGTTATATTTTGGGCTCGGTGTATGTAATATCAATTTTCCTGTTGCCTGTCTTGTTTTTCAAAAGGGGTGGGGATATCAGTTCTCTAGAATTAGTTTTCTTTTTATTGTTAAAACTGCTGGTTTGTGCTGCATATATGTACAAGTACGCACGCACGCACGCACGCACGCACGCACGCACGCATGCACGCACGCACACACTCTCGCATTTTATCTAAATATCCCATTGGGAAGTTGGGACCGACTGTTATTTCGGCGGGGAGCCATTTGTCCACGTGACAATGACGTGTGTGTGTTTTTGTGTAACGCTTATTCTGATTGGCTGATTGCATTATGGAATTTTATCGTGACCCAATTATTTAGTATGATACCGAAACTATTAGTATGGTACTGAATATATTTAGTATGATATTGGAATTATTGATTATTATACTGAATAGTTACGTATTATACTGGCATTATTTAGTATGATACTGACTAGTTTAGTATGATACTGACATTATTTAGTATGGTACTGCAAATATTAGTATGATACTTCCATTGCTTATCATGGTACTGAAAACAGTATTATGATTCTGAAATAGTTGTGTATAATACAGACATTATTTTACTAGTAGGATACTGAAAATAGTTAGTATAATAGTGAAATTATTAAGTGGGATACTGAAAATGTTTAGTGTAATACTGATTGTTTTTAGTGAAATTATTTAGTAGGATACTGAAAATGTTTAGTGTAATACTGATTGTTTTTAGTATGATACTGAAATTATTTAGTATGATACTGACATTGTTGGTATGATACTGAACAGTTTAGTATGATATCTAACATATTTAGTATGATACTGAATTTTTTAGTATGATACTGAAATTATTTAGCATGATATGCAAACTATTTAGTATGATAATGATATTTTAGTATGATACCGAACAATGTAGTATGATACTAAATAGGTTAATTTAAAACAGAATGATAATCAAATGATTTAGTATGATACTGAAATTATTGAATATGATACTGTGTCATACTAATTAAACCTTAACATGCGTTACCTACCGAGAGGGTCATTTTTGTAGATGTTAGTATTATGCTTACATGTAATTATTGTGTATCATCGGATACTGCAAAGATTTGCATGATAGTAAACAAAATACAGCATCAAAGTATCATACTAATGAAATAACTATGACCCTAATCGTACACCATAGTTAATTTCCGGATGATAAAATATCTTACGTTATTTTATGATTGATATTTATTGGATTTTACTGTTAATTTATGTAGTGATATTTAGCTTTACTTACGTTTTAGTATTTGACATGTGTCATAGTATGGAAGCAGGTTGACTGTGAACACAGATGTACTCCATAAAAGTAAACGAACAGGATAACAAAATGAATAATAAAACTATATTTCATTTCCTACTTTCTTCCAAATAACGTATCTTTATTTGGTTTATACATATGCCATTTCCAATGTAGACGTAAAACACATTAACATAATGTATGTACAGGGTTATATACGCCTCTGCTTGTGCATTTTTATCTCTCCTGAACAAAGAGCAGCCGAGCATATTAGATGGTGCCTCGCAAACTGAAACGATATTTACGACGTTTAGCTGGACTTCTAACTAAGACTTAAAGCAAAACAAATGTGGTCTATATTCCTTTATAACCCAAAGAGATATTTCTGTATTAAGTTGTCGGAATGACATGTCAATTTTGGCCATCTACGTCTGCTTGAATTATATAGGAAAGCAGTGTGTCAAACAAAACACAAACACCACAAACAAAAAATGATTGACAATAGGGCTACCGCCTTGGAACGATCAGAGTTAAGAAAATTGCCTACGGGGGTTTAATCTATTTGTCCTCTGTTTGAAATATATTACAACGACGAGACTCCAGTACCAATGATATTGAGTCTCTAATTTCAACTAAACGAGTATGATATATTATAAAGCGAAATAATTGTGCAACCGTTTACACACGAAACCATGTTTCAAGTAATGCAGATATAATCCTCTATCAGGTAAACAATGTACATTCCACTGTATATTTAAGCAAATATTGACCAAAGAAATGTTAAAATTATATATTGCAAATTATGCGAGTATGAAGTTCACTCGGTTGAAACAAATCATGTCTTTCATATTCTATAAATATATTTTATATCGACACATCTAAAGACAAAGTGAAACTATTGATTTCAGTTGTGGGCTGGAAACGAGACTACGTTAATGTTACCGGAAGTAAAACAAATGGCTTTCTCAAGGGTCGAAATTGGTCATAGTGAACAACAGTAACATCGTATTTGTGCATATACTCTTAGATTCAGCGACAATTGTATAATCCAGTCTGCACAAAATGCAATATATCTTCTTCGATGACCCCGGCGTATGCTTTAGGATTGGCTTTGTTTCTAACGCACTTGTCAAAAGTCATATACTGACGTTCAAATAATTGTGACCATTGAATGTGCATAACCCGTTCCAAATCCACTCGTATGAAATTAAACCATCAAACATTTGCTGTCATTTAGTTTTTTTTAATGCATTTGTGACGTTGAAATGCGTTGACCAGTATTGAAATGTTGACTAGTCCGAAAGTATGTCAATCGTTTAACCTTAATGTGCCAACATTAAACAAACCTTGCAACCTATTCACGAAAAAATTCAAAATGTAAATACCTACTAACTATACATTTCACCTTTACTCTGAGTCAAACACTCTTCAAATGTCATATGCACATATACATATTGACACAACAACCATCATTTAGGCAATACTGAGCGACCTTGATAATCTGTTAGACTATTTTGCAATTCTGTGCATTCTGGTTTAGGTTTGAGTTTCACCGTAATAGTTAATTTGAATAAAAGTCCATTTTGTGAAGACTCATTTGTTGTTGGTGTTGTTGTTGTTTTATTTCTTTTTTTAAATGTCCTTCAGATTAATTCTCAATATTTAGTATTAAGAATTTACTGCATATTTATTGGTATATAAATGCGCCTTTAATAGTCGAAATGTTAAATGTATCTAACATTTTAACTTTATATCGCCACAATCTCTTTCTCTATCTCTATCTCTCTATCTCTCTCTCTCTCTCTCTCCCTATTTCTGTCTATGTCTCTCTCTGAAACCCCGCAATTGCCATCATAATGGAAACTATCCAAATGATGGGCAATATGCCAGCAGATTATGTTTGTCTAGAGATACTGTTTCCCTTGTTTTGTTTGGTTTGCGCCTTTGGGTAATTAGGTGTCATAGGCATACATGGCTCGTAAATGTAATATCCAAGACAACCCGTAATTGGATCAAAGTTTGCAATACTTTTGATTATTTCTCATCTGATTAGTTATAATATTTGGATAAACTTAAAATCGCTGGACACCTGTATAATTAAAGGCACTATGAACCGCCCCACAACATTTTGTCCCGACCCACTTCGACATAACGAGTAGGAACCTTAATCTAAACCTTAGGAATACACATATGGAATTACTGTAAGCTAAACGATGCAGTTTTTACATTGTATTTTAAAAATCAATAATACTATTAAAAAGGTAACCGAACATTCGTATAACATTTTTTTTACATAAAAAGCATTTTCGTAAACATTATCCAAGTACAATATCAATGTATTAATAATGTAATTCCAATGCACCAGACAATATCATTCTCTTTTGCCAGTTTCACGACAGTTTCACAACGGTACCGTTTGACCTGGGAACAGTCGTAAATGGCAATTATACTGAGAAAAAATAAAAAGTACCCATCTTTCTTTGCCTTATTATATAGACAGCAAAACAGGAAATAATAAATGCTGTTTATAGAATAATTAGATCGGCCACCACCAATAATCCAACAAATATTGTTTTTGTTACATTATTATGTCAACTTTCGTGTTGTGGGAGTACATGTCGTTTAAGAACATATTTAACTTTTTCTGAATTGAAGACCAGTCCTTTCGAATTTCCCATCCTTGTGTCGTCATTGGCCCTTATACGTTGATGATGAAATCAATAGAACGAAATTAAATTTGAACAATAGGTGTTAACATAATTGATATAATTGTATCTAGTATTTATCTCGGATTTGCATACACACCTTCGAATGATCCAATCCTGAAACACACTCTCCGTCTTGTAACTTGTTATGAACATGAGAATAATGGTCCTATAGACAGCACAGCACTCAAACGCAAAGGCGCCGTAGATTCGCACTGTACCACAAACAAAGAGCAAACTAGCTATACAATCAAAATGACAATATACAACATAAGGAGCGGGAAGACAAGGTAACAGACCTTGAACGGTCAGTAGGACATATGTAAACTGTACACAACTTCGCTATTTTCATATCTTCAACGCTCAAATGGCAAGACCGTGTAAATAAACATACATCCCATCAAAAGAAAATCTATTACAATAAAGTCCACAACCAGAGAAATTAGGAAACGATACCTGTATATTTTGTAGATATATGTGTGTGTATATATATATAATCAGAAACACCTCAGGATGTATCCAGGATTGTATTGAACAACCACAACAGTTGCAGCCAATGAACAAAAAACAATCTAGGGTACTACCATAAAATCCAAGAACGAAAGTTCATGCACCTTCACCACTTTTAGAGTTGCAGAAGATGCAATCATGTAGTCCAGAAAAAGTTGTCCCATCATTGCACAAGAGAAAGGTGAAGCGTAGTAACTGACTGTATAGGGGGAACGACGTGCGATGTAATAGGACTGTACTGTATCATTTTTTGACAAATTATCGTCCTTATTAATTCTTAACATCGTTACATGCCCCGATAAACGAGTTAGCTGGAAGATGCACTTTTGAAAATTCAGTGCACAAGTAGTACCCATTGTAAAGCAATGATCACTGTTGATTGTGGGGTTAACGGTCATGATCACAATTTTCTTTACATTTGAAAAACGAATAATTTATCGTTTTCGGCGCCATTGCGTTTTATCATATAACACAATTTGTCTGATTTACTTGTTATCATCAGAAAATTATTTTCCCTTAAATGTAAAAGCATTTAGCAAATACTATTAAGCGCCAAGTTAAACATTATACAACGTCATCCTATGTTATTACACGTATAAGTAACATAAAATTGCATACACACGACGAAATTGAATAGCAAATACTTACATTCAGGTAATATATATATCAGGCTTTTTAAATGAAAGAAAAGTTAAAATAATCCGATAAGAATACATGCACATGCACACGTTCATGATTATGTTTAATGTTTAATGTCAGGCAGATATACTAACAGTTTATATGTTTTTGTTATAGATATGTTAAAAACATGTTTACGAGTAATTGTAATGAGTAGTTGCCACACACGTACCAAGAGAAAATGTTTACCTACTGCTAACCACATATTTCACATCTATGATACATTTGGTTTAGTGTGAGAAACAAAAAAACAATGGCTTGTTCAAGCACATGAGGTAAAATGCACTATTCCGCGAAAACTTCTTGAACCCTGCAACATTTTTGTTACAATACGAGCTCTCCATACACCACATTAACTTAATTATATATTTAGTGAACAAATATGTACAAGAAAGTATAAAAATGATCTTAAAAAAGCAACGAACACTGATATATCATTTTTTAAATAGAAAGTTAAAAATAAGTTTAAAGAACTGAAATGTTGGTTACTGGCTTAATGGTTTATGCTCTTGTTGCTCTGGCTTCTGCCAGGTCATTGAGTCCCTTCTTTGTGAATTTATAGGCGATTGTTTTTTGTATTTATATATACACGAGCATCTTTGTATTTTACTTATATTGCCTATTAATGCTGTCTTGTTGGTTAAATATAGTTCATGGCGGGGATTTTTTTATTTACACTGTCCCGTTTTATTGGGATGACAGTAGCGTAAGTGTGAGGTTTGGTACACCGTAGAGCCTGGTTTAAGCCACTAGCGGCCTTTTTTGCCACTGACCGTTCCAAGGCGGTAACCCTATTGTCAACCCTTTTTTATGTTTGTGACATCATATGCCTTTTATTCTTTGTTGTCATTGCCATTCATGTTTGTCGTTTTTCGTTTTTTTGGGGTTTACTGCGTTCTGTGAAAGCTGCATTTCATGTTCGACTTTTGTGCTTATTTTAAGTATTTGGAGGAAGATGATACAACGGAATAATACTGCCAATAAATTCATATGGTTATTTAATATACTTGGTATACCCCACATGCGGGGTGTCGTGGATTCAAGCCCCGGCCGAGTTGGATAACAGAAATCATAAACATGGTACTAGTAGCTCTCTTACTTGATGTTTTGCATATAAAGAGTATTTCGAGGACTGATCGGCCCGGTGTTAGTATAATTTTATAGATTGGGTTTATGTCACGTGTCTACAGCGTGGTATGTAAGTGTGGCAGCGCTATAAAGCTGAGCATTGAGCTCACTGATACAAGTAGTAGGCACCGTTACCACCACCTCAACCCCACTCACACACATGCACTCACGTACGCATACAAACACACATACATACATAAATACATACTTGATTTTATTAAAAATACTGTGTGCTGCGTCCGAAATTGAAAATACTAAATTAGTATCGTGATTTCGACTGTGGATAGTTCGCATCGATGAATCTAATTACAAGCTTTAGGGCAATATGATGCAGGTTCCATAGTCAATATCCGCAATGTATTATGTCGGTTTTGGTTTTAACATTTCTCTGAACGAGAGGCAAGCAATTTTGAAGTTGTTGCAGTCAGTAAATATTGGACAAAGTTGAAACGAGAATGTCGATTGCGTCTGTTTGGTGAAATTAAAAACGTCGTTTAAAACAGTATTGTCACAGATCTTGATGTGATCATTTAATATATACATTTATTTAATATGTATCTCATGTATATTGGGGAAACACTTTTTTTAGAAGTTTAAGGATTGTTTATTTATGAGTCGTACATAAGTTAATTTCATTGTAAATTATTCTTATATAGTATCGTAAGATGCAAATTAAATATTAAATTAAGATTGTGTCAGATTTCATAGAAATGAAGACCTAGTAACTGAAATCGTAATTTTCCGGGCAACTCTTTTTCTATGAAATATAATCGGAAACCGTATATTTTCGATGCTACCTGTACGAAGGTTAGATCAAATATGATATTTTACGTATCAATTCGTCGAAATGAAACTACTTCACCCGTGACTTATTCATATCCATATATTAGTATCAGTTTAAGAATAACGTCTGTAGCTTTAAAGTTAAAGTTTCGACCTCACTTGAACATATTACCGAGTTAAAACCCAATCGCGACGGTGCGATTGCCGATTATTCAGCTGCCTTTGGCAGCTGATTCTTAAATAGTGTTTGTATTTGTCTATGGTTAACTCATTGTGAATCATGTAGTTGACGATAAGCATGATTTACAACTTGAATTCCTAGAGAACTCGTCTAAAAAACGTGAGTGGTATAAACACATATTTTGGAATGTTCAAATGTTGTGATCTGTGTATTTGACGTTTTCGTAGATCAGTATACTCAGTGTAGAGAAAGTTGAGTTAGTGTCATAACATATGAGTACTCTCTGTTCACGCTTGCGTATTACGAAGAATCATGGATTAATATCAATATATAAATGAAACTATTACCATGCGCTTCAAATTAAGATATATCCTGAAAGTGCAATACATTTGGCCTCATGTTTCCTCTAATCTAGTTATTGTTTATGAATATATTTAGTCTGGAACACTCAGAGAGTAGTTGTACTAACTCCTATGATGCTATAAACTGGCCATAACTTGAAAAGTATTTGACCTATATTTTACTCACACGCAGCAATGTTATTTCCGGCATCTTTCATTCCGCGGTCCCGACTTAATTCCATTAAGCGATGAAAAGCTAATATTAGCAGGATTTTATATCTGATTTTTCGACAATAAAACACGTTTAAAAACAGCTTTAACAGGGGAAAAAAAGCGATAACCTGTTTAAAATTACCTATCAGTTGTTTTAATTTTACAATATACTTTTAAGCCTAAATTAACGTTTAATTTCTACCCCAGACAATCCCTTTTTCGCTTATTGGAGAAGGTGTTGGATTGGGTATAAACGATAAAACTCGGACCACGCAATGATATCCGGGATGTTTACGAAGCGCAATGAAACCGTTAGTGCAGATGAATAAAATCGCAAGTATTGGAATGGAATAAGTGCAACCCTTTACAAGTATTTTCATGGATGACGATTCATTAAATTTATTGAATCTCTGAATATATAAAGACACAGTTTAGCGTTATATTGCTTTTATTATAATGCCAAAAAAGGTAAAGAATAAGCAAATTCAGCATGTCCACACTGTCACTTAAAACGATTCTGATTTTTTTTATCAATTTGTATTTGAATGATATTTATCAGAAAATTAAATTCTGATGAAGGCTGTCAAACCGAAACGTTAAAATGTCGTTTGCTCTTAATTTGTTTATCTATCATTAAGGATTATATCAATAAGACCTAGGCCAAGTTGCAATGTGAACACTGTTGACGCATCCATTACTTTTGATAAAAACATCAACACTTATTTTTGCTTGATAACTCTCGGATTTTAATTTAGTATACAAACAATTGTTTGCACTCCTATTAGTTCACAGGCCCACAGTCATGTGTATTTACTTATCGGCATAGTTTTGACGCTTGCGTAAAACCTTGCTTGTGCAGTGTGATATTATTGAATAATATGACCCGCCGAGATATTTCGTTATAATTACTCTCGGCTTTGTACGTATAGAAATATAGGTATAAATAAATGTCAAGTTCAATTTCATATCGGTGTATCTCTTTTAATTATTCCATTAAGAGTGTATATTTTGAATTTACATCGAACAATGCGCAACTCAGAATTGAGCGTAGGTTAATAATGTAAGTTCATCATCAATATTATTTCATTTTGTTCTAGTGTATTTTATCTTCGTTACACGCTCGTTTGAAAAGAGGGACGTATTATGTTTTTTCCGTACGTACGTCCGTCCGTACGTAAACATTTTGCATCCTGGCCAATACATTCGAAAGCATAACACCCACACTCATGAAGCTATCATTGCCACAGTTGATAGGAGGAACGTTTTAGCTTTTTGAACATATGAAAATACGCATTCCGCGCGATAACTTCAACATCGTCACACCAACACCCATTAAACTTCAAAGACACATTGATTTAGGTGAAAGGAGCACCCTATTGCTTTTTAGTTCAATTGGTCAGTGGTCAAGGTCGCCATTTTTAAACATTACTTTGGTGAAAATAAATTGATTAGTTACATACGTAATGATTTCTTTAAAATATCTTACTTAATTCTAACATCAGTTTTCGTCCGAAATAAAACATAAAAAGAATTATTACTGCTGTATTTAAATGCCGCTATGTTTTTCGACGATTTTCCTAATAATATGGTATTTTTTCAGTTTTAAGATACATATATAAGAGAACAAAATCGTATATAATTAATATATCAGCATAATCAATAGTTGATTTGATGTATCATTTCAACTATAATCAAAGCCTAAGGTTTATACTCGACACCAAATGTGTGTATTTCACACCTACATCTACACGAATATCCGAGACAAGCGCTGTGTACTGGGCATAGATACATTTAACATCGATTCCAACGAATGTTCTGTGAACTTATTTTTATCTCTCGCGATGTCTGCCTGGGTAGATCCAATACTAAGCAAGTGTAGATAAAGTGTCTTGCTCAGGTACACAGCACATATTGTCATGGCGGGGATCGAACCCACTTGCTTTCGATCATGAGTCCAACGATCTAGCATTAGACCACAGCGCTTCAGCGCCTGGCAGATTTGTTGGGGATGCAATTTTGTAATTATTCGTAGATGCATTAATGGGTATAAACCGATTGGAAAAATTCTTACTAGTACCATCTTATTGAGTACCTTGTAGAGAAACAAAATATCCATTATTGCAGTGTGAACAGGGTAGCTGATTCCTGTTTTTAAAGTTATCTCTCCCTTTTAAATACAAATCTGGTTTCTTTAAAAAAAAGAAATCTCTGAAACTACAAGAGCACTACATGTTTAATATGTTGCATGTTTAATAAGGTTAGGGTCCTCCACCAAGTATTTCTGAAATGGTGACCCTTGGATTAAATTTGGCCCAACCCCGGGGGTAACAGTTTCACATAGAGTTATGAAGGAAAACCTTTAAAAAATCTTCTTCTTTAAAACCTCTAAGAGCTAAGGGTCTAATACGATGCATGTAGCATAAGCTTATGGCCCCACTAGCAAATTTGTTAAAATGGTGACCCTGGGGTCATATTTGGCCCTACCCCAGGGATCATTTATTTACATAGAGTCATATAGATTTTTGTTTAATGTTCTCTGAAAAATCAAAATAAAGAGCCAGCGGTCCAATATTTTGCATGTAAAATAACTTATTGTTACCTACGAGTTGTATTCAAATCACGACCCTGGGGTCAAATATGGCCCGGTCCCGGGGGTCACAGTTTTACAAAGATTTCTATAGGAAAGACTATAGCATGTTTTTCTCTGAAACTACAAGTGCTAGATTTATAAACAGTTGCGTGTAGCGTAAGAATATTGTCTCCTACTAAGTTATTTTTAAATGTTGACCCGGCGGTCATACTATTACATTCAGTTATTTCAGAAAACCTTAGTTAAAAATTGGTTATAATGGGGTCAAGTATCACAGTTCACAAGTTCACAGTTTTCCGTAGATTTATATAAAAATACAACATGCTGTTGTTATTTAAGAACATGAGAGCACTTTGAGACAAGGCTAGTGGTGGGTCTATTTTTATGGTTTATTGTTGTTCACTTTTCATAAAATCACTTCAAATATAGTTATAACTTAACTGCAATATTTAGTACGAATGAGATTTTTGATAAGGTATTACATTATAAAGACTTAAATAATTAAAACACTTAAGTATAGTAAAAGGAAAAAGAAACGCATCTCTGGAATTTCCGCTATATATTGTATATTATGCACACATAATTCCACATAATATTCCAAAGCAATCCCAAGAAGTTTTGTAAAATAAAATTAGACATTTGCAGTTAGTTAGAGAAAGGACACAACTGTGATGTTGTAGACGTTTTAATCACAGTACACTTTGTAACAAGAAATACATAAATGTTAAAGTACATCTTTGAAAAATTGAGCCAGTCCAGTACTGTATTTAACGTAACGAGTTTGCAATATTGTGCATACTAAGTTTGCTCACATGCTTGAACCAAACGCGCACTCTGTCAATAAGGAAACGTTGAAAGAATAATATTTGCTGTGTTACGTGTTGGTTTAGTCTTTTTTTCGGAAAGGAAAGGTCTTACGTAGCCGATTAACAGCAGCATATTGTACATACAATATATAGCGAAAATTTCCGAGTTGCGTTTCTTTTTCCTTTCTGTATATATGTCTATTTTAACGATGTTTACAAATCGCATATTGAATAAATCCATGAACTAAAATCACAAAGGAGACTACTGCATTTTCAACTCATGGCAAAAAAAGAAGAAGGCATGTTCCGGTTATACTGTTCATTTTTACGTAATTGTAATACACATTTGTAATCTTAATTGTAGTAGAACCGGTATGTCAGACATAGCTTATAGAGTATAAATCTGTAAATCTAACCGTAATTACTAAATGTGAATTTCTTCGGATTAAAGGGTTGTGGTTATAACTACGCTAACCCAATACAAACAGGTGATATTCTCTGTCTCTTTGTTACAATGACAATTGTTCAGATGTGGGTGATTTAGTTGATGAGGCTTTGCTTGTGTGGTGTTTAGCGTCATTTTCCAGCACATGTTAGGCTATGTACGACGGTCGAATTGTTTTGTGGTGAATGCAGACACCCACTTATTCCTTTGTACAACAAGTACTGTTTAACTCCCACCATGTGTAAGAATCACAAGTTGACGAAGAAAAGGTGAGGAGCAGGCATAGTGATAAGCCTGGCCCTGCATGGCTCTACAGTGTCGGTGACGGTGGTTTGGGCTGGAAGAAGATTTCACTCTCTGATCGTCCATGGGTAAAAGTAGTACTTGTATCCATCCTTCTGGGCAGTAGGTCTATATAGTCGCCGGGGACCTCTGATATGCCTGTTGTTCGGCATTACTAGGTGTGTGTCTACATCCACTAGTCCATATCGGATCTTAAACAACATGGTTAATAAACTGCTGTACCTTTCGATTTAAGATAAGTATAGTTTGTGTGTACAAACCGTGCAGCTCTCCGATGGACTTGTTCAAGGTTGTGTATATCAGTTGTTTTATGGGGATCACATTCGGTGTATGCATACTCCAGAGTACTCCAGTGTAGTTCGTACACTTGTAGTATATGCGGTATAATTCACTGGTTTAGTACGCTCACCAAGGTTACGTCTTATAAACCCCATGGTCCTGTTGAGCTTGGCTACTGTATAATTGATTTGGTGCTTCCGTGTGACGTATTCGTTAAAAGCTACTCCAAGTTACCATGTAGTTGATAGGATGAGTTGATTAGAGGACTTGTTTGTTGTGGCTCTGATAACTGTACATATAAACTGGGTGAAATTTCATTCGCCAGTCTTCTTCCCATTTCTCTAGAGCTGAAAGGTCTTTCTGAAGTAGTACTGATACTCTGGGTACCAATCCTTATGTGTAAGCGTCTACACAAATTGTTATCATATATGTTATGTTATATTATAATATCAAGTAACATTATTTAAATAAGATAATATGTACTGGGTATTTTGAACTGTATTCTATTATCATAAAGCCTTTATTGCAACCCGACAAACATGGACTTGATGCCATCTTGCTAGATACAGTTATCCGTTGTAAACCCAGCTTCATGAATATATTCATGATGTTTTAACATTTTAGTTGTATGCATTTTAATACAGTAACCCTGCTTGAGCCCATACAGCCTGTTGTTGCAGTAAATAAAACTAGGGTTTTGAAATACACAGGACCCTGGTTCCAGCCTCACTGGCGCCAGTAAATTTCATCTGTGTATTCCTGGGCAAGACGATTGCCCTTTCCCTCATCCGACGGATGGGGACGTATACCGGGCGGGCTGATGTATCACATGTCTCTTCTCCGATCACGTTGAAGAAGCAAATGATTATTTTCATTAGTAGAAGTAGGGCAGGTTCCTATATTCCCATGTATCCTTTCTATCTCTCCCTCCCCCCTCTCTCTCTCTCTCTCTATCTCTCTCTCTCTCTCTCTTTCTCTGGGGTGGGTCTAAATAACCTTATATGATGTGTTGATGCAACATTAAACAACATTTAATTATGTTTCTTTAAGAGTGCTCATTGAAAAGTCTCACCCACAAAATAAAGAGTAAAGCTATGCATCTTCACAACATATTTTGGAGTAAATAATCCTACTGAGATCAATGATGACCTTTTTAAGGCAATACAAGTCTTTGCCATTGTTGGCATTGTTACCCCTACATTAGCAACCAACCTTGTTTTTTAGGTAACTGTCATTCATGTTGTACTTGTGTGCAAAAACGGAGTTGATACGTACTAACAGTCCCAATCCTAGATTAAATCCTTACTATAAATCAAGTACGACATCGCAACCTATATTATGATACATATATTAATCAGGTGCCATTGTAACAACTGCACCAACACTAACGAATAGTTGGCACAGTAAGTGGTTAGTACAGTGGTCTGGGTATTACCTTTAAACTTCCTCGTCGATCTGTTTTGAGCATTGACACAACATGCATAATAGTTGTACATTTCATATGCAAAATTCATCATTGTGATTTATACGGATATGGTTAATTCAGGTGTTACAATCCTTAAACTGTATATATATTGCTATTAAAAAGCTTCGAAATTGACATCTTATTAGATTTTATGTTGCAATTTGCATTGTTTTACTTTTAATACATGTCTTTATATGTAATACAGAATCCAAATGTTTAATCATAATAAGTATTAAAATAGCGCATACATCTAAATATAAAAGACTGAATTAAATGTTATGAAAAGCGTAAAACCGCACATTTCTAGAATCCTTCGGATTGTTTGTGTCGTTTGTGCAATAAATGTCTATATCAGACTATTTTAATAATATTGATGTTGCAGTTACTGTGAGAAAGGCTTCTACTTCCAGTTCAACGTGTATCAATAAACAAATATATGCAATGCCTTGAACGATTGAACGTTGCAAAGTACATCAATGCATTAATCTTTTCTAAAAACACTACGTCATATAGTAATATCATTTAAATCATCGTAGAAAGGTTGGAAATTTGTGATTCTTATAAGTTTACACATATAATGAAAACAATATCGATTAAACTAAATGCATAAAAAATGCGTCAATAGTGGATCAATACCGCCTTGGAACGGTCAGTGGCACAAAAGGCCGATGGGGGTTTAAACCAGGTTCTAGGGTGCACCAAACCTCACACTTACCCTACCGTCAACCCAATAAAACGGGACAGTGTAAATAAAGAAATCCCCGCCATGAACTATTCTCTAACCAACAAGGCAGCATTAATAGGCAACATAATTAAAACACAAAGATGCTCGTGTATATAAATAACAAAACACAATAGCCTAGAAAGCCACAAAGAAGGTACTCATTGACTTGGCAGAAGCCAGAGGAACAAGAGAATAAACCATTGAGGGCACGGCAAGACAAGACTGCAGACAAACATCCAACGTCAACGTCCTTTTGGGCTTTAGGTAGACGTCCTCATAGGGTCCGCAGCCTGTCTGGTCATCGCACAATTAAAGAGGAAGGCATAGTGTCGAACTGTAAATGGGTCCACCACCAAGCATGCAGTGCGTTGCCAAATGATAGGGTCATAACCTATTTTGATAAACCTTTTAACAAGTTTAACAAAGATAGTATGAAAGTGATCATGGCCAAGGATCTTACTAAGTTTGTAAATCACGTCAGCATAGAAGTCAGGTTGTGATAGTCCTTGTCGCAGAACTTTTTGCATTTATCATGCTCAACGATTTCCAAATTTCTCATTTCATACTCTTTCTATAGGAACATTGAACACTTATTTAATTACTAGATGTAATTAAAATACTAAAACACAAACTTATATGAGTAATATTTATTTCTATCCAAACCATGACAGTTCAATGTATTCTATTAACGTGTTTACCCCCTAAACAAACTTATCAAATATCATCAACATATGTATCTCACATTATTATCCACCGCGGAAAGAGAGGGAATATGTTAAATGTAGGCGTATATGCTTCCATGTTTTCGTGTGTTCGTCCGACACACATTCCTTTCATTTATGGTGTTGCTGAAGAAGTTTGCAACGCTTTCATGTAAATAGTAAAATATGAAATATAGTACCATTTTTTTCATATTGCAACGAGTAAAAAAGATGTGCTTAAAATGGTACTCAAATCCACGGTCTTTGGCTTATCATGCCAGTGCGGAATCTAAAAACACATGGGTAATTTTGAAATCGATTGTTCATGACATAATTTGACCTATACTATGTTACATAATATAATTGTAAAAATAGTTAAGACAGGTGTCTTTACCTTTAATAGAATTGCAACACAAATTAAGTTGACTTTTACAATACGATATGTTATGAATAACGTTTAAACTTAAGATGCTTTGTAAGTAGAAATCTAAGAAAGTAACCGCACTTTGGGTATATTTATTTGAGACATATCTAAAGAAACCTTATGAATACGGGCCCAGTTATGACATTTTATTTTCTCTTGCACATGGCCATTTTCAAGAAGATTTTGTAGTTGTTAGTATCATTTGTATACGCGGAGACCTATATGGAAATAGGATTCCGCGCGATAACTTCAAAACCATAACATCCAAACCCATGAAACTTCATCGATGCTTGCCTAGATAAGAGGTAGAACCCAATTGTATTTTAATCTTCATAAACAAAATCCACCATGTTTCATAATTATACCAAAGTTCTACCAGAAAGTTATAGTAGTATTAAAATGTAGTATATGCAAATTAATATAATTACTTTTAACATATGCATGTTTTGAGCTAATAACTAATTGGGATTCAGCTGTACAACCTGCATCTGTCCCGAGTAATTGGGATAATATTACGCCATGGCCATTACATATACAGGTACCAAACTGAAATACACAATGGGAGTTAACTCTATCACGTATGAAGGGGTATCCACATGTGTTTATCATGGATAAAATGTATTTGGAGTCAGTAGGTCAACGTTCAAGGTCACCATGACACTATATGGGACTACACGTTTCGCGTGATAACTTCAACATCATCCTCCCACACTCATACAACTTTATAATTGCATTGTCTTTTGTATGAAAAGGAAACCTATTATTGTTAGGGTCTGTATACCAGGTTAAGGTTTTCATGACCGCACATGATTTAAATAACAGTATAACATGAATTTACGATTGTTATGATATATTACTGAAATAATGTACTAAGAATGCAAATATTTGTTCAGTAAGCCTGATAAGTAGTTGCACACGCCGAATTCGAAGTACAAACTTCCCACAAAATAACTGCAGCATCAATATTATTAAAATTGTCTGATATAAACATATATTGTACAAACAACACAAACACTTCAAAGAATTCTTGATAAGGGAAATGTGAGGTTTTACGCTTTTCATAACATAAATATATTTCAGGCGTATGCGTTATTTCAATACTTTCTGATTAACTATTTGGATTACGTATTCCACATAGACATGGATTTAAAGTTATCATTGCGAATTGCAGCATAAGATCGTGTCTATTTTAACGCTGTTTAATATCAATTTAAGGAACGATTTTTACACCTGAATTACCAACATAGCTCACAATGAGGAATTATTCATATACAATGTACAAATATTATATGCATTTAAACGAACCATTTTTGTGTCTCTACTCAATATAGAATCGACCTAGAAAAAGCTTTAGGGTAATAACCAGACCACTGTACAAACTATACTCCTCAAAATAAGTTAAGGGCCGCAAGAATATTTCTCCATATGCTTACCATATGCTTACCAGTGAAACTAACTACATTCCATTTTCAAACGGTTAAACATAATATGTAAGCAATGTTGCATTAAACTGGACATTGTCAGGTCTTCAACATTAGGTGAAAGAAAAAAATGTTGATATGCATTGTTTGTTAATTAAAAAGAGTCCGAGATTTGTGATAATTTATAAACATTATTATTTTGACCAAAAACAACAATACTAAAATATAGATATAAAAATCGAACAGGAAAAGTAAAAAGAACAACTTTAAAGATGAACTAGAAATGTAACCCCAAGGCTAGCAAATACCCTCAGCTCAAGGCTTTTACTATATGGGGAAGAACGTTCTTGACCTTGACCCCAGTGATTCAAAATGCCACACCAAGGTTCCTCTCCATATAAGCTACCTACCCTGCAAGATTAACCGCACTACCTCATTCCTAACAAAAGTTATTGAGCGGACACTATGTTTCTATGTTTAGTAACAGTGACCTTGACCTTGACGTCAGTGACCCCAAATGCCGAGCTTCCTTTTTATATAAGTAACATATCCTGCAAGTTTCATCGCAATACCTCATTCCTAACAAAAGTTATTGAGCGGACCTTCTATTTTTAGTAACAGTACACTTGACCTTAACCCAAGTAACCCCAACGGCAATCCCAAGCTTCCTTTCCATATAAGCTACATACTCTGCAAGTTCCATCGCAATACCTTATTCTTGACAAAAGTTATTAAGCGGACACCGTTTTTCAATGTTTAGTTACAGTGAGCTTGACCTTGATCCCAGTGACCCCAAATGCAATATCAAGCTTCCTTTCAATATCAGCTACCTACCCTGCAAGTTTCATCGCAACATCTCATTCCTAACCAAGGTTATTGCGCGGACACCGTTTTTCTATTTTTGACCCTAAATGCAATCCAAAGCTTCCAGTTCATATAAGCTACCTACCCTTCAAGTTTCATCGCAATATCTCAACATTTAATGATCGGACAACATTGCGTCTACGGACGTACTCATGGAGAGGTATTTTGGAGTGTATGATTTTCTGAAAGAACATACAATAAGTTTCAAAATGAGACATGTGTGCCATCTGAGCATTGGGGCTTTAGTGAGTTTTGGGGGAAATCGGTGAGTTTTGAGACGAAAATCGCCGAAATCTGGAATTATTTTTAGAAAACGAATGGAATATATTAGGACCAATTTGAATTGATGGAATCTTTCGCGGAACGCATCTCTACGTGTCCCATCATATAATTTATGGAGCGGATACTTAAATATTGTGATTTTGGGTAAACGTGTTAAAAAATTGAATAAAATCGCTGATTTCTGTAATACATTTTGGGGTATTTAACTAAAAAATAAAAATATATCTAATACAATAGAAAAAAGAAATATTGTAACCTTTTTGGGCAGGGTAAGGTTCAGTGATTAAACAGAAAAAAGTTCCAAGCCGCATGATGTTTGGAAATGCCTTAATTTTGGGGCGAAAAATGTGTGTCTTTGTCAAAAATCGCCGGAATCTGGAATTATTTTTTAAAATTAGTTTGAACATAAAGTTCCAAACCGCATGATGTTTGGAAATGCCTTAATTTTGGGGGGAAAAATATATACAGTATAGTTATATAGAGAGAAATAGCCTTGAGCGACCCACAGCCGACGGCCGCTGGGCAGACCAACAGGTTTTGTGACTCAACGGGAACGGTGGCCAGCCTCGGCAAAGGTCCCTGCTACGCGTGGCTTTCGGTCGCTAGACTGTATCAGGAGGAGGGCTACCTGAGTTCGGGTCTCGAACATGGCATCTAGAGCTATATACAGTATAGTTATAGAGAAATAGCTGCTGGGCCGACCTACAGATCTTGTGACAAAACGGGACCCTCTTGGACGCCATGTTTGATTTCTTTTTATTGTGTTACACATAAATTTCAGCATATTATACACAGTCTAATTAATATTCTGATATATAGAAACCCTTACAGACGAACACCAGTTTTTACAGTCACATATTTGCACTAAAAATAAGGTTTTTTTGGTAATGAATGTGGTGTAACGTAAATTAGAGAATAGTTGCATTAAGTTTGAAGCGCTTCTCAACTTATTTTAATAAAAGTACATGTATTATGTTTTTTACATGGTTTTGATTTAATTTAAATTCAACGTTTTTAATGTACATTGAAATTTTAATTGTAATGTTTACATGCACTTACTCACTAAAGCGCAACGCTCAGAATTAATGGCACACCTGTCTCATTTTGAAACTTATGGTATGTTCTTTCAGAAAATCATACCCTACACAATCCCCCATGGGGGAGAGGGGTCTACTGCCAGCTCAATAACTAGTACATGATGTGTTGTATTTGTTCGGGAGGTTATGTCATGTCTTTTTTTAGCAAATTCCCATAAGGTATCAGCTAGAGCAGGCTTGTTTGCTTATAAAAGCAAATAAAATGTCAGCGTGACATACACTCCTTGGAAACATATGATAGGTCGATGACAATATCACCAGGTGAGAGTAGGAATGTTCCATAGAAGAAAGACGGTTTTCTGGTATATTATTGCACATTGGACTGCAGAATTGTTATAATATTTTTTTTCCGTTCTTTCTTGAGCATTTATGTTATATCTGATACAATAAATGACTTGTATATGTATAGTGTGCAACAATGTATTACTTAAATTTGATAAGTTTATGTTCAAACTATTTTCAAAAGATAATTCCAAATTCCGTCGATTTTTGACGGAAATATACATTTTTCGCCTGAAAATTAAGGCAATATTTTAAGCATCATATGGTTCAGGACTTTCTACTTAATTATTGGAACTTTGTCTATCCAAAATGTTACAATATGTCTTTATTCTATTGTATTAAATATTTTTTCTAAATTTTAACCCAATACCCCAATGGATTACAAAAATCAGTGAGTTTTGTCATTTTTTCCAACATCTTGCCCTAAAATGCGAATATTTGAGCACATATATTATATATGATGCCAGGAAAAAATTGAATAAGTATGCTGTGCAACATTTTATTCCTTCAATTTGATAAGTTTATGTTCAAACTAATTTTAAAAAATAATTCCAGATTCCGGCGATTTTTGACAAAGACACACATTTTTCGCCCCAAAATTAAGGCATTTCAAAACATCATGCGGCTTGGAACTTTTTTCTGTTTAATCACTGGACCTTACCCTGCCCAAAAAGGTTACAATATTTCTTTTTTCTATTGTATTAGATATATTTCTAATTTTTAGTTAAATATCCCCAATGTATTACAGAAATCAGCGTTTTTATTCAATTTTTTAACATTTTTACCCAAAAATCTCAATATTTAAGTATCGGATCCATAAATTATATGCAGGGACACGTAGAGATGCGTTCCGTGAAAGATTCCATCATTTCAAATTGGTTCTAATGTCTTCCATTCTTTTCCTAAAAAATAATTCCAGATTTCGGCGATTTTCGTCTAAAAACTCTACGTTTTCCCCCAAAACTCACTAAAGCCCCAGCGCTCAGATGGCACACGTGTCTCATTTTGAAGCTTAATGTATGTTCTTTCAGAAAATCATACCCTACAACATTCTCCCTGTGAGGGGTGGGGAGGGGGTCTACAGTCAGCTCAAGAACTATATGTTAGGGTTTAGCCCACAAGTAAACGGCCAAAATCGAGCCCACAAGTACCATGTACATGTGAAATCCCCACATGTCGTATTTGTACTGGTGAAGACTTATGTGATGAATTTAATTAACGGTTACTACTTCATCATGATAGTGGACAGACAGACGGACGGACGGACGGACGGACGGACAAGCCGAATGGAGTATACCCTATCACAAACTTCGTTTGCGGGGTGTATAATAAAATACAAATAAGACATCACAAACACAAAATGGTTGACAATAGGACTACCTCCTTGGAATTGGCAAAATAATGCCGCTGTGGGTTTAAACCAGGTTCTAGGGTGCACCAAATCTCACACTTACCTACTGTCATCCCAAGAAAACGGGACAATGTAAATAAAGAAATCCCCGCCATGAACTATTCTCTAACGAACAAGGCATCATTAATAGGCAATATAAGTAAAACACAAAGATGTTCGTGTATATATAAATACAAAAAACAATAGCCTAGAAAGCCACAAAGAAGGTACTCAATGACTTAGCAGAAGCCAGAGAAACAAGAGAACATACCATTGAGGACACGACGAGACAAGATTGCACACAAACATCAAATGACACCGTCCTTTTGAGCTTTAGGTAGACGTCATCTTATGGTCCACAGTCTGTCCGGTCATCGCACAATTAATGCATGAATGAATGAATGAATGAATGGTGTTTTACGACACGTCGACACATAAATAGGTCATATTGTGCGCAAAAACTGATGAAATATGAAGAAATGAAGTAGTAATTGAAAATTAATGTAAATATATCAAGATAAAACTATTTACAAAAAAGGGATGATATGGTAGTAATATAAACTATATATGTAAATCAACAAATGCCCGTAAACGGGTATATAAATAAGTAAGTATATATAAGAACATATTATAATGACTTACATAGTCTGATTTCTTTCAGGAAATCTAAAACAAGACTAAAATCTATAGTATCAAATAACATTTTCATAGTATTAACATTGTAGTACCTTTGACGCATAGGATCAAAGTCTACACATTACAACAAAGCAGGGTATACATTCTGGTAATTGCTCACCTTGTTATACATATGAATGAGTGTAACGTGTATGCCCTATCCTGCACGGGGCTAGAACAACTTCTTCTCGACGAATTGGTCTACTAGAAGAACGCCATTCCACGAGTAACGGTTTAATAGAATGGAGTTTATTGTTAACTGACCAATCCCAAGCGGCTTGCCAAGAGTTACAAATGTATGTGTTAATACAACTTTTAAAATCAGTATAAGGTAATTCGGCATTACATATATGTAAACTTAATGCTGCTTTAGCAGCACCATCAGCTCTATCGTTACCACGTATTCCTATATGGCCTGGAAGCCAGCAGAAAATAATAACATTATCAATCAACTATAAGATAATTGAACTTTTGTAAAAGTTGAAGCACAACTGGGTTATCATGTTTCATATTATCCAGGGCTTGAGGAGATGAAAGGGAATCAGAAAATATTACAAAATGGTCATCATCAGATTCCTGAATATGGTGTAAGGCAAGTTCAGCTGAAAAGATAGAGGCCTTGTCAGGCAGGCGGCTCTGTATGCTGTCTTTGTGAAGAACAGCTGCTGCAGCTACCTTATCTCCATCTTTAGAACCATCTGTGTATATATGTTGAAAGTAACTGCATTTCGATTTAATTTCATTTAATTTGCTTTGAAAGACAGTAGGGTCTGTACTGGATTAGTTACTACAAAGATCAAAAATAATTGTTCGCACAATTAAAGAGAAATGCGAACTGTAAATGGGTCCACCACCAAGCATGCCGTGCGTTGCAAACTGATAGGGTCATAACCTCTTTTGATAAACCTTTTAACAAGTTTAACAAAGATAGTACGAAAGTGATCAAGAGCAAGGATTTTACGAAGTTTGTAAATCGCGTCACCATAGCGGTCAGGTTGTGATATTCATTGTCGCAGAAGAGTTCTTTATTACTTTTATATTTAGAAAGAAGATCAGGATTACGATAATAAGATATGCAAATGTTTTACGAAGTTTATGGTAACGGTAGCCCTGATGGAGTAGCTTTTTAGTTATACAAATATTACGAATATTAAAGTCCTCAACTAGTACAAGCTCTAGAAAAACGAATAAGTTGAGAAACATAGACCCCATAAGAAGTTGATCGGGGAACAATATCAAATGTTCAATGGAGAGATGTAAATCGAGAAAAGACGCGTTAGTATCAGAAATGTTTTGTCAATTTATTCTTTACGTTTAATCACTGCCAATGGAGCTGTGGACGCTAAATTTTAATTTCCCCCGAAATTGACCAACCATTGACAGTTTAAAAGCATATACCGAACAGTTTTTAAAAAGGCGCTGATTTTTTTACCAATAATATTAAGTAAATGTTCAAGACCTAGTTCAATATTTGTCACTGCACGCTTATCTGTAGAGCTACTCTAAAGAAATTGGTGACAGTTATTTGCTAAGGAATCAATAGTCATGAAGTAATACGAAATAACAGTTTTGTGTGAAAAAAAAAGGATTTTATTGAAATTTCAAAATCTGATTTTTTTTTTTTTTTGCAATGTGTATTTAAACTTGTGCGATGATGCAGACTTTAATCTTATCGAAATAAAGAAGGTCCTTAACTTATTTGAGTAGTATATTTACGATGGCAACTATTTTTTAGTATTGATGCAGTTGTTACAATAACACCTGATTAGGATATGTGTCTTAACATATGTCGTGATGATCTCCGTTCTCGATTAATATTACGGAAATGACTTAGGTTAAGCAGTATTTATATTGCTTTTAAGTGGTCGTCATTGATCTTAAAATGAGTATTTCCTAACCAAATACGAGTAGTGTGTGAAAATACATAGTTTTAAACATTATTTTGTGGGGTGAGACTTTTTCAATATTATGCATTTTTAAAGAAACATAATTAAATATTGCTTAATGGGTTCATCAACAAATATTAGGCTAGTTCGAACCACCTCCAGAGCGAGAGACAGAGAGAGAGAAAGAGGAGAGAGAGAGAGAGAGGAGAGAGAGAGAGAGAGAGAGAGGGAATAATGCATTCCCTATTTATACTAAATTATAGATTCCGATGATTCTTTAACAGTGCTCGGAGAAAACAATCCGATTCACTACCCGAAGCATTGTGGTGTAGTGGTTATAGCGTCTGCCTTGCATTCGGGAGGGACGTGGAATCGAGTCCCCTGACCGCGTCATACCAAATACTTTAAAAAATGGAGTACTTACTGTAACCCTTGCCTGACGAGCAAATAATGGGTAGTGATACGACTGATTGACCAGTGTCAGAATAATGTGACTGGATGGGTGGGGGTATCATGTCTACTACGGCGTGGTATTCCAGTGTGACAGCACAATAAAGAAACCATTGAGTTCGCTGCTTCAAGTAGACATATCATCACATCACACAACAACACACATATAAAAGTCCAGACATTGTGCCTATAATCGTCGGGTAGGACGCCTGTCGTAGGTGGAGGGACTATAATCCTTAGAAATACACACACACACACATAAATCATGTGACTGTCCACATTAGATAAATTTACTTTCCGCCGTGCTATATACATCTTCTTTTACCGAATAGTATGCAACATATGTGATGATTAGTGTAAACTGTCCTTGTTGCTATATACGTCTGGTTTTAGCAAATATTGTGCAGCAATATGTGAAGATTAGTGTAAACACTATCATAAATGCATCAATTACTTGGTATACTATGCAACATACAAAAGCTACTTTGTAATTCATATATTCGAGGCGTTGGTGTAGAGGTAGAGGTAGAGCGCCCACCTTACATGCGAGGTGTCGTGGATTCATTCCCCGGCCGAGTTGGACCACAGCAATCATAAATATGGTACTAGTATCTTTCTTACTTGAAGTGTTGTATATACAGAATAGTTCGAGGACTGGTTGGCCCGGTGTAACATTTGACATAGTGAGTTTATGTTATGTGTCCACAGAGTGGTATGTCAGTGTGGTTTATGTTATGTGTCCACAGAGTGGTATGTCAGTGTGGTTTATGTTATGTGTCCACAGAGTGGTATGTCAGTGTGGAAGCACAGTACAGTTGAGCATTGGCCTCACTGGTACAAGTATTAGACACCGTCGTGATATGACTGAATTATTTGAAAGGCGACATTACCTCACCGCCACCCTACCACCCCAACTCCCTACACCCCCACACACATACATACATGGACTCCAACTAGCACGCACGCACGCACGCACACACACACACACACACACACATACATACATACATACATACATACATACATACATACATGCATGCATGCATACATATTTTATTTTGTTCGAAACACGAACGTACGCGAGCGCGCACGCAACCACACACACATACGCACGCACAGATTAACATACTTACAGAAATACTTATTAAAAAGACTGTGTGCTGCGTCCGAAATCGAAATCTGAATCAGGTCATGTTATTGCTCCGGACCGGTGGAGACTTCGCTTCGATGAATCTAATTAAAAGCTTTAGGTTCAAATTAATCATAGAATGCTTGCTTTTGGTTTCAACTCGTTCATATTTTCAAACGCAAACAAAACGGTAGGTATTTTATTTTACTTACAGCTATGCCTGATTGACATAACAAACACTATGTTTAGATATGTATATACATTAGGTCAATACGTTTCTGGCCAATATTAGTGGAAAAAAGGCGAGAGATTGCATATAAACTTACTATTGTAAACTGTACATAACATGCAAAATGTTTGCACCATCAAGACAAAATTCCCCGCTTTATACATAGTTCGATTCTGTGTCCACTAAACCAGTTCGATTTAATACTACTGGAGAGCACAAGTACTACATTTCAAACGATTCACCCAGTGGTCAACGTGATACTAATATTTATTTGAACGAGATGCAAGCAATTTAGAAGATTTTGCAGTTTTACTATTGGAAAAGTTGAAATTATTATATCGGTAGCGTCCATTTGTTGAAATTAAAAACGTCTCATTTTAATTCGCGTTATTTGTTATACTTAAAAACTTTTGTTACAGATCTTGACGTGATCATTTAATACATATATTACGCGTGATGTAACTTTTTCACATTGAAGCATTTGTTTGAGTTCTACAATCTCCATATAGTTACGTCGTATAACATGCAGAAGTGTGCACCCTTTCATGATTGGGATGCCTTTTGTTTTTCGCCGGCTTGTAAGCCGTCGAATAAACTTGTGATTATGTTTGCTAAGTCCACTGGAAGGAGGAGTAATTAATGGGAACAATTTTATTTTGTCGAGTACTATTGCAGTACTAATGTTAACACATATTCTGATATGGTAATGGCATTATGTTCAAATAAATGTTTCTTTAAACTGTATGTGCATAAATGTACTCTTTATCTAAATGTTGTTTGTGTGCCAGTTTATATGTTTCGTGTGTATACATAATGAAACTCTTAAATTAATGTTTAAAACGCAACACTTATTTCACTGAATTTAACGGGGGGTGTATTTCCCGCATCCTATGGCATTATACTATACAGATTTTATGTAAAATATACAACATATTATGATATAGAAACACACGCACATATATATATGTTGGCGCGGCAAATTTAACGTGTGACTCTCTGATATAAACTGAAATGTGTAAATTACTCAATATCTACTTAGCCATGTTCAGTGGTACAGATTGTAATCGGCGATTTAGCTCAGTGGTATGGCATTTGCCTCGGATGCGGTTGTAATCTCGAGTGGCGCAATTTGTTTGTTTTGCATTTTTGTTTGTGTGTAGTATTTTATTGTTTTTTAGGATATTCCTCATTCATGTTGATTCCTTTAATTTCGATTAGAAAAAATAACAAAACCACACACACATACACAAACAAAAAACAAAAACATACTTACGAACGTTATGGCATGAGTAGATTTTGATTCCAGCATCTTTTTGAACAATTTTAATAAAACATTTACATAATTAGAAAATTGGATATTAATGAAAAACTGGATTTGTGTAATCTGTAAGTGAATATTTGATGCAAATAAATTTGGTAATTATATTTTTGTGTTGCTGGTTTGGCTTCCTTTCCTTTACATTTAAAACTTGTGACAATGTTCATTATATTTGGCATATATGTAAAACAAGGTATTAAATGTTTTAAAATCATTTATTCTGGAGCGTTACTCGAACACTGTTTAAGTATTCTAGAATCAAAACTGCTGGAGTTAACTCCATGACAGTTGATATAAATACGAAACGTAACAAGAGAAAGTGCATAATGTAAGAATTGCGACTTTTGGTGATTTTTTACTACCTAATTTATTTTCATGATAACTGCACGAAACTTGATCCAAATCTAAAGCACATTACGACGAAGTACATACCACAATCGTCGTACATTTGTGTGTGTTTTTAATAAATCTGTCCCGTTTTACTAAGTATTATAATACATTTTAATTTAAACCGAAAGGTTTTAATTAGGTACTGCATAATCAATAGACATCTCTAAAAATCAGTAACAACCATGATGCTTGTCAGTTTAAGAAATATTTAGAAAACATACGTGTTCAATGCACTTTAATAAAGTTAAGATTTATCATAATAGTTTAGTGTTCAAACTGAATAGACTAGTGTCGTAATTTTTTGTTGGTAATTGTGAGCTTCTTCTTTCAAAGTAAGAGCTATCTAGGAATCACCTTGTCTCAACGTACGTACATAATGCTTTCCTGTCATATGATATATCACGGAGTTATGCCACTTTATTGTGTGCGCAACTTTCAGCTTTCATCCGAATGAAATGAAACTTGGTATGCAGCTCTGGAGCTAACAGTTTCTATACTTTACATCGAAAGGCAATACAACTTGCTATACAGACTGACATGAAGTGTACATCCGCATTTGGTCTGGGCTTTCAAGTCTGATGACTTTGATTGCCTCTTTTTTTACTGAGTTTGCTTCTTATATTCTATGTATTGTTAATGCATTTTTGTTTATTTTGACTATTGTGATGAGACGTAAATAAATATATAAATAAACGCACAACGTTGTGTCATATGCCTAACATTTCAATCCGCGCATGACTTTGACATTTTGACCTGTATTCAAATGTTTAGGGAGAGTTATAATGAATGTTAATTTTTTGCGTTAGCTTATTTTCCCACAAAGTAGTAGTGAGCTTTAATCAAGGTTAAGTGTTTGCCTTTAGCTCATTTTTTTTCGAACGGTACAGTTGTGCCATAGTGAGCCTTAATATAGGTTTAGTTTGTGTGTTCAGCTCGATTTCTAACAATGTACAGGACCAAATTTGCACCAAGGAATTGCCATAGGTTCAGCAATTTATTGCACACATGTCCTTGACCTTTTAAACGTTGTTCATGGTTATTTGTTTGTATTTAGCTAGTTTTCTCACATAGTACACATCATGTGATTAAGACACTTACAAGTATGTGCGTCATAGGTCCAGCATTCGAAGGCGCACATTACCTTAATTTGTTTACATATTGCTCAGGGTTTATCGGGCTTCTATCAACGTGAATATTTACGATAAGCTTTTTTTAAAGTACATGTACAAGATCTTTGTAATGTAAACTTATACAAAAGTTCCGTCATGGATCTAACATCTATATTACTTATGGCTTTTTCCCTTTGACCTAAGTGACCTAATAGTGACCGTGTCTGTTCGTCTGTCTTTCCATCCATTGTTCTGCAGGTCAATGTTTTTCGTTTAGGCACGGGTCCAGTATTTGCAGCGGTGCTATTAATCACATTTATTGATAGTTCTAGTTTGTCAAGGTTCAGGCATGACCGTTCCGAAACATTAAATGATTAGGTGATGCGTTAATACAAGTTTGCATGTTTAAGAAAAACGATATGCTAATACTTTACAGATAATTTTGTAAAATGCTCCCATCAAGCCAGACAAGTTGCAAGTAATTTCCGGATTGCAGTCAGATAGTAATAGCCTGTACCGTAAAGGGACATCATAGCTCAGCAATGCATATCAGATTCGGCTGATGCTAGACCTTAATGGGATGATATGTTATTGTGTCTCTCTAATGCTCACTTTGCCATTCATTTAACTACAACTTTACTTGAACAATATGAACATTTTCTAATCATGCTAACGTTATTAGTCATTGTATTTCATTGCATTCAGTAGAATAATAAGTGGGGATGTCGATAATATATTTGTCCTCTGTTTGAAATACATTACAACACTGAGACTCCAGTACCAAGGGTATAGAGTGTATTTAAATAAAACGTGTATGCTACCTTATAAAGAGAGATAGTTTTGCAACCATTTACATACGAAAGTATATACCGATGTATATTTAAACAATATTGACTGTAACAAATGTTGAATTATATACTGCAAAGTATGCGAGTAGGTCACTACGTTAAAATCAATCATCATGTATTTTATATTCTACACATATAAACTAAAGGCAAACTGAAACGGTTGATCCAAATGTGGGCTGGAAACGAGACAGTATGTCAATCAGTTAACCCTAATGTGTCGCCATGAACTAAACTTGCAACCAATTCACGACAAAATTCAAAATGTAAATACAACTAACCACACTATAGTTTACATAGTTTACATTGCTTATTTACACTAAGTCAAACACTCTTCAAATGCCGTATGCACATATACATATTGACAAACATAACAACCAAAATATATGTCATACTACCCGACATTGATCTTCTGTTAGACTCTTGTGTAGCTCTGTGCATTCTGGTTTAGGTTGGAGATTCACTCTAAAACTTGATTTGAATAAGAATTGAATTTGCGAACACTAGTTGTTTTTTTGTTTTGTTTTTTAATATTCTTCAATGTCGTAAGAATGATTAATATTAAGTATTATGAATTTATTGCAAATTTAATGGCATAGTAATGCCCATTTAGTAGTTGAAATATTACATGTTGTATCTAACATTTTAACTGTCTGTCGCCACAAAGGAATTATAATTCTAGTTAATACTCTCTCAAAGTTCGAAATACCTTTGACTATTTCTCGCCTGAACAGTCAGTCGAATTAAAATCAAAACCGCTGTACAGCTATAAGATTAAATGGAGCATAAACTGCGCCCACAATTCGTCCAGACCATCTTTGACATAACGAGTAAATGATTATTAACCTAAGGTATACACACGACTTCCTGTAAGCAACACGAACATTCTTATCCTTGTTAGATAAAAAGTTGATTTTCACAAACTTTGTGCAAGTACAATGTATTGCGATATTACATCTATTATATTTTGTGTTGCTGCATTTAGTATATAGTGGGTTACTGCATTTAGCATATAGTGAGTTGCTATAGTTAGTATACATGTATGGCATACACTGTGCTGCTTGATTTAGTGTATATCGTGTTGTTGCATTCAGTATGAATAATATTTCAGCATTTAATATATATTGTGTTGATACATTTAGTGTATATTGGGGAGCTGTAGTTAGTATATAGTGTGCTGCTATAGTTAGTTTGTGCTGCTGGATATAGTGTATATCGTGTTGCTGCATTCAGTATATGTTGCTTTGCTGTATTTAGTATACATAATGTAACAGTATTCAGTATGTGTTGTGTTGCAGCGTTTCGTATACAATGTGTGACCTTGCATTATTCAGTATATTAGTTGTTCCCATTCATTATAAATCGGGTTACTTCAGTAAGTTTATTTATGATGCTACGTTTAGGTGATGGATTTAGTGTATGTTGTACTGATGTATTCAGTATATCTCGTGTTGCCTTATTTTTATATTTTAACTTGCTGCATTCCGTATAATTATATCGTATTGTTTCATTTAGTTTATCGGGTATTATTCTGTTTATTATAGATTGTGTTGGTGTATTTAGTATAGTTTGCATTGGTGTATTTATTATATTGTGAGTGCGACATACATTATACCATGTATATGTTGTGTTGCTGTATTTTGTATAATTATGTCCTGTTCCTGTTTTTAATATGTCTTGGGCTGCTGCATTTTTTATAATTATGATTTATCACTGAAATATTAATTGCATTTCTGCATTCGGTATATGTAGTGTTGCTGTTTACGTATATTCAGCTGCCGAATTCAGTTTACTTATATTGAGATGATACATTATAATTATGTGTTGTTGTTGCTTTTAGATTATATTGTAGATATTGCTGCATTTACTTGATTTGATGACATCACTGTGTCTTGTGTTGTTATATTTAGTATATAGTGTATGTGATTGCATTTTATATATGTCGTGTGTTCCTGTTGTTGTATGTATTTTGTTGTATCATTTATTATATCTCGTGATTCAGAACATTTGGTGTTGCTGCAGTCATATAGCGTGTGTTACTGAGTATAGTATATGATGTGTTGTTGCTTCAATTAGTATATGTTGTGTTGATTCAGTTGATACATATGGTGGTTCTGCATTCAGTGTTTCGTGTATTGCTGCATTAAGTGTATGTCATTCTTCTGCATTTAGTATAAATTGCGTTGCTATTTTTATGATACATTTGTGTTACTATGTTTAGTTACGGTCCCTTGTCAGCAGCGAACAATTTCCTCTGTCACTTAATTCGCCAGCTGACTTTTAAGAATAACAGCTTAATCCTGCTGTTTGACTTTAGGACCGACTAATCAATAAATGGACTTGATAAATCGCCTATAGATACAATGTACATGGCTCAAGTTTTGATTGGTCAATAGTGACAGCACCTACTATCTTAATACAGTTAGAGGTGTTTTCCGAGACACAAGTAATTGAGTAATAGCAATGGCATACGCTAAATTGAAACCATATAAATGGCTACACTGCTATATATTCTATTGGATATAACGGACGTATCCGTGTATTTTAGCAAGCAGGATCGATATATCTGTTCTAAAGGCATACACAAATTTGTGAACAAATTAATATGCGATTTTAGTCTCGATCAAAAGAAGGCAAATTGGATTTGGATTAAAAGCTATAACAGTCAGGGGTGTCACGTATACACGTTATTTTCGTAATAACCTAAATGCGTTATTTTCGTAAAGAAACAACTGTTGTCTCCCTTTGATCATAATTTGAAAATAACGGGAATACGTTATTTTGGTTTCCTTATGGTTTGCTATACATTTTGAAAGGGGTGTAACTCTTTTAACAGCGATTGACTTAATCAAATTTCCTTACTCGCTTATTCCCCTTAATTTGAATTCAATAATAATGTGCATGCAAATTGAAATGTATGACAGGGGTTGGTATGAAATTTAATTGTCTCGTGGTAGCGACATACACAGTTTGTACATTAGCCACGTTTCTTTTTTATCTCCCTGGTGATTTTCGTTTTCTACAGTTTATATCCGTATTATACATGTTGGTCGTAGACAGTTTAAATAAATAGAGAGAGCAAGTCGCTATATATAGTATATATAGTGTACATTAGTGTACTGGTAAATAAATATATAAAGATCGACAAGGGAATGTAGCATTCAAGGAGGACATTCAACCACAAAACACTGAATCAACCACGCAAACAGACAAACAAGAAGGCAAAAGTGTTCTTAAATGCCAACGACATCACAAATACTCTTTGATTTTATATACGTTAATTAGTATAAACCTAAAATGTGGTTTTATTATGACAGTTTTAAAATAACTTGCATCATAAATCACAATAGTATGAGATTAACGACAAAATGTAAACAATAGCTATTACATTTGTTTGCATTTTTAAACAGAACGCCACGTGATAACACCTGAACTCCCGAGAAATAGCAAATCAATCGAAATAAGGTCGTGACACCGTCGTACGTCGTATTCAAATGACGGTCCTACAATGGTGACGCTGGGACGATATTGTGTTTGTTTTTAGAATCGTATTAGTTTTATTTTAAACACGTAATTCCACATGTTACGATCAAGTAAAATATCAATTACATCGAGCTTGCTTAGCCTACATGTATATGTTTTTCAAAAGTGTCAGCATTTACATTCACAACTATTTTATAGACGCATGCGTATTGGCTAGAATAAATATATTATATACGCGGTTTATGATTGGTCAGTACTTCATTCATAGTACTAAATATTGAAATGTGATAATAAAGTTGATTTTTATTTTCATAATCGTGTAAACGGTTCAAACCCAGAACAACTCAGCATATATCAAAATGTTCAAAATCTATCGAAATGTTTAGCATATATCGAAACGTTCAACATGTATCAACATTTGATTGTATACTGCCCCGTCTATTTCCGTAATTGTCCAAACAGTTCGTACTATTGTCTTACAATACCGGGTTTAAATTGTATTTTGCATAAGTATGTAACATACTAGAAAAAATGCATCACATTTATAGAATCACGAGAATTATCTTCGAGATGTTTTCTTTTACATTCGTTTCATCGTTATGATCAAATCATGTACGTACATGTATGAGGGATAGAATATAATGTTTCAACCTCCTCTAGTGGTGTCGGTAGTGTGATATTAGTTATACTAGTTGCTCTTGAAACAGTTTGTTGATTTGTCTTGTTTTATTGTATCCCTCATTGTTCAAGGTGCCACTTTTGTATACATAAAAGCAGATATAAAAGTCGAACAGAAATGTAACATTCAAGGATCACAGTCCAAAAGCACACTTCTAAACAAACAATTAACAGATGTAATGATAAATAACCTGACATACCCAAGGCGATAAACCTATCGTTAACCATTCTGGATGTTACACAAAAACCAGTACATCAATACATCTGCATGTATACCACTCTCCCACATAAGGCACAGCTGAGGATGTCTGACCCAAACACATGTACATCAATACATCTGCATGTATACCACTCTCCCACATAAGGCACAGCTGAGGATGTCTGACTCAAACACAGGTACATCAATACATATGTATACATAAATACCCCTCCCCCAGATAAGGTACATATGAGTAAGGTCTGACACAAACAAATGTACAACACTATATCTTTATATTGATATATATATATATTGTGCCGTAGTGAGTTCAAATTATCTCCCTTTAATATATTAACTGAATTCACAGTATCCCCAAGATCCGGCAACTTTCATTGTCACTGTCTCAATATAGCTGTATATGGTTGTTTGTTTAAATCTGTCCCACACATATGGGCTATAATTGTATGTATGTATGCGTCTATATGTTAATTGTGCCTCTTACGAGTGGGTTATGATGTAAAGATACAGTTCATCAGCGTGTGTTGCGGCTTTCCTTTTTAGGAAGTGAATGCATACGCTTGATAACTGTGTATCTCGTCATAGCTAGGCGCCCTGCCGTAGTTCGTCCGCAGGTTGTCTGTCCTTGGTAGTTCACAAATATTTATCCCTATATATATATATATATCTATATAGAGATGGGGAAAAACATGTATACAGTGCTACAGTTTATAAAAACCCAAGCGCTTTCGGCTTACGCCTTCATCAGGGGTACACAAACACGAAAAGAACAAATACGAAACAAAAAACACTAAAATACACGGGAGTTTAAATAAAACTCTTTAAAATACAACTTATCGTTTGGCAGTATTGCAGGGACTGCTTACTTTGAATAGACACTCTGGAGCCAAATGTGATACTAATAAAAGAACATAACTGGTTGGATGAGGGTAAAACTGTACGCTGGCATTTAGTTATGAAGAGAGAGTAAAGATGTGAAAAAGATAATACAAACCCTACTTCAAAACGTAAAACCTATAATCGATACTGCAGGGTACAGTATAAAACAATTCCAAAGCTAATAAAAACAATGTAAAAGGCTAAACAAATAAAATAAAATAAATGGAGACATTTTGATCAAGGGAAGTAACACAAGTACTAATAATAGAACATTGCTGGTAGGATGAAGGTAAAATTGTACGCTGACATTTATGATTAGTTATGAAGAGAGAGTGTGTGAGTGAATAACCCTACCTCAATACCTAAAACATAGAATCTACTGCAGGATAAAGTAAAAACAACTCCAAAGCTAATTAGAACTATGAAAAAGGCTAAAATAATATATAAATGGTGAAAATTGGATCAAGGGAAGTAATAAAAACCAGAGTATGTGTGTATACATTTATATATTCTTTTTATAAACTGTAGCACTGTATAAATGTTTTTTTCCCTATCTATTAATTTATTCCAACATTTTCGTATCCCCTTGGGGATACAGTGCTTTTTGAAAGATATTTTGTAGATGTATGCATTTTCTCACCCTAAAAATATAATATATATATATATATATATATATATAATGTACACATGCAAAATATCAATATATTTATAAATATTTATAAGAAATTCAAAGGTCAGATAATGTTTTATTTTAATATAATTATATAATTTTAATTTCTGTTTGATTGTAAAACATACATATAAAGTACTACAATTGTCTCCTCCTTAAAACATATTGAAACATTGTCATTATGAAACCATTCAGTTGATTATTCAGTATAAAATGTCTTTGTTTTTCCATCACACTTGGAAGAAAACTTATTTCATAATTTAGAAATGTATAATTACCTGTGTTGCCAGATAAAAGATGCTGCCAGCATCCACAAATGTCGCAGTCTACGGCTCGGTGGTTTTTAAACACAATGTATACACGGAATACCAATAGAAGGCATGGTAGCAGTGCATAACTTCCCAGGTTTGAGGCTGAGAAGGTTGTGAGGTTTTCAAAAAAAAGACTATCAATTTTATAGAAATGTTAGGCTTCGATTAAACCAAACTGATATAAATTAAAATAATAAAAATATTAATAATAAATTATTAAAGGTCATCAATTATTTAATCAGTGTTAAAACTGATTGCAATTGCGATTGCATTCTGATTGCCAATTATTCTTGAGTGAACCCTTTTCAGTGGCATACATTAATTTGTGTGGGTAATTATCTGTGTATCTGAGTGCAAACTGATACCTTTTATATCATAACACTATCTACTTTTATGGGAGCTGGACTAAGATTATGTTTTATTATTATTTCAAATTCGGAAAAATGGATATTATTTATATACTTGAGGTAATCCAAAACATACATTAATTATTGTCATATAGCTATTGTTGACTCAATTTCTCAAAATATCATTTAATATTCATTCTAAATAACTAACATACATGTTCATTATAGACTTGGTCCCAGTTGTTTTAAAGTGTGGTGCGGGTCGCCCTAAAACGTGGTCCGGGTTGTCCTAAATGTGGTCCAGGTTGTCTGGTCCGGGATGTCCCATGGTCCGGGTTGTCCCTAAGTTGTGCCTTTTGTTTTATCATAGACCAGTATAGTGGCTTTATCTAGTGTTGTTCCAGTTAATCGATCTAATCGAGCATAAGGCATTTAATCATTTTTTCTGATTAATCGATTACAGTTTTTATGATTGAGTTGATCCTTTAGTACTAGAGAATGACATAAGTTATAATTTTTGCAACAAGTAAACATCTATTTTCAAATGGGTATCACAATTCATATTTTAAAATAAATGCTTGGTCAGTTTCATTCAGTTGTTTTATGACTAGAACATACTTATTGTGACTAGAAGATACTGGTAATGGGTTTCTTTTCTTCACTATACTCTGCAAAAAGGCTTACACTGGTGTAATATAGAAACCACGTTTAATCGATTAATGATCGATCATCGGTCGGTTAAACATTCTGATGACCGGTAATGAATTTTCGTCAGATTTCCAACACTAGCTTTATCTACTCATTATTAAAAGACTGTCCCATTTGACTAATTTAATAAAAATGTACAACAAAACACACTTAGTTAAACTACTTATTAAAATACTTTATGTATTGACCATTCAGCAGAAACCGATGAAATGCCTGATGTACTTAAACGAATCTCTTCTTTGTTTATTTTCTCTCATGAAATATGTTTTCGTTTCTGTGAATAAAAGTGGTTACAGACGCCGGGCGAAAAGACGCCATGCGAAAAGACGAAAAAACGCCGGGCGAAATAACGCCACTCGAAAAGACGCCGGGCGAAAAGACGCCACGCGAAATAACGCCGGGCGAAATAACGCCACGCGAAAAGACGCCGGGCGAAAAGACGAAAAAACGCCGAGCGAAAAGACGCCGGGCGAAAAAACGCCGGGCGAAATAACGAAAAACCGAAAAACTTCACACGAAATAACGAAAATTTAAATGTATAAAACGTCGTCTTTTCGCGTGCCGGTTTCTCGTCTTTTCGTTTTTTCGCCCGGCGTTTTGACTATTTGTCGTCTTTTCGCTCGGCGTTTTTACGTTTTTTCGTTATTTCGCCCGGCATTTTTTCGTATTTTCGTTATTTCGCCCGGCGTCTTTTCGCCCGGCGTCTTTTTGCTCGGCGTTATTTCGCGGCGAAAGGCGAAATAACGAAAAGACGAGATGGCACATATCAGCCACCATAGGTTTCCGGTTTTTTTCCGTTTGACCAGTGAGCATGCATATCATTCAACTAGTAATAAATTCAGACGTGCTAAATATATAATCTACTTCCTAACATACGCATACTATTTTATTGTAATAGAGGTTACTTTTTAAGCCATACATGGTGTTGCATATAGAAAACAATAACAATGCGATTGATGTAAGATAATCGATGCTCCCCTTCAACGTTAAATTCATAAACATTAACATTGCCTCTGGTGTTTCCCCGGTCATTTCATAAAATTGGAAGCGATTAGATGACATGAGTTGAGTTGAAATAGAAATTTCCCTCAAAAACCATTTTGATCATGCCCAAAAAGTCGCTGTCGTAGGTCCATGAGATGATCCGGTGGAAAACGATACACTGCCATCAAAAGAAAGAGCCACTCTCTGAAGTAGTCGGTTACATACGGAGGTGGAACGTATAAGACCGGCCGTAAACCAAGTATTCGCCTGCTTCTGTTTTTTGAATGGTGTACAGAGAAGTGATTCGCCGATACTAACTCATATTACAGGGTATTTTTTTCTAGAGATAACGCAAATAAGAAAAACACAGAACCCTGTGGAGTTTTGCAAAACTGAAAGATCATGCAGCACATGCGCTTATCGCCTTAAATACACATTATTTAAAGACACATTTCGAACCTACTGTATTTGGGGGAGGGGGAGGGGGGGGGGGGGGTAACTGTAAATCGCTATTAGAAATACATTTGCACAAGGAAATTGAGATTATTAGTTTATGTCAAAGGATGAGGCCCGTTCCATAAAGAGTGTATACTAATGCAGTAAAAATTATAACGTTTTGCATGTTATGTGCACTTGTATATATGTTAAAACAACTATGTATAGATGGTTTTTCTTTAAAGACCCGTGTTAACAATTAATAGTTTTCCAGCTTTTTATTGGTGGAGGAAGACCCTAGGTGCAAACCCGGGTATTTTTTCGTGCACGGGCGCGCAGCTGAGTAGAACCACCGACGTTCTGCAAGCAAGCTGGATAGCTTGATACTCACATACTAAACAGTCCTGGCCCCATGGGAAATCGAACCCACAGCGGTGAGGGAGATGAGATTTCAAATCTGAGACCACTTACCACGGACGACCCCAAGTTTATGTAAAGCATCGTTATAATTATGTTTGTTCGAATGGTGCACCTAAGGTCCTAAATACCCCCGCAATGTGGCTTATCAGTTTCATTTAACAAATCTTAAAAAATCTTCTGCAAAGATACAAGATATAGAGCTGTGATATTTTGCATGTAACATCGTATTATTGTCCTCTAACTAGTTTGTTCTAATGGTGACCATAAGGTCAAATTTGGACCCGCCCCAGTGGTCAAATATTAAACACAGACTTATATAGGGAAACACTTAAAACATATTCTTCTCTGGAACTAATATTAATATACGGTGCAATAACATTATCATCTCTAGTTCGTGTGTTGTTGTTTGTTTTCTGATACTAATAATAACAACAAGAGAATCGGTAGAACTGATGGATGCATCCCTAAAGTTACACAGAAAAAAGTAATGTTTATTGTGAGTGCTTCCTTATTTAAAATTAATCCGTACGGAACTCTATTATGCTCCGGATAAGATTTTTAAAAAAAGGGAGATAATTAAAAAAGTAGTGAAGCTAGAGTTATGGTTCCTATGAACCGCACTCCGTCTCATAGTCCTAATCATTCACACGAACTTTAATCAAGCATACTTTTTTGAGTTATGCTCCGGACAAAAAGTGTGACGCACGGACGCACACACGGACGGACGAAAAAAGCGGCGATTATATGCTCCCCCATAATAAACAATCTAGTGTTTTAGTTACAATATATTTTACATCAAAAACTAAGGTAATAGTAAATGAAAAGAAAAAAACTGTGATGTGGCCTCAATATAATGTCTCTGTGGTAATCAGTCAGCGAGAAGTAAGCAGTTAAAAAGCATGATATCCATGATTTTTCAACGACTACATTCAGTTGGGAAATGTGTCTTTAAGGTTAGTTTTCTTTTACAATGTATGTTATACATGAGTGCTAATTCATAAAAGAATTGTTTCGCATTCTTTCTGCCTTTATGCGGGTTTAAAAGCCGGTAATAAATTGCGTATTCCATCAATTATGGTAATTAAATTAGGTAAATATTTGTTTGAGCTCGGTAATCTACGGCGTTTAAACCCGCATATACGCCGAAATAACGTGCTTTGTGGATTTTTCAAATTACTACCGGCGTTTAAAACCGCATAAACACCGAAAACAAATTGAATTAATTCTTGTATTACATTATTTTTCAGTCGCTATAATAGTATCAGCAAAAATGCTAATGATGAAAAAGTAAAAAGAAAAGCCAAGTGAAGTTTCTTCTAAATTAAACGCTAATTTTTTTTTCAACAGAAAGTATCAAACGAAATGCAAATATTACTAATTAAATCGTTGACAAAAATGATATATTGCTCTGCAAACCGTCTTATCGTCTCATGATAGCCAACTGGTGTAATAAATTCTAAAATAATGCTGGTTGATTGGTTGGTAAGTTGGTTGGTGGTTGGTTGGTTGAATGGTGTTTTACGTCATTTTCAGTCCATTTTAGACTCTATATGACGTCGATTTTTTGTAGTGGAGGCAGACCACCCACCTTTTCTGTATGTTCAAGTTGTGCCAATGATAAATATTATTAACCTATATATAGCGATGCGCAAACGTTTGATCGAGCAACCCGTTGAGAAAATCCCTCTGTTTTAGTCGGTACTCCTTACCGTAATCCTTACTGTAATCGTTACCGTTACCGTAGTTAGTTGTACACTTGGCCCGCATTCATAACGCTTCTTAAGATATGTCTCAACTTCAACTTAAGATTGGCAAATTCCACCTAGGGAATATTTATTCTTGTCCTAAGTTAAATTCATATTCATACAGCATCTTAGTTGAAATCTTAGCCAATAAATATCTTAAGATTGTCTTATTGTTTTTCATTTTTCGATTCTTAAGATTGTGTCCAGGCTAATCTGGAATTACCCATCTATATTTAGAAACCGGAATAGCCCTTTAGCTCAGGATTCCCCCACAACTGTGCAATATACATATTGGAGTGAAGCATCCTTAGAGTTGCTTTTTGTTCGTGTTTTTTGTGTTTTCCATCTTTGATAGTACGTACATTTTTAAAGCAATACGTATTAGCCCAACTTTTTACTTGATTACATTAAGCTGACTGTGTTTGTTGTCTTGTTTCTTAAAGGGAGGCGATCTCGAATCATTTGCCAATACAAATACGATTAAAACCGTCATACTTTGTTTCAGTTTCATGTTCAATGTGCATAATATTAAGTACTAAACTAGGCCACATGCACCTTGCAATTTAAATATTGTTAATGCCAAAGCGTGGTCTGGAAAACTGAACGAAACGGATAGTTTTGTGTGTAAATCATTAATATTAATTCATAATTATGATGCTTCAAGTTTCCTATTGATAATTAATTGTGTTGTGTTGTGTGCGACATACACTATATTTGAATTATATATACAACTCTTAGCAGTATAAACTCAATTTAAAATTAATATTTTTTATTTAGCAACAACAACCAGCCGAGTCGTCGACATTTCCAGAGCAAACGTTTTCATAAACAATAGTAACATGCGGCCTAATGTAATTCATATGCTGTAAACTCGTCATATGAAATTGATGCACACTATGAGGTTTTTCATGACACCAATCACTCCCTCAGATCGCCTACAGTCCTTTTAAACATAAACTTTCTTTTCTTAAAATTACCGAAACATAGCATTGATACATGTAATGAAATTGTTTTAAGAATATTAAAATAAATTTATTCCATTTCACCATATTTCGAGCAAAGTTTTAGGTTTCGACGAGCCGCAAGACAAGATTAAGAATGTTGAGAAATGCTTATAATATAATTCCATTTCACCATTGTTTGTGCACAATTCGACGTGCCGCAAAACACCATTTATTCGTTTCATGCCGCTAATCGTTGCTTTTGATTGTCTCTGGAGCCAAAATATACAAGTAGGGTAGGGACATATTATAAATGCTATACAATCTACTGAAATCAATTATACAATTATTATTTAGCTATACATTAAATGCCTTAACATTTCTATGTTTAAAGGGACACGTGGCAGTCTTAATATTTTTAAAGGTTGCGGCCTTCTGTTAGTTTGTTTGACATAACTTGTAGTTTTGCAATCAGTAATATTAATTTACCACTGACCTTTCCGAGGCGGTAGCCCTATTGTCAACCTTTTTGTGTTTGTGATGTCTTATTTTTGTATTTTATTCATCTTTATATTTGTTCTTGCTTCTGTGTATGTTTGTAGTTGACTGTCGTCCTTGAATGCCGCTTTTCCTGTTCGATTTTCATATCTATATTTACACGTACTAACTGATGACTTTATTTCAATAAATAAATATAATATGTTAATGTTAAACATTTAACAGAACAACGAAGGGAAAATGAAAACTCAAATGATATTTAATTATATGCACGCAGGTTTAACGTCACTAAATAATACTAGATTAATACATCGAGATGCTAAATTTAATGTTTGACACAAACTTTAAGATTGCCGTGTGTTCCTTTAAAGGCTGGTTATATATAGATATTACCAATCTCTAATCTTGAAGGCAGTGTTATAGCAATGGTACACATCTTTAAATACTGTTCAAGGCTTTCTCCTAAACAATTAAAATAGACGATTGCGTTTATTCATCTTGACCTTTTTTAGATCACCTGAGCCGAAGGCACTTTCATTTTATATTTGATATTTACAAAACTTTGTCAGTGTCTTTATATCAATGTTGTTAACACAACAGAGGCCACATTTCTTGAACAATCTTAACCAAACTTGCACAGATTGTATATGACCATAAGATTTCAAAGAAGTTTGATAATGTGCCAGTATTCAGTGATCGATTTAGGGCCATCTTGGCCCTCTTGTTTTAAATGTCACCTAGTGATTTCGATTTTTCTTGGAGAGAGAGATGACGCATCCATCTAAGAGAGAGAGAGAGAGAGAGAGGACACATATAAGACATGTGTTGTAAGGACACAAAACAGAGTGACATGTAAGGACGTACGAGACAAGTTCAAACGCCATTCTATAACTATGTATATGTCAAACGCCATTCCGTAACTATGTAGAACAAACGCCATTCTAGAACTATGTATATGTCAAAACGCCATTCTAGAACTATGTATATGTCAAACACCATTCTGGAATTATGTATATGTCAAACGCCATTCTAGAACTATGTATATGTCAAACGCCATTCTAGATCTATGTATATGTCAAACGCCATTCTAGAACTATGTATAGGTCGAACGCCATTCTAGATCTATGTATATGTCAAACGCCATTCTAGAACTATGTATATGTCAAACGCCATTCTAGAACTATGTATAGGTCGAACGCCATTCTAGATATATGTATATGTCAAACGCCATTCTAGAACTATGTATAGGTCGAACGCCATTTTAGAACTATGTATATGTCAAACGCCATTCTAGAACTTTATATTATTTCAATCGCCATTCTAGAACTATGTTTATGTCAAACGCCATTCTAGAACTATGGATATGTCAGACGCCATTCTAGAACTATGTATAGATCAAACGCCATTCTAGAACTATGTATATGTCAAAAAGTGTCCTTGTACAGGCATATTTCTTTAAGTTTTGATGTTGATCTAAGCTCTCTGTTTTAATGATTGTATACCATGCTTGTAATTGATGAGATGCAAGTAAATAATAAAAGTAAAACTAAACTACGCATGCCTTGGGTGCATTTATGTTAGTGTTAAATCTGAAAAAAACATTGAAGAATTATGCAAATGTTGTTGTGGTTGTGAAGTACAATTCTAGATACATTCTGAGATGTATTTAATTACATATTTTATAATATTTTGAAATAACATACGTGTATCGTTTGCTAATTTATCTGGATGTGAACTTTATGGTTAGATATTTCCTTTGGGATGTACTTTCATTTACACTGTCCTGTCAATTTGAACGCTGAAGAAAGGATAATATTGAGGTTGTATACACATACAATTGATTAAATTTACCATGAAGCCATATTGCTTACTGATATTTTCAAGTCGGTAACACTGTCTTCACCACTCTTTGTGTTGTGTATTGTCTTTTTCATTGCGTTACGGATAAAATGTAACAAGAAAGGAATCAAAACCAGCAACAACGTTTTTTTAAAAATATAATCAACAATTTATTAAAATACTACAATGAAAAAAATATTCACTTACAGAAAATACATGAAATGTATCCAGTATTTCTTTAAAATGAGATATAGGAATAAAGTCCAAATAATACTGGGAAGTATCCCTTTAATCTAAATTGTCAGGTTTCCCTTTAATCAAAAGTGTCAAGTGTCCCTTTAATCCAATTTCTCTTCAATTATTTCCTGGTTTATTAATTCACAATGTTCCAAACAATTGTCATTTTTATTATAGATGAGCACAATAAATTGTATCCTCTCACAGTATATTTTTTAATTCAAAACATCCAATATGTTCACTTTATACTGAATTTAAACTAAATTTCCGATCAAAATACTGAACCAGATACTCAACTCTAAATACTGAATACTGAACAAACAACAACCCCAAAAAAACGTATTTGTACTGTCATAGAATGTCATAGAATGTCATAGAACATTTAGCAGATTCCAATAAGATAAACAAATTATTTTTAAGTAACATATGCAGTCATATGATACCTTATAGAAGGACATAGAATCTTTAGACTCATTATTCCAATAACCTTGAATGAGTCATATGCTCTATCATATCATAAAGTATCATAAACAGAATAACCTCATATGATGTTAAATGTAAACAATCAACATTCTATTCATTGAGAAACGTCTATTGTACTAATTTTAAATGAATGACCTTGGACGACACAACAACCTGTTTACATCTTTCTTAAAGGTATTCATAGGTAACACATTGTACATTTAATTTGCTCTTTGTTTGTGGTGCAGTGCGAACCTGCGTTGCCATTTCGTTTTTTTTTTTTTTTACCATTTTCCTCATGTTAGAGGTAGCTGAATAACAGAACATTCCAATTATCAATATATTATCAATTAATAAACCTGCCATACTTTTGCATGGTTAACATTTTATATGCCCTCCTGTAACTAATTTACTTGTACGAGCTGTAATTCTCTACATAACGGAGGGATTTGGAACATAATTTACATAAATGGTAATGACAAGAAGCAATCGACTCTTTCCATCTGCGTTTCATGGTCAATATCACGTTCAAGGATCATATGTAAACAGAACTATATTTTAACTCCGGTCTGCAATTCTGTTACTAACTTAGGATTTGGAAAATATGTAAGATAAATGGTAAGGAAAACGGGTCACATGTAAGTTGTACGGATTTGCTTATTATCTGTTTTGATTTCAACAAGTACAAAAACTCTTTTGATGGAAATACCTTGGTAGACGGATCAGAGAAAGCATTTGCTTAAGATAAAAACATTTAAGAAGAAATTAGTAAACTTATTCCATTTTCCCCAGTTTATCAGCCTGTTTACATCTATTCATACGCCGATGTTTATTAATCAGTATCACTCAAAATTAGTATGAAGTTTTTTGACTATTAAACATATTCATTTAAAAAGGAGGCCGACACTTTTGTTCTAATTTGAGTCACTGCCCGTGTTTTTTTAGAAACATGCATATTTTATGTAAGGTTGTTTTGGCGCAGTTTGTTGATACTCATGTTTATATAAGTAAATACTATTATATAAACTTATTTTAAGCCATATGACAATAAATTACAGATGTACATATTATAAAGATACTCTTTTATTTATTCCACATGTGTTTAGATGTATAAACCTTTTTTCCAAGTAAATGAACATTTATAAATATGTTTTGGTGCTAGTTATAATCAAATGATATCAGAAACTATATTAGCATATAATAGACGCCGGCAAAATTTCCGGCATCAAGGTCATAATTATAATCCCATATATATTCCATATTATGAATAGTTTTGACTGATGATGCATTGTTTTATCATTAACGAGTATACTTCTGTGTTTTCTGTGTTTCTATGCACCACCTAATTTTCGCTTAAACAGAGATGCTGTTTGAACAGTGAATAGTTTCAGATGAAAATATTATAAACTGTGAATTTTGGCAGCTTAAGCCGGTGCTAGGAGGCGTGAGAGATGTTGCACTTCACATAACCTCTCATGAACAGACTAAAAAAACGAGTATGCTACTTTTATCTCTTGTTTGTGTTTGTTGCTTCCAAGGGATCCACTTTTGAGTATTTATTCAAAGGTGTTGCACCTCACATAACCTCTCATGAACAGACTAAAAAAACGAGTCTGCTACTTGTATCTCTTGTTTGTGTTTGTTGCTTCCAAGTGATGACTTTTGAGTAATTATTCAATGGTGTTGCACCTTATATTACCTATAATGAACAGAAAATTGCCCCTACTACAAATCAGTATCATATTACTTACTGGTCCTTTGAGATCACTGGGTGCTAGCGGGATTGAGATGTCATGCACCTTAAATAACCTATCATGAATAGACTCAATATTAACTTTTTTAATATTGAGTTCTGCGTGAACGGTAGCAAGCATATTTAACCACCGTTCATGAGCAGTCAAACCGAGACTGCAATATGTTTTATATTTATCGTGTTCGATGATTTCCAAATGTCCTCTTTTCAGTCGGTTAGAGCGTCGTCTAATATGTGTCTACTGAACCGAAGGTTCAGGGTTCGAGCCTTATATAATGCAACAAATTTTAAACCATACAATATTAAGATATTTCAAAACATATTATCAGAAACTACTACGGAATAAATCTGATGTTTCCGACAATTTGGCATTTGAATACTCTGGTAGCGTTGCCTGTGTAGTGTGGCGTCGGTTAAACGTCTCCCCGTGCTTGCAAGCAAAACCGTTATTCATTCTGATCTTTAGAGATAGCTGAGCCCGATATTTGGTATACAGGTCGATACGAGAGGCAATTTTCAGTAGGATATTTCGAGGTATTCAAGTTGGAAGCAAAACCAATATAAAACGACATATTATTTCCATAGAAACACATTCTAACAAAACAGACACTGTTCTTTATATTATTAGGAACACTTTAAACAATATGTGCATGCAAGTTTCATGAAGATTATTTCTTGAACCGTTTCCTTGTTTCGCCTCAGAAACAAATATATTGATAAAACGTAAAAATGTAGTCTAACCTGTCTTGATCTCTACTTAAACAACACAGAAAAGAATTGTTTAAATGAAACGTAAAAGACAAACGAAACTTTTCTCTAAAATAATATTCACTGCAATCGTATAAACGTGCTTATGTGTGCATGACATCGTAGATTTTATTGAAGAAAACGGTAAAAGCAATTGGGACTGATTTAATCGATTTTAAAATTGATTATTAATATATGGAAAAACGCATTCTGTGCTATAACTGCAAAACCATAAAACATACAATAATAAAACTTCAGGTACATAACCCTTCGTAAGAGTAGAAACCATATTGTTTTAGAGGATGTAGGTCCAAGGTCAAGTTTGCAATAAAAGTATATGGAAATACGCATTCCGCAATAATTTCAAAACCACAGCACTCAAATTCCTGAAACTTCATTCCTACATTTCTCTTGGTGGTAAGAGAAACCTATCATATTTGCTATCTGTAGGTCACATGTCAAGGTCGCCATGACCTTATATGTAAATCCACATTCTGCGTCATAACTCCAAAACCACAAACCAGACACTCATCAAACGTTTAAGTACATTTACCGTGATGAAAGTTAGAGCCATATTGTTTTGGAGGGTTCTTTATGTCAAAGTTCAAAGTATCCATGACCTTATATAAAAATACACATTTCACTTAATAACTTTGAAAGCATAATGTATATTGCATTTGGTAATAAAGGAAATCCTATTGTACCTGGGGTCAGTCAGTCAAAGGTCAAGGTCACCATGACCTCATATGAAAATACTCTATCTGAACAATAACTTTGAAATCATTAGATGCTTGCTCATGAAACGAACATATCCCAGGATGAAAGATGGAACCATTGTTTAAGGACAATAGGTTAAATGCCAAGGTTGCTATGATTCTATGTCACAATATGCATTCCGCGTGATAACTCCGAATGGGACCACCCATCCTCAAAATACTGCATAGGTGCATTGCCCTCGGTCAGAGGAGGAACCTGTTGCTTTTGGCGTCGCATTGACGTCATATCGACATACATATTCAAAGCAATAACTCCAGTAGCATGACAGCTACACTCCTGAATCTTTATAGGCACATTGCCCTTGGAACGAGAAGAACTCCGTTTACTTTTTGGATTAGTAGGTCAAAGGTCATGGTTATCATGACCTTATATGGACATTACACACGATAGCGCCGGAAGTATAACACCGAAACTTACTAAACTTCACATGTGTACTGCCCTTGGAGGATGAAATATATTGCGGTTGTGTTCAGTAGGCCATCAAGGTTACTTTGACCTGACAATGAATTTTTTCCGGAGAAACAAGTTCCTCGCCATAACTTGTAACTGTGATAAAATCTATAAACCTTACAGAAATAGTACCCATAATTAAACAATAACTCCTCTTAATTTCGTGGTTAGTAGATCAAAGGTTATAGTCACAGTAATCGATCATGAAAAACGCCTTTTGACCTGCAATTTATTTACTATTACACTATTACATTTTATACAAATAGTATTCCTTTTGTAGCAAAGACCCCTATTGATTTTATGGTTTGTAGGTCAAATGTCAAAGTCATAGTGACCTTGTCATGAACAATATTTTTCCGGGTGTTATTCATTAACTATTTGACATATACTTTGAAACTTAATACAAATATTGCTCTTGGTTAAACATCAATTCATATCAGTTTATTTTTCAGAAAGTTAAAGTTCACTGTCATATTACCCTGATACATAGAACATTACTTCAACATAAAACGCATAGCTAAAAAGGTGTATAATGCCCCTTAGGCGACGATTTTGTTACAACAATTTATACTATGTTTTGTTTGTTTGATTTATAAAAAAGAGTATGATAATGGACCTTTGGAAACGGCCGAAATCGACACATACGAAATATTGCAGTCTTGGTTTGATTGAGACTGTTCATGAGCGGTGGTGAAATTTGCTAGCTACCGCTCACACCCTCTAGTCCAGGGTTGAGCAGAACTCAATATTAATAAAATGAATAGTACAAAATTTTAACCATCCCGAAGATGGCATGCATATGGCGGTGGACATGGAGTATCTTTCTTCCCCATGTCGTACGGCGTATGGTCCCAGTATCTAATAAAATTAAATGCCCCGAAGAGCGAAATAAACATAATGGAATTTAGTTGGGAGCAGCGGTTACGAAGCCTGCATATCACAAGTAACAGTCAAAAGACTAAATTAAAAAGCAGACAACATATCCTATAAGTGGTTAAACAATACCCAGAGCCTCTAATCGGCCGGAGTAGTGGAACCACTGAATTGAAAATTAAGTAAGAAAACAAAAAAAATTGAAGAAGTACCACCGATAATTAAATATAAGTATCGGGCTCAGCGATCTCCAAAGATCGAATGAATATAAGTTGAATGTCGGAGAAGACAACATTTACTTTCAATAAGCCACGTCCCATTATTGTTAACTCGACTATTCGAAGAATAAGAGAGCTTATGTAATCACCACGGGGTCGGCGTCGGCGTCGGCGTTGGCGTCGGCGTCCCACATCAAGGTTTGCGTGTAAGCTGTGTTTACAAGTCTATATCTCTTACATTTCTTATCCTAGGACAACCAAATTTGGCCATGGACTTCCTTATAGCATTATCCTAAGGGCTGCATAAGCAATTTTGGTTCCTGTAACCCATGGGCTCCCATGGAACCCAAATTATGATTTGCGTGAAAGCTGTGTCTTGTTTGTCTGTTTGCGTGTTTGTTTCTGTGTTTTGTGGTTTACTGTCCTCCTTGAATGCTACTTTCCCTGTCCGATCTTTATATATTTCTTTACAAGTCTATATCTCTTACAATTCTTACCCTAGCACAACCAAATTTGGCCATTAGCTTTCTTATAGCATTATCTTAAGGGCTGCTTAAGTAATTTTGCTTCCTGTAACCCCTGGGCTCCCATGAAACCCAAAGCCCTTTAAATGTGTCTGTTTCACATCAAATTTTGCGTGTAAGCTGTGTTTACAGGTCTATATCTATTACATTTCTTGTCCTAGCTGAACTCAATTTTTTAATTGGTTTCCTTATAGTATGTTGTAAAGGGTTGGATAAGTAATTTTGTCTTCTGCAAATTATGGGCTCTCATGGAACCCAAATTGTGATAGCCCATAAAATGTGCAATAAAGGCAGATCTAGGTTTGCATGTAAGCATGTATATATCTATAATTTTGGTTTGGGATTTCTTATAGCATTATGCATTTTATTATATCTATAATTTTGGTGTGGGATTTCTTATAGCATTATGCATCTTATGCCCACACACCCCACCCCACCCGCCCCCACTCCCACCACCCTCCACACTTTTTTTTTGTTTTTTAATTATTTTTTTGCATATGTTTGTGTTGTTTTAGTCACTTCTTACACATATATGTTGCCACCCCCCTCCCCTCCCTGGCCCCCCTCCGCCCCACTTTTTTTTGTTTTTTTTTTTTACATATTTCTGTGTTGTTTTAGTCAATTCTTACACATATATGTTGCCCCCTCCCCCCCAACCCACTCCCGCCTCTCATCCCCGCACCCCTCCCCCACTTGAAACTATATATTTTTTTACATATTTCTGTGTTGTTTTAGTCAATTCTTACACATATATGTTGCCCCCTCCCCCCCACCATCCGCCCCCAACCCACTCACGCCTCTCACCCCAGCTCCCCCCACCCCCATCGGAAACTCTATATATTTTGTTTGCATATTTCTGTGTTGCATTTGTCAATTCTTAAACATGTTGCCCACTTCCCCTCCCGCCTCCCCTCTCTCGCCACTCCCAACCCCACACACCCCCACCACACACTCGAAACTAGATTTTTTTTTTTTTACACCTTTCTTTGTTTTTTGGTCATATCTGACACATAGCTTCTTACACATATGTTGCTCCCTACCCCCACTCCCTGCTTCTCTCCCCGCCCCCTCCCCCCACTCCCCCCACACACACTCGAACTTTTTTTTTTACATATTTCTGTGTTGTTTTGGTCAATTCATACACATACCTATGTTGCCCCCCCCCTACACATAGCTTCTTACACATATATTTTGCCCCTTCCACCCCCTTCCCACACACACTTCTTACATAGCATAGCTTCTTACACATATATGTTGCCCTCCCAACCCTCCGCCTCTCCCCATCCCCACTCAAAACTCGATTTTTTAATTATTTTTTATTTACATACTTTTGTGTTGTTTTGGTGAATTCTTACATAGCTACTTACACATATATGTTGCCCTCACCACCCCCACTCTCCCCACCATCCATCCTGCCTCTCCCCCACCCCCACCCCGCACCCCACTCAAAACTCGATTTTTTTTATTATTTTTTTTACATATTTTTGTGTAGTTTTCGTTAATTCTTACACATAGTTTTGTTGTGCCCCCAACCCCACCCCACATTGTTGTAGCCTTTTTTTCTGATGATATATACTAGCTATAAATTTATTATTCTCTGAAGAATCGAATAGTCGAGCTGCGCTGTTCTCCAACAGCTCTTGTTCAATGTCAAATAGAGAGTGTATTTGCTAAGAATCTTTGCTATGAGCTCATGTAACAATAAATTCTGTGTGATATGAATTGATAAGAATTATTATGGTATCTTGAAAATTTATTTCTGTTTTCACCTAATGCATATGAAAATATACAATTGAAAAACATTACCACTTGTGTAGCATATGTATTCTTTATATTTTTTGGCATTTTTTATATGCTCAACAGGTTCTTTGTATAATTATGTGGAATTATGTGGAACGTCTGTTGAATTACTTTTAAGAACTTACTGTTACAAATTGAATTCATTCAATTGCTTTAAAATGTATAGGTCATCATCTCGGTTTCTGAGATATCTTATGATAAATATATGACCCATATTCCATTGTTGGCAAATTTCCTAAAATTACAGTAAAGCCTAAATTATGCAAAATGTGTTAGAAATTTAATAACAAAAATCAAATCGAATTATATTAATTTTATTCAATCTAAATATATGTATGAGCCTATTCTATTTATAAATCAAGACAAATGCATGATATATGCGGAAATAAAGGAAAAGTGGCAAAGAATATGCTTTGTTGTGCTCGCTTAAATAGTTGCAAACTAACATTTGAAAAAATTAAAGGATGCAACAAAGACGAGGGCTTGCAATTACGTGAACAAGAAACGGAGGCGCATGAAGAGTACTTCTAATATGTGACTCTTTTGGCTTTGAAACACTTTTGAAAAGCAGTAGTGGCAGATGCAGGGGTTTATATCTTAAACAATTGGCACTAAAAGAGTTGATGTGGTAATTGTCCTAGCTAGTGCAATTGAATATTACTTGGATGCCAGTTAACTAACTTTCCACTACTTATTTCCATTTTAGCTCAACCTCCTCAGCAGCCTCATCCTCAGTCCCAGCCTCCTTCAGAGCCCAAACAGCCACAGGATACTGGAAAAGGGGTAAGTAGATTTAAGCAATGCACTAGTTAGACCCCTACCACCCCTGCGCAACCCACCCAACCACACCGAAACGACACATTGTAGGTTCTGTCAACCTAGTAGGCTGGATGATTAAGTCTCAGTTAGATCGTTTTGTATTCAGTGAAATGTAAACATGAAAACATAAAGCATAGACTCAAATAAGTCTGTAGTAATACATTCGTGAGTTTGAAAAAATGAAGTTTTTATATATTGTTTGTAAATAACGCGAGACCGCTTTATTTACCGATGCTCACGTGACATCCATTAGCGCAGTAGGTTTTCTAAATAGTATAAGCAGACATAAAAATCGAGGATTCAAGGATGACAGTCAACAACAAAAACACACACAGAAACAAAGAACAACCTTAACCATGAATAAAAGGCAGAAAAATAACACAAAATGGTTGACAATAGGGCAACCGCCTAGGAACGGTCAGTGGCAAAAAAGGGCCGCTGCGGGTTTAAACCAGGTTCCAGAGTGCACCAGGCCTCACTCTTACCCTATTGTCATCCCAATCAACGGGACAGTGTAAATAAAGATATCGCCGCCAGGTTAAAATATTTAACAAAAAAGGCAGGATTAAACACATAATTGACCATGTATATATAATATAAAAAGATCAAAAGCCTAGAAAGCCACAAAGTAAGTAATAAATGACTTGGCAGAAGCCAGAGCAACAAGAGAACAAACCGTTAAGGGTACGACAAGACAATATTAAAGACAAACATCAAACGCTACCGTCCTATATGGATTTAGGTAGATGTCACCATAGGATCCACAATCTGTCCGTCATCGCAAAATCGAAGAGGAAGCATAATGGAGAACTGTAAATGGGTCTACCGCTAAACATGCAGTGCGTTGCAATATGGTAGGGTCATAACCTCTTTTGATAAACTTTTTAACATGTTTAATACAGATTGTATGAAAGTGATTATGACCAAGGATCCTACGAAGTTTGTAAATCACATCACCATAGAAGTCAGGTTTTAAAAGTATATCATGATTACGATAATACAATTTTGCAAAGGTTTGTCGAAGTTTATGGTAACGGTAGCCGTGCGTGAATACATTTTTAGTTATACAAATATTACGAATGTTAAAGTCCTCAACACAACTATAAGCTCTAGAGAAACGAATAAGTTGAGAAGCATAGACCCCATAAAAAGTAGCTCGAGGAACATCCTTATATAAATGGGGATAATTAACAAAATCAAAACTTAAATCATCTCTCTTGCGATAGATTTTCTAATTTGATGTATACGCGCTCGACTAATGCACGCTCGACTATTATTACCCACGAGTGACTTTTTAGTGTGAGCTACAAGTTCAACCTCACAAATCGGTAATTTTTGTACCGCTATTGAATTCCATAAAGCAATTTGTTTTTATTTAATAAATATTCAATAATGGTTCGTGTGTAATGGTTGTCAACGTAATTATTTTGTTTTTATAGGCTAAAAGCTACTGGCATTTTCCCTTTAAATAGCCATACAAATATATTCGTTAGTAAGAGTAGGGCAGATTCCCAGATTTCTATGTATCCTTCTCCGCTTTCTGGTGCAGTTCTAAAACAATTGCCTATAACGTGTTGATGAGCAGTTAAATACAATACTCGTTCATTCATTCTCATTACAGATGCGTTATCAAGCTTTATACGATTACGATGCTGCAGATAAAGATGAAGTCAGCTTCAAGGAGGGCGATATAATTATTGATGGTCAACCTACCGACGGCGGGTGGATGTACGGAACCGTGGAAAAAACAGGAAAAAGAGGAATGTTACCTTCAAATTATGTTGAGGAGATTAGTAAGAAGTTTAATATTGTATTTTAATCAGTGTTAAATAAGTATAACATATCCCTCGGTTTTAAACTTTCAATGCTCAAGCTTTGTTACTGTTTATAGGACTTGCAAAATGTCAGTTTTATGTTATTGCTTGAAATTAATATGTTATAACAAATGTGGGGAAATATTTAATTGAAAAAGAAAGTGGGAAATTGAACTACGGGAAACCAGAAAACAGACAAATGGGAAAATGAGAGCTGAAAATTTGATAACTTGAACAGAAAACGAATGGAAAACTAGAACATAAAAATGGGAATTTATAGCAGGATACCTGCAAAGTAGGGGATACTTATTTTAAGTGAAATAGTAGGAAAACGATAATTGCGAATTATGAGATTAATCTTACAAAATGAGCGGATAATGTTAAAAGTAGATATAAAAGGAAGATAAAAAAGTCGAACAGGAAATGTAGCATTTAAGGACCACAGTCAACCAGAAACATCACAGAAACAAACACAAATTACAAAGATGAATCAAAGGAAAACTATGACATCACAAACATAAAATGGTTGACAATATGGATATCGCCTTCTAACAGGCGCTGGTAGTTCAAACCAGGTTCTAGGGTGCACAAAATGGTTTAATGGCCAGATTCACATTGACCACCTAGATGTTTGAGTTCGTGGCCCATAAAAAAGGGCAAATATTCGCCTATACCATCAAATAATATGAAGTTTCAGGTGACATAAAACACCGCTTGTAGAGTTGTATCACACTGCTTAAAATTCACGGTTATGCCTAAAATTCGGGGTTCAATTTACCCCACCCACTGTTGGGTTTTATATGGTTTAGTCGATTACATTAATGTTCATAAAATCCGGCAATTATTCGCCTATACCATCAAATAATATGAAGTTTCAGGTGACATAAAACACCGCTGTAGAGTTGTATCACACTGCTTAAAATGCACGGTTATGCATAAAATACGGAGTTCAATTTAGCCCCCCCCCGTTCCCCCCTCCCCCCTACCCCCCACTGTTGGGTTTTATATGGTTTAGTCGATAACATTAATGCTCATAAAATCCGGCAATTATTCGCCTATTCCATCAAATAATATAAAGTTTCAGGGGACATAAAAACAGCGGTTGTATGGTTGTATCATATGTCGTTAGGGTATTATCAGCGGTTACTGTAAGAATGTACTAGCGCACTTACGGAAGATATTATATGCATGTTAAATACTAATATAACTCACACATCATTATCAAACCAGATTTTTAATTAGGTTCCATTAAATAATCGTGTTGCCTAAAAGCAGCTACGACACTAGAAACATTATTTTAGGAAACGTACAGATCTAGGCCTACAGTATACCTTTGGGCGAAGTAGATTTCAAATTTGAAAATGTGTGATTTGGCTGATCGGTTCAACTGAAATTAATTAAATTTAGAGCTTACTGGGGCATTTGGAATTAAATGGACGGTCAACAAAGATTCTCATTGATGTAAGTTTGTAATTATAAGGATTGTCTTTCATTTTTTGCGATGTTATAGAAGTATAACAGGTCAATGATGGGTCACATATATTTTATAAAACCATTTCGCTGCGCTGCACGGTTTTATACAATTTGTGACCCATCACGACCTGTTATAGTTCGATAACATCGCAAAAAATGAAAAACAATCCTTAAGTATTACATGTCATTAGGGTATTACCAGCGGTTACTTTAAGTAGGTTCTTGCACATTATTTGATGGAATATTAATATAACTCACAGGGGAGTATCAATATGGTTTGTTTGACAATGAACACTATTAAAAGTTCACTGCTATGCATTAAATTGGGCGCGGGAATGGGTGTGTGGGTGGGGATCAATATACCCACATACTGTTGTTTTTTTGTTATTGTTTAGTCGATTATATTAATATATATCGAAATATTCGCCTTCACCATCAACTAATACAAACGTTCAGGTGAAATAAAACAGCGGGTGTATGGTTGTATCTCATGCGGTTATGCTATAGATCCAATCAGCTGTTAATTTAAGCATACTGAGCACAAATAAAATGTACCCACTGTTAATGCTGGCATTTCCAAATAGGCCATTTTTGAGTGAATATAAAAGTTTAGAGTTTTAATGAAAAAAAATTGATATGTGTAAGCACACTTAATTCAAAACAAAATATTCAAGTAAACAGTTTCAAATTGTGCAAAGTAATAATCTGTTATGTATAATATCAAAACTTCTAAGGGAGGTAATATGATAATTGTGGATAATCAAAAACTTCTATCTACATAAGCTGTGTAACGGTTATGGTGATTTCTTTAGGTAAGGAACCAACAGAAAATATTATCTCGAACACATTTATGTATTTTCTATAGAGTTGATGTGTTTAGACAAAAACGTATGTATGGAAGTACTGTCTTCAGTCAGAGCCAGTTTCTCCAAAACTTCATGGTTGGTTGAGTTGGGTTTTACGGTGCACCAACACAAAAAGGTTATATGGAGCCAATAGGAATGAACATTCCAGGCATGTTCTCCATTTACATCTAGATGAAATGGTCATAGAACCTTCTCATCTGTAAAACTGCAGAGTTGCTGCAAATTCTATTCTATCAAGCAGCACCTGAAACAATACAGGGGTGTTGAAAGAGACCTATAATGAAAATGTCAAAAATGAAAACAAATGAGCATGAATTAGGGGGGAGGGGTGGGGAATCGGAGGGGAATGAGTTTTTACCCCTCTGTCTAGATAAGCAGTGGCCCCATTCTTGCCCAGGAACCACACGGTGCCTGCATGTTGGAATGAAGAATATTAGCTGAACAAGTACCAGCACGAAAATAATTACAGCAATTACATAAACCTGTATGTTAATACAAATCAAATTTAACAAGGAACTGCAGTTGTTGTGAAAAAACAAGTATGTTACAAAGATATTGTTTCAGATTTAGATACATATCTGTTTAATTGCTATCATGACCTCACATTTATCAGAAAGTAAACAGAGAAATTTCAACATAATTGAATTATCTAGAATAATAAGATAACCAGTCGTTAAAACTTTGACAGGAATTAAGAGAAAATAACCAGAGCCAATTGAATTCATTTGATTTGCTAAACAATTTAGTTCGGCCTAAAAACATTATCTCTATGACAAATTCCTAAAGAGAATATTTTCTGCAGTTACCCACACCCAAAAAATCACCCAACACATACTTTTGTAGATAGCAGTTATTATTATCAACAATTATCAAATTACCTTCCTTAACAGATTTATACTTATTTTTATTTTCACAATATTGTTGTTTGTGCCGTGTGGCGGCCGTAAAACGTCTCCCCTTACATCCAATCAATATTGTTATTTTTACATTCCACAGGGATTGTACGACTTTCATAGATCCATATTCATCCTTAAACACGTGTGTTAATTATATCATGTTGAAGGTTTTATGTCACCGACATTTTGGCCCATTTTAATAGGATTTTCCTTAACTTTTCCTTGTGATCTTGAATTAGACACTTGTGTTGAGTTTTGGACCCCTATTAACCGTTCGTTTATTATTAATAACGGATCTTTGATACGTAATAACGTAGTATCTATAATAATTACTAATTGGCCCTTATTTCGTTTTTCAAGCATTATAGCATTATCTTAAGGGCTTCTTAAGTAATTTTGCTTCCTGTAACCCCTGGGCACCCATGAAACCCAAACCCCTTTAAATGTGTCTGTTTCACATCAAATTTTGCGTGTAAGATGTGTTTACAGGTCTATATCTATTACATTTCTTGTCCTAGCTGAACTCAATTTTTTAATTGGTTTCCTTATAGTATGTTGTAAAGGGTTGGATAAGTAATTTTGTCTTCTGCAAATTCTTGGCTCTCATGGAACCCAAATTGTGATTAAAGGCAGATCTAGATTTGCATGTAAGCATTTATATATCTATAATTTTGGTTTGGGATTTCTTATAGCATTATCCATTTTATTATATCTATAATTTTGGTTTGGGATTTCTTATGCCCACACACCCCACCCCACCCGCCCCTACTCCCACCACCCTCCACACTTTTTTTTTGTTTTTTAACTTTTTTTTTGCATATGTTTGTGTTGTTTTAGTCAATTCTTACACATATATGTTGCCCCCCCCCTCCCCCCCCCCCCCTGCCCCCCCCGCCCCACTTTTTTTTATACATATTTCTGTGTTGATTTAGTCAATTCTTACACATATACGTTGCCCCCTACCACCCAACTCACTCCCGCCTCTCATCACCGCACCCCCTCCCCCACTTGCAACTATTTTTATTTTTTACATATTTCTGTGTTGTTTTAGTCAATTCTTACACATATATGTTGCCCCCCTCCCCCCCCCCACCACCCGCCCCCAACACACTCACGCCTCTCACCCCCGCTCCCCCCACCCCCACCTTAAACTCTATATATTTTGTTTGCATATTTCTGTGTTGCATTTGTCAATTCTTAAACATGTTGCCCACTTCCCCTCCCGCCTCCCCTCTCTCGCCACTCCCAACCCCACACACCCCCACCACACACCCCAACCACACACTCGAAACTAGAATATATATTTTTTACACCTTTCTTTGTTTTTTGGTCATTTCTGACACATAGCTTCTTACACATATGTCGCTCCCTACCCCCACTCCCTGCTTCTCTCCCCGCCCCCTCCCCCTATCCCCCCACACACACTCGAAACTTTTTTTTTTTTACATATTTCTGTGTTGTTTTGGTCAATTCATACACATACTTATGTTGCCCCCCCCCCCCCCCCCCCCCCCCCACACACACACACATCCCCCCCCACCTCCCTCACCAACCCAATATTGTATTTAATGTGTTTTTTTTTTTTACATATATCTGTATTGTTTTGAAAATTTTTTACACATAGCTTCTTACACATATATTTTGCCCCTTCCACCCCCTTCCCACACACACTTCTTACATAGCATAGCTTCTTACACATATATGTTGCCCTCCCCCACCCACCGCCTCTCCCCATCCCCACTCAAAACTCGATTTTTTAATTATTTTTTATTTACATACTTTTGTGTTGTTTTGGTGAATTCTTACATAGCTACTTACACATATATGTTGCCCTCACCACCCCCACTCTCCCCACCATCCACCCTGCCTCTCCCCCACCCCCACCCCCGCACCCCACTCAAAAATCGATTTTTTTTATTATTTTTTTTACATATTTTTGTGTAGTTTTCGTTAATTCTTACACATAGTTTAGTTGTGCCCCCAACCCCACCCCACATTGTTGTACCCTTTTTTTCTGATGATATATACTAGCTATAAATTTATTATTCTCTGAAAAATCGAATAGTCGAGCTGCGCTGTTCTCCAACAGCTCTTGTTCAATGTCAAATAGGGAGTGTATTGGCTAAGAATCTTTGCTATGAGCTCATGTAACAATAAATTCTGTGTGATATGAATTGATAAGAATTATTATGGTATCTTGAAACTTTATTTCTGTTTTCACCTAATGCATATGAAAATATACAAATGAAAAACATTACCACTTGTGTAGCATATGTATTCTTTATATTTTTTTGCATTTTTTATATGCTCAACAGGTTCTTTGTATAATTATGTGGAATTATGTGGAACGTATGTTGACTTACTTTTAAGAACTTACTGTTACAAATTGATTCATTCAATTGCTTTAAAAAGTATAGGTCACCATCTCGGTTTCTGAGATATCTTATGATAAATATATGACCCATATTCCATTGTTGGCAAATTTCCTAAAATTACAGTAAAGCCTAAATTATGCAAAATGTGTAAGAAATTTAATAACAAAAATCAAATCGAATTATATTAATTTTATTCAATCTAAATATACGTATGAGCCTCTTCTATTTATAAATCAAGACAAATGCATGATATATGCGGAAATAAAGGAAAAGTGGCAAAGAATATGCTTTGTTGTGCTCGCTTAAATAGTTGCAAACTAACATTTGAAAAAATTAAAGGATGCAACAAAGACGAGGGCTTGCAATTACGTGAACAAGAAACGGAGGCGCATGAAGAGTACTTCTAATATGTGACTCTTTTGGCTTTGAAACACTTTTGAAAAGCAGTAGTGGCAGATGCAGGGGTTTATATCTTAAACAATTGGCACTGAAAGAGTTGATGTGGTAATTGTCCTAGCTAGTGCAATTGAATATTACTTGGATGCCAGTTAACTAACTTTCCACTACTTATTACCTTATTTTAGCTCAACCTTCTCAGCAGCCTCATCCTCAGTCCCAGCCTCCTTCAGAGCCCAAACAGCCACAGGATACTGGAAAAGGGGTAAGTAGATTTAAGCAATGCACTAGTTAGACCCCTACCACCCCAGCGCAACCCATCCAACCACACGGAAACGACACATTGTAGGTTCTGTCAACCTAGTAGGCTGGAAGATTAAGTCACAGTTAGATCGTTTTGTATTCAGTGAAATGTAAACATGAAAACATAAAGCATAGACTCAAATAAGTCTGTAGTAATACATTCGTGAGTTTGAAAAAATGAAGCTTTTATATATTGTTTGTAAATAACGCGGGACCGCTTTATTTACAGATGCTCACGTGACATCCATTAGCGCAGTAGGTTTTCTAAATAGTATAAGCAGACATAAAAATCGAGGATTCAAGGATGACAGTCAACCACAAAAACACACACAGAAACAAACAACAACTTTAACGCTGAATAAAAGGCAGAAAAATAACACAAAATGGTTGACAATAGGGCAACCGCCTAGGAACGGTCAGTGGCAAAAAAGGGCCGCTGCGGGTTTAAACCAGGTTCCAGAGTGCACCAGGCCTCACTCTTACCCTATTGTCATCCCAATAAACGGGACAGTGTAAATAAAGATATCGCCGCCAGGTTATAATCTTTAACAAAAAAGGCAGGATAAAACACATAATTGATCATGTATATATAATATAAAAAAATCAAAAGCCTAGAAAGCCACAAAGTAAGTAATAAATGACTTGGCAGAAGCCAGAGCAACAAGAGAACAAACCGTTAAGGGTACGACAAGACAATATTAAAGACAAACATCAAACGCTACCGTCCTATATGGATTTAGATAGATGTCACCATAGGGTCCACAATCTGTCCGTTATCGCACAATCGAAGAGGAAGCATAATGGAGAACTGTAAATGGGTCTACCACTAAACATGCAGTGCGTTGCAATATGGTAGGGTCATAACCTTTTTTGATAAACTTTTTAACATGTTTAATACAGATTGTATGAAAGTGATTATGACCAAGGATCCTACGACGTTTGTAAATCACATCACCATAGAAGTCATGTTTTAAAAGTATATCATGATTACGATAATACAATTTTGCAAAGGTTTGTCGAAGTTAATGGTAACGGTAGCCGTGCGTGAATACATTTTTAGTTATACAAATATTACGAATGTTAAAGTCCTCAACACAACTATAAGCTCTAGAGAAACGAATAAGTTGAGAAGCATAGACCCCATAAAAAGTAGCTCGAGGAACATCCTTATATAAATGGGGATAATTAACAAAATGAAAACTTAAATCATCTCTCTTGCGATAGATTTTCTAATTTCATGTATACGCGCTCGACTAATGCACGCTCGACTATTATTACCCACGAGTGACTTTTTAGTGTGAGCTACAAGTTCAACCTCACAAATCGGTAATTATTTGTACCGCTATTGAATTCCATAAAGCAATTTGTTTTTATTTAATAAATATTCAATAATGGTTCGTGTGTAATGGTTGTCAACGTAATTATTTTGTTTTTATAGGCTAAAAGCTATTGGCATTTTCCCTTTAAATAGCCATACAAATATATTCGTTAGTAAGAGTAGGGCAGATTCCCAGATTTCTATGTATCCTTCTCCGCTTTCTGGTGCAGTTCTAAAACAATTGCCTATAACGTGTTGATGAGCAGTTAAATACAATACTCGTTCATTAATTCTCATTACAGATGCGTTATCAAGCTTTATACGATTACGATGCTGCAGATAAAGATGAAGTCAGCTTCAAGGAGGGCGATATAATTATTGATGGTCAACCTATCGACGTCGGGTGGATGGACGGAACCGTGGAAAAAACAGGAAAAAGAGGAATGTTACCTTCAAATTATGTTGAGGAGATTAGTAAGAAGTTTAATATTGTATTTTAATCAGTGTTAAATAAGTATAACATATCCCTCGGTTTTAAACTTTCAATGCTCAAGCTTTGTTACTGTTTATAGGACTTGCAAAATGTCAGTTTTATGTTATTGCTTGAAATTAATATGTTATAACAAATGTGGGGAAATATTTAATTGAAAAAGAAAGTGGGAAATTGAACTACGGGAAACCAGAAAACAGACAAATGGGAAAATGAGAGCTGAAAATTTGATAACTTGAACAGAAAACGAATGGAAAACTAGAACATAAAAATGGGAATTTATAGCAGGATACCTGCAAAGTAGGGGATACTTATTTTAAGTGAAATAGTAGGAAAACGATAATTGCGAATTATGAGATTAATCTTACAAAATGAGCGGATAATGTTAAAAGTAGATATAAAAGGAAGATAAAAAAGTCGAACAGGAAATGTAGCATTTAAGGACCACAGTCAACCAGAAACATCACAGAAACAAACACAAATTACAAAGATGAATCAAAGGAAAACTATGACATCACAAACATAAAATGGTTGACAATATGGATATCGCCTTCTAACAGGCGCTGGTAGTTCAAACCAGGTTCTAGGGTGCACAAAATGGTCTAATGGCCAGATTCACATTGACCACCTAGATGTTTGAGTTCGTGGCCCATAAAAAAGGGCAAATATTCGCCTATACCATCAAATAATATGAAGTTTCAGGTGACATAAAACACCGCTTGTAGAGTTGTATCACACTGCTTAAAATTCACGGTTATGCCTAAAATTCGGGGTTCAATTTACCCCACCCACTGTTGGGTTTTATATGGTTTAGTCGATTACATTAATGTTCATAAAATCCGGCAATTATTCGCCTATACCATCAAATAATATGAAGTTTCAGGTGACATAAAACACCGCTGTAGAGTTGTATCACACTGCTTAAAATGCACGGTTATGCATAAAATACGGAGTTCAATTTAGCCCCCCCCCCGCTCCCCCCTCCCCCCTACCCCCCACTGTTGGGTTTTATATGGTTTAGTCGATAACATTAATGCTCATAAAATCCGGCAATTATTCGCCTATTCCATCAAATAATATAAAGTTTCAGGGGACATAAAAACAGCGGTTGTATGGTTGTATCATATGTCGTTAGGGTATTATCAGCGGTTACTGTAAGAATGTACTAGCGCACTTACGGAAGATATTATATGCATGTTAAATACTAATATAACTCACACATCATTATCAAACCAGATTTTTAATTAGGTTCCATTAAATAATCGTGTTGCCTAAAAGCAGCTACGACACTAGAAACATTATTTTAGGAAACGTACAGATCTAGGCCTACAGTATACCTTTGGGCGAAGTAGATTTCAAATTTGAAAATGTGTGATTTGGCTGATCGGTTCAACTGAAATTAATTAAATTTAGAGCTTACTGGGGCATTTGGAATTAAATGGACGGTCAACAAAGATTCTCATTGATGTAAGTTTGTAATTATAAGGATTGTCTTTCATTTTTTGCGATGTTATAGAAGTATAACAGGTCAATGATGGGTCACATATATTTTATAAAACCATTTCGCTGCGCTGCACGGTTTTATACAATTTGTGACCCATCACGACCTGTTATAGTTCGATAACATCGCAAAAAATGAAAAACAATCCTTAAGTATTACATGTCATTAGGGTATTACCAGCGGTTACTTTAAGTAGGTTCTTGCACATTATTTGATGGAATATTAATATAACTCACAGGGGAGTATCAATATGGTTTGTTTGACAATGAACACTATTAAAAGTTCACTGCTATGCATTAAATTGGGCGCGGGAATGGGTGTGTGGGTGGGGATCAATATACCCACATACTGTTGTTTTTTTGTTATTGTTTAGTCGATTATATTAATATATATCGAAATATTCGCCTTCACCATCAACTAATACAAACGTTCAGGTGAAATAAAACAGCGGGTGTATGGTTGTATCTCATGCGGTTATGCTATAGATCCAATCAGCTGTTAATTTAAGCATACTGAGCACAAATAAAATGTACCCACTGTTAATGCTGGCATTTCCAAATAGGCCATTTTTGAGTGAATATAAAAGTTTAGAGTTTTAATGAAAAAAAATTGATATGTGTAAGCACACTTAATTCAAAACAAAATATTCAAGTAAACAGTTTCAAATTGTGCAAAGTAATAATCTGTTATGTATAATATCAAAACTTCTAAGGGAGGTAATATGATAATTGTGGATAATCAAAAACTTCTATCTACATAAGCTGTGTAACGGTTATGGTGATTTCTTTAGGTAAGGAACCAACAGAAAATATTATCTCGAACACATTTATGTATTTTCTATAGAGTTGATGTGTTTAGACAAAAACGTATGTATGGAAGTACTGTCTTGAGTCAGAGCCAGTGTTTGATTCTCCAAAACTTCATGATTGGTTGAGTTGGGTTTTACTGTGCACCAACACAAAAAGGTTATATGGAGCCAATAGGAATGAACATTCCAGGCCTGTTCTCCATTTACATCTAGATGAAATGGTCATAGAACCTTCTCATCTGTAAAACTGCAGAGTTGCTGCAAATTCTATTCTATCAAGCAGCACCTGAAACAATACAGGGGTGTTGAAAGAGACCTATAATGAAAATGTCAAAAATGAAAACAAATGAGCATGAATTCGGGGGGGGGGGGGGGAATCGGAGGGGAATGAGTTTTTACCCCTCTGTCTAGATAAGCAGTGGCCCCATTCTTGCCCAGGAACCACACGGTGCCTGCATGTTGGAATGAAGAATATTAGCTGAACAAGTACCAGCACAAAAATCATTACAGCAATTACATATACCTGTATGTTAATACAAATCAAATTTAACAAGGAACTGCAGTTGTTGTGAAAAAACAAGTATGTTACAAAGATATTGTTTCAGATTTAGATACATATCTGTTTAATTGCTATCATGACCTCACATTTATCAGAAAGTAAACAGAGACATCTCAACATAATTCAATTATCTAGAATAATAAGATAACCAGTCGTTAAAACTTTGACAGGAATTAAGAGAAAATAACCAGAGCCAATTGAATTCATTTGATTTGCTAAACAATTTAGTTCGGCCTAAAAACATTATCTCTATGACAAATTCCTAAAGAGAATATTTTCTGCAGTTACCCACACCCAAAAAATCACCCAACACATACTTTTGTAGATAGCAGTTATTATTATCAACAATTATCAAATTACCTTCCTTAAAAGATTTATACTTATTTTTATTTTCACAATATTGTTGTTTGTGCCGTGTGGCGGCCGTAAAACGTCTCCCCTTACATCCAATCAATATTGTTATTTTTACATTCCACAGGGATTGTATGACTTTCATAGATCCATATTCATCCTTAAACACGTGTGTTAATTATATCATGTTGAAGGTGTTATGTCACCGACATTTTGGCCCATTTAATAGGATTTTCCTTAACTTTTCCTTGTGATCTTGAATTAGACACTTGTGTTGAGTTTTGGACCCCTATTAACCGTTCATTTATTATTAATAACGGATCTTTGATACGTAATAACGTAGTATCTATAATAATTACTGATTGGCCCTTATTTAGTTTTTCACAGAATGGTAATACCTTTAAATTTACATAAGTGTTTTAACGAAAACACTTAAAATAAATATTTCTCCTCTTCGGTTACACTCTGCGTCATCTATACAAGTTCCACTTATTTAGAAATATAAAAATATCGGACAGGGAAAGCAGCATTCAAGGACGACAGTCAACCACAAAACACAAAAACAAACACGCAAACAGACAAACGAGAAGGCAAAAGTAATAACAAATGCAAACGACATCACAAACACAAAAGGGTTGACAATAGGGCTACCGCCTTGGAACGGTCAGTGGCAACAAAGGCCACTGGGGGTTTAAACCGGTTCTAGGGTGCACCAAACCTCACACTTACCCTACTGTCATCCCATTAAAACAGGACAGTGTAAATAAAGAAATCCCCGACATGATCTAATGTCTAACCAAAAAGGCAGCATCAATAGGCAATATAAGTAAAACACAAATATGCTCGTGTAAATATAATACAAAAAACCAATAGCCTAGAAAGCCACAATGAAGGTACTCAATGACTTGGCAGAAGCCAGAACAGAAAGAGAATAAACCATTAAGGGCACGACAAGAAAGATCATGGACAAACATCAAACGCCACCGTCCCAATAGGCTTTAGGTAGGCGTCATATAGGGTCCACAGCCTGTCCGGTCATCGTACAATTAGAAGGAAAGCATAGTGGCGAACTGTAAAAGGGTCCACCATCAAGCATGCAGTACGTTGCAAAATGATAGGGTCATAACCTCTTTTGATATTTTTTTTAACAAGTTTAACAAAGATAGTATGAAAGTGATCATGACCAAGAATTTTACGAAGTTTATAAATCACATCACCATAGAAGTCAGGTTGTGATAGTTCTTGTCGCAGAAGAGTCCTTAAATTACTTTTATATTTGGAAAGAAGATCAGGGTTACGATAATAAAATTTTGCAAAGGTTTTACGAAGTTTATGGTAACGGTAACACTACATTTTTTAGATCTAAGTCATTTCTACGTCTTACATCTTTAAATAATCATTCGGCAACCTCATTCAATGTTCCTTCCAAATGGATTTTAAATAACGGCTCAAAAGTTTCTTTAACACCTCAATAGGCTATGAGCCTGGACACAACATTTGGGCCACCTGTACCATCTTTGGGGACGAAAGCTCATAGTGATTTTTAGTAAGGTATAACCTATGTTGGGAAATATAAAATAGCATGGTATTATTCTTTGCCAAATGTGTGTTATCTCCCCTTGTTATATACTCCATGGTACCTCACAATTAGTATTTAATATACTGCATGGTACCTCGGAAGTAATATGTATACTCTATGGTACCTCACAAGTAGTATATATATATACTGTATGATACCTCGGAAGAAATATGTATACTCTACGGTACCTCACAGGTAGTATGTATATATACTGTATGATACCTCGGAAGTAATATGTATATTCTATGGAACCTCAGAAGTAGTATGAATATATACTGTTTGATACCTCGGAAGTAATATGTATCCTCTACCTCACAAGTAGTAGGTATATATAATGTGTGATACTTCGGAAGTAATAGGTATACTCTATCGTACCTCAAAAGTAGTATTTAATATACTGTATGGTACCTCGGAAGTGATATGTATACACTATGGTACCTCAAAATTAGTATGTGTATATACTGTATGGTACCTCGGAAGTAATAGGTATGCTATACGGTACCTCACAAATAGAATGTATATATACTGTATGATACCTCGGAAGTAATATGTATACTCTACGGTACCTCATAAGTAATATGTATATATACTGTATGATATCTCGGAAGTAATATGTATATTCTATATAACCTCAGAAGTAGTATGTAAATATGCTGTATGATACCTCGGAAGTAATACGTATACTCTACCTCACAAGTAGTATGTATATATACTGTATGATACCTCGGAAGTAATATGTATAATCTATGGAACCTCAGAAATAGTATGTACATATACTGTATGATACCTCGGAAGTAATATGTATACTCTACCTCACAAGTAGTAGGTATATATACTGTATGATACCTCGGAAGTAATATATATACTTTATGGTACCTCACAAGTAGTATTTAATATACTGTATGGTACGTCGGAAGTAATATTTATACTCTTTGGTACCTCAAAAATAATATGTATATATACTGTATGGTACCTCGGAAGTAATATGTATACTAACTGGTACCTCACAAGTAGTATGTATATATACTGTATGATACATCGGAAGTAATATGTATATTATATGGAACCTCAGAAGTAGTATGTACATATACTGTATGATACCCCGGAAGTAATATATGTATACTCTACCTCACAAGCTGTAGGTATATATACTATATGATAGCTCGGAAAGAATATGTATACTCTATGGTAACTCACAAGTAGTATTTAATACACTGTATGGTACCTCAGAAGTAATATGTGTACTCTACGGTACCTCACAAGTAGTATGTATATATACTGTATGATACCTCGGAAGTAGTTTGTATATTCTATGGAACCTCATGGAACCTCAGAAGTAGTATGTATATATACTGTATGATTCCTCGGAAGTAATATGTATACTCTTCCTCACAAGTAGTAGGTATATATACTGTGTGATACATCGGAAGTAATAGGTATACTCTATGGTACCTCACAAGTAATATTTAATATACTGTATGGTACCTCGGAAGTGATATGCATACACTATGGTACCTCACAAGTAGTATGTGTATATACTGTATGGTACCTCGGAAGTAATATGTATGCTATATGGTACCTCACAAATAGTATGTATATATACTGTATGATACCTCGGAAGTAATATGTATACTCTACCTCACAAGTAGTATCTATATATACTGTATCATACCTCGGAAGTAATATGTATACACTATGGTACCTCACAAGTAGTATATAATATACTGTATGGTACCTCGGAAGTAATATGTATACTCTATGATACCTCACAAGTAGTATTTAATATACTGTATGGTACCTCGGAAGTAATATGTATACTCTATGGTACCTCACAAGTAGTATGTTTATATAATGTATGATACCTCGGGCTTAATATGTATACTCTACGGTACCTCACAAGTAGTATGTACATATACTGTATGGTACCTCGGAAGTAATATGTATACTCTACGGTACCTCACAAATAGTATGTATATGTACTGTATGATACCTCGGAAGTAATATGTATACTCTACGGGACCTCACAAGTAGTATGTATATATACTGTATGATACCTCGGAAGTAATATGCATATTCTATGGAACTTCAGAAGTAGTATGTACATATACTCTATGATACCTCGGAAGTAATATGTATACTCTACCTCACAAGATGTAGGTATACTGTATGGTACCTCGGAAGTAATATGTATACTATTTGGTACCTCAAAAGTAGTATGTATATATACTGTATGGTATGTATACTATATGGTACCTCACAAGTAGTATGTATATATACAGCATGGTACCTCGGAAGTAATATGTATACTCTACGGTACCTCACAAGTAGTATGTATATATACAGCATGGTACCTCGGAAGTAATATGTATACTCTACGGTACCTCACAAGTAGTATGTATATATATACAGCATGGTACCTCGGAAGTATTTTGTATACTCTACGGTACCTCACAAGTAGTAGGTATATATATACAGCATGGTACCTTGGAAGTAATATGTATACTCAACGGTACCTCACAAGTAGTATGTATATATCCTGTATGGTACCTCGGAAGTAATATGTGTACTATACGGTACCTCACAAGTAGTATGTATATATACTGTATGGTAACTCGGAAGTAACATGTATACTATACGGTACCTCACAAGTAGTATGTATATGTACTGTATTATACCTCGGAAGTAATATGTATACTCTACGGTACCTCACAATTAGTATGTATATATACTGTATGATACCTCGGAAGTAATATGTATACTCTACGATTCTTCACAAGTAGTATGTACATATACTGTATGGTATATCGGAAGAAATATGTATACTCTATGGTACGTCACAAGTAGTATGTACATATACTGTATGGTAACTCGGAAGTAACATGTATACTCTACGGTACCTCACAAGTAGTATGTATATATACTGTATGATACCTCGGAAGTAATATGTATACTCTACGGTACCTCACAAGTAGTATGTACATATACTGTATGGTACCTCGGAAGTAATATGTATACTCCATGGTACCTCACAAATAGTATGTTTATATAATGTATGATACCTCGGACTTAATATGTATACTCTACGGTACCTCACACGTAGTATGTACATATACTGTATGGTACCTCGGAAGTAATATGTATACTCTATGGTACCTCACAAGTAGTATGTATATATACTGTATGGTAACTCGGAAGTAATATGTATACTCTACGGTACCTCACAAGTAGTATGCATTTGTACTGTATGATACCTCGGAAGTAATATGTATACTCTACGGTACCTCACAAGTAATATGTACATATACTGTATGGTACCTTGGAATTAATATGTATACTCTATGGTACGTCACAAGTAGTATGTACATATACTGTATGGTAACTCGGAAGTAACATGTATACTCTACGGTACCGCACAAGTAGTATGTATATATACTGTATGATACCTCGGAAGTAATATGTATACTCTACGGTACCTCACAAGTAGTATGTATATATACTGTATGATACCTCGGAAGTAATATGTATACTCTACGGTACCTCACAAGTAAAATGTACATATACTGTATGGTAACTCGGAAGTAACATGTATACTCTACGGTACCTCACAAGTAGTATGTATATATACTGTATGATACCTCGGAAGTAATATGTATACTCTACGGTACCTCACAAGTAGTATGTACATATACTGTATGGTACCTCGGAAGTAATATATATACTTTATGGTACCTCACAAATAATATGTTTATATAATGTATGATACCTCGGACTTAATATGTATACTCTACGGTACCTCACAAGTAGTATGTACATATACTGTACTGTATGGTACCTCGGAAATAATATGTATACTCTATGGTACCTCACAAGTAGTATGTATATGTACTGTACGATACCTCGGACGTAATATGTATACTCTACGGTACCTCACAAGTAATATGTACATATACTGTATGGTACCTTGGAATTAATATGTATACTCTATTGTACGTCACAAGTAATATGTACATATACTGTATGGTACCTTGGAATTAATATGTATACTCTATGGTACGTCACAAGTACTATGTACATATACTGTATGGTAACTGGGAAGTAACATGTATACTCTACGGTACCGCACAAGTAGTATGTATATATACTGTATGATACCTCGGAAGTAATATGTATACTCTACGGTACCTCACAAGTAGTATGTATATATATACAGCATGGTACCTCGGATGTAATATGTATACTCTACGGTACCTCACAAGTAGTAGGTATATATATACAGCATGGTACCTCGGAAGTAATATGTATACTCAACGGTACCTCACAAGTAGTATGTATATATCCTGTATGGTACCTCGGAAGTAATATGTGTACTATACGGTACCTCACAAGTAGTATGTATATATACTGTATGGTAACTCGGAAGTAACATGTATACTATACGGTACCTCACAAGTAGTATGTATATGTACTGTATTATACCTCGGAAGTAATATGTATACTCTACGGTACCTCACAAGTAGTATGTATATATACTGTATGATACCTCGGAAGTAATATGTATACTCTACGGTACTTCACAAGTAGTATATACAAATACTGTATGGTATCTCGGAAGTAATATGTATACTCTATGGTACGTCACAAGTAGTATGTACATATACTGTATGGTAACTCGGAAGTAACATGTATACTCTACGGTACCTCACAAGTAGTATGTATATATACTGTATGATACCTCGGATATTTTCTGTGTTTGTTTCTTCCAAGGGATCCACTTTTCAGTATTTATTGACATTGACACTAGCGTTGGTTTAGTGCTGTGTGGCGGCCTTAGAAAGTTGCCCGGACTACAAATCTGTAGTGTTACTACTTACTGGTCCTTAGAGATCATCAGGCCAAATATATGTGTGTTTAAAGTAGAATATCGCTTAAGCCGGTGCTAGGCGGCGTGAGATGTGTTTCACTTTACATTACCTCTCATGAACAGACTCAATAAAACCGAGTCTGCTACTTTTACCTCGTGTTTATGTTTGTTGCTTCCAGGAGGTTCCCTTTTCAGTATTTTTTTACATTTTTGCAATCATATTATATTAATTGAATTATTATAATAATTCAAAGAAAGTAATGTTTACCTATAAAAACTGCTGACGTTCCTTCAATTATAATACATTTAAACATTTCTAGAATAACGAAGGAAAAATGAAAACTTAAAATATAATTCAAGAATATGCATGCAGGTTTAAAGTCAAAATAATACTATAATAATAAATCAAATGTACCCTTGTGTCCCTTTAAAGGCTGGCTGTTTGTATTCTGGTTTATTCGTTAGATGTTATATGTGATAATAACACTATGTTTTTCTTTTTCGTTTAAAGCCCTTGACAATTAAATAATGTATCATAATGAAACTATGATAATAACTCTGCTTAAAATATATGCTTGAACGGCGGATCTGACCGAGCTATTGCCAACCCCGAATCTTTAAGTTGTTATAACAACGGAAAACATATTTAAATACTTTTTCAAATCGATTTTAAAATTGATAGAATATCGTGTTGCTCCATCTTGGTATTATTCTTGTGGAGAGAGCGAGATAGAGAGAGAGAGAGAGAGAGAGAGAGAGAGAGAGAGAGAGAGAGAGAGAGAGGGGGAGAGAGATTTAAATATACATATACTGGTGTTTTCTTACTTCAATTTCGAATAGGTGGTTCTGAGCATTGTTTACTTTGGATATGTTGTCTGCTATTTAATTTAGTATTTTGGCTGTTACTTATGACATGTAGGCTTTATATCCTCTTCTCCCAATTAAATTCTAGTTTGCTTATTTCGCCCATTGCTTTCTCGTTTAGGGCAATTAAAGCATTTTGTTAAAAAATGGGACCATACACCGCTGGCCATGGAATTGTATGACAACTGTATGACAATACCTAATTGCATGTCCCATGTTCACCGTCATATGCATACCGTCTTCGTGATGGTTCAATTGTTCATACTGTTGACATTTTAAATATAGAGTTCTGTTCAACCTGGGGCTAGTGAGCGTGAACAATAGTAAACATGTTCACACTCTTAATCAAACCGAGACTGTAATAAACGTTTTTTTGCATTAATCATGTTCAACGATTTCCAAATTTCTCATTCGATTCTCTTTTTATATGAACATTGAACACTTATTTAATTACAAGATCTAATTAAAATACTAAAACACTAACACAAACTTATATGAGTAATATTCATTTCTATCCAAATCATGACAGTTCAATGTATTCTATTAACGTGTTTACCCCCTAAAAAATTATCAAATAGCATTAACATATGTATCTGACATTATTATCCACCGCGGAAAAAAAGGGAATATGTTAAATGTAGGCGTATGTGCGTCCATGGTTCCGTATGTTCGTCCGACACACATTATTTTCATTTATGGTGTTGCTGAAGAAATAGTAAAAAATAAAATATAGTACTATTTTTTTCAAATTGCAACAAGTTAAAAAGACGTGCCTAAAATGGTACTCAAAGCCACGGTCTTTGGCTTATCTTGCCAGTGCGCAATCAAGAAACACACGGTTAATTTTGAAATCGATTGTTCATGGCATAATTTGACCAATAATCTGTTACATATAACACTTTTTTAAATAGTTAAGACAGGGTATGACGTGTTTTAACTTTTGATAGAATTTTCAACACAAATTAAGTGGATTTTTACAATACGATATAAAGATTAAACTTAAGATGCTTTGTAAGTAAAAATCTAAGAAAGTAACCGCACTTTGGGTATATTTATTTGAGACATATCTAAAGAAACCTTATGAATACTGGCCCAGTTATGACATTTTATTTTCACTTGCACATGGCCATTTCAAGAAGATTTTGTAGTTGTTAGTATCATTTGTATACAAGGAGACCTATATGGAAATAGGATTCCGCGCGATAACTTCGAAACTATAACATACAAACCCATGAAACTTCATCGACGCTTTCTTAGATAAGTTGTATTTTAATCTCTAATCTTCATAAACGAAATCCACCATGTTTCATAATTATACCAAAGTTCTACCAGTAAGTTATAGCAGTATTAAAATGTAGTATATGCAAATTAATATAATTACTCTTAACATATGCATCTTTTGGGCTAATAACTAATTGGAATTCAGCTGTAAAACCTGCATCTGTCCCGCGTAATTGGGATAATATTACGCCATGGTCATTACATATACAGGAACTAAACTGAAATACACAATCGGAGATAACTGTATCACGTATGAAAGGATATCCACGTGTGTGGCACCATGACACTATATGGGAATACACCTTTCGAGTGATATCTTCAAAATCATCCCTCCCACACTCATACAACTTTATAATTGCATAGTCTTTTGTAAGAAAAGGAAACCTATTATTGTTAGGGTCTACTTATCAGGTTACGGTTGTCATGACCGCACATGATTTAAATAATAGTATAACATGAATTTAGGACTGTTATGATATATTACTGAAAGTATGTACTAAGAAAGCAGTTCAAAGGATTCTAGATAAGGGAAATGTGAGGTTTTACGCTTTTCATAACATGAATATATTTAAGGCGTAAGCATTATTTCAATGCTTATTATTATTAAATATTTGGATTACGTATTACACATAGACATGCATTAAAGGTAAACATTGCACATTGCAACATAAGATCGTACTAGATGTGATTTCAACGCTTTTTAATATCAATTTAAGTATAGTTTAACGATTTTAACACCTGAATGACCAACATAACTCACAACGAAGAATTATTCATATAAAATATACAAATATGCATTTGCACGAATCATTTTTGTGCCACTACTCAATATAGAATCGACCTAGAAAACACTTTAGGGTAATAACCAGACCACTGTACAAACTATACTCCTCAAAATAAGTTAAGGACCGCAAGAATATTTTCTCCAAATGCTCACCATATGCTTACCAGTGTAACTGACTACATACAAGTTTCAAACCGTTACCCAGAATATGTAAGCAATATTGCATTAAACTGAATAGTGTCAGGTCATCTGTATTAGGTGACAGAACAACATGTAGATATGCAATTTTTTGTTAATTTAAAAGAGTCCGAAATTTTTGATAATTTCTAAAAATCATTAATTATCCCCAAAACAACAATACTTAATAATAGATATAAAAATCGAAAAAGAAAAATAGCATTCAAGGACGACAGTCAACCACAAACACACATAGAAAAATATAACAACTTTAAAGATGAATAAAAGGCCAAATAAGACATCACAAACACAAAAGGGTTGAAAATAGGGCTACCGCCTTGGACCGCAAAAAGTCCGTTGGGGATTTAAACCAGGTTCTAGGGTGCACCAAATCTCACACTTACCTTACTGTCATTCAAATAAAACGTGACAATGTAAATAAAGAAATACACGCCATGAACTATTCTCTTACCAAGAAGGCAGCATTTATAGGCAATATAAGTAAAAGACAAAGATGCTCGTGTATATATAAATACAAAAACAATAGCCTAGAAAGCCACAAAGAAGGTACTCAGTGACTTGTTAACGGTAGCCCTGATGGAGTAGCTTTTTAGTTATACCAAGATTACGAGTATTAAAGTCTTTAACTCGTGTACAAGCTCTAGAAAAACGAATAAGTTGAGAAACAAAGTCCACATAAGAAGTTGCTCGAAATGGAGATAATTTAATTTAAAAATATCAAAATTAAAATCATCTCTCTTGTCATACCTTTTGCTGATTATTTCACCATTTTAATGGAGAGATGTAAATCAGAAATGATTTGTCAATTTATGCATTACGTTTAATCACTCCCAATGGAACTATGGACGCTAAATTTGACCAAGCGTTGACAGTTTAAATGCAAATACCGAACAGTTTTTAAAAAAGCGCTGATTTTTATGCCATCCGAAATTAAGTAAATTTGCAAGACCTAGTTGCATATTTGGCACTGCACACTTATCTGTAGAGTTATTCTAAAGAAAATGGTGATAGATGTTTGTTAAGGAATCAATAGCCATGAACAAAATACTTAATAGCATTTTTGGATTAAAAAAAAAAGCATTTTATTGAAATTTTCAAAATCTGAATTTTCAAATTATAATTTTTTTTGGTGTAAAATGTTTCTAAATAATACAGAAACGTGAAACAGTTTCCATTTTTGGAATGCAATGCGTATTAAACCTTGTGCGATGATTCAAACTTTAATCTTATTGAAATAAAGAAGGGATGGTCCTTAACTTATTTTGAGGAGTATATTTGCCATGGCAAATATTTTTTAGTATTGATGCAGTTGTTACAATAACACCTGATTAGGATATGTGTCTTGACATAGGTTGTGATGATCTCCGTACTTGATTAATAGTACAGAATAACTTAGGTTAAGAAACATTTATATTGCCTTCAAGTGGTCGTCATTGATCTCAAAAGCAGTTTTTCCTCCCAAATAATGTGTGAAAATACATATTAAGCCATTTAGAGCCACCCATAGAGAGAGAGAGAGAGAGAGAGAGAGAGAGAGAGAGAGAAAGAGAGAGAGTGGGGGAATAATGCATTCCCTATTTATACTAGATAATAGACTCCAATGATTCTTTAACGTGCTCTCAGAAAACAAACCGAACCGCCCGGTTTACGTCCCCATCCGACGGACGAGGGTAAGAGGAATTGTCTCGCTAAAGAACAAACCGACAAAACTAACTGGCGCCTATGAGATTTGGACCTAGGTCTCTGGAAACAGTTTATCTCCATTGTACATGTATTAGTTAATAAGTTTTTACGCGCGTGTGAGCTAGATATTGTGTAAAGTATTAATGTGTAAATTGCTATAAAGTTGCCGGCTCGTTAATAGGCAATAAGTCCGCCAATTAAAAATAAATCATGTAAGGACTATTATCAGTGATTATACATGGTCAAATTAGCAATATCTAGTATTGTTCGTTATGTAGTGAATCCTTCCCTACCTGTACGTAATGAACGTAATCGACATTCCCTATAACGATTTATCTCAGGACAACACATAATACAGTCTTTATGTCTAGAAAAATGATAATAAAAAGACCAAAAAAAAGATATCGTATACGCATTGCAATGTTTGCTCTCCTTTCCAATGTCCGGCTAATGGAATTGATATTTAAGTGAAGCTAAATGCACGAAGAAACGTCCAACGACTGTTAACGGGAAGGATTAATTCGTAAGCTCTACCATTACTATGTAGTGGCAGTAGTTGTTTGAACTTCAATTATGTTGGTTGTTAGGTTGTCTTTCCTTTTGCATCAGCATGTTTTTAAGTTTATAACAATACCACCGGAAAACATTAAATCATCTTTAGCACTAATCACCTTATTTAAATTATATTGTATGTATATCAGTACTTAATATTTTTAACGTCAATTTATACTGTTGTTCATTTTTAAGTTGTGAAGAAAATGTTAAAATAAAGACATAAATAATAGTCTCCTGAAACTGCATTTCGGAATTTCATGAAACGATACCGGAAAATTTCTGGTGATGTCAAATAAATTAATATTGTATAATTATACTAGAAATTTAACTGGAAGCAAAAGTCAAAATGGCTACAGTATCTAAAAGTAATGTCATCCATACAAAGTTTGTTATCACTCTACTCCTCTGAAACGTTAGGGCCTTCATTTTTCCATCCGATCTTTATCAAACGTTATCAGATTGTTAATATCAATGAAAACTCGGACAAGTTCATAAACCAGCTTGATCGGACCAGTAGCCTCTTGCACTATTTCTACGTCCTTGTTTACATCTACAAGAAGTATTTTATTTAAGCTACTTTGGACAAAGCCAAGCATCGGTATTCAATTGCATACACATTTGTCATATACACTAATGTTACTACTTTATTGCAACGAATATTAATTTGCATACCGGTACTTGTAATTTGTATCTTAAAGCGGTTTAATATAACTGTGTTGACCACTCACTCGAGCCCGTCTTTGTGATCTTTGTTGGTACATTTGAATAGAGAGAACATTCAACAGACATATTATAACACCCTGAAGTATGTCATTGATTTTAAATCAGGAGTAAGTAATAAATATGCTACTATTTTTATTTGTGTTCAATTTAAATGTAAATAACACTCTGATAAGTATTTTGGTTTCTGCAAAAACTAAAGACATGCAGCACATTTGCTGATATTAGATTCATTAGCATAACAATATATTTGTACTGGTTTTATATCCAACTCTCTATGCTAAACAGCTTTTTATAGAGATACAGCCCTAATGTATTTCATAATTGTAATGCAATATTTTTTGGCACGCAGTGCCTTGTCCAGAAGTGTACTGTTTCCCTTCCCTATTTCACTATTCCATTTTTTTGTCTCTGGCATATGGCATTTTGGCAACATACATGGTGATTATACCGCTATAACACTGGCAGGTGTTTATCACAATTCCTTTCCTTTTTTTAATACCTCACCATGAGTGAAATCAAGATAATGTCCTTAAATTGTCAGGGGATCGGCCGCATACCAAAGCGTACAGATCTATTTCACTATTTAAAATAAAATATCTGTAACATTTATTGCCTGCAAGATACACATTTCAGTCCAGGAAAAGATGAAAAATTTGTACGAACTAGATGGGGAAACGATTGTTATTTTAGTTCTTTGAAATCTCATGCAAGGGCTGTAGCAATCCTGTTTAACAATAACATTGATTACAAAGTACATCAATCAAAGACGGACCCAAATGGAATATTTTGTTGTTAGATATGACAATTGATAATAATAGATTAACTTTAGCTTCAATATATGGTCCAAACATAGATGATCCATCGTTTTTTGAAAGTGTAATAAATGCAGTTGAGGAATTAAATAGTGAACACATTATATGGTGCGGTGATTTTAATCTTGCATGAATCCTGATCTAGACTACTGTAATTACAAAGCCATAAACCATAAAAAAGCTAGAGACAAACTTCTAGAAATTATACAAAATAAGTACCTGATAGACATATTTAGAGAAGCCCATTCCGCAATAAAGACATACTCATGGCGGAGACGCCAGCCATTTCAACAAGCCCGGTTACTTTTATTTTTTTTAATATCTGAAAACTTTCAAACTTCTATTAAAAGCTGCACTACAGAAAACAGTTACAGATATGATGATTCAACTGTTCAATTGATTGTATGTTTTAATGCATTTATTAAAAGTAATCCTCTTTGGAAACATAATAATTCATTTCTTAAAGATATGCCTGCCAAAAACGTTTTAAAACAAAATATTGAGATTTTTAAAATGTAAGATTTTGGAAATTTGGAGCTCGAGACTTGATTTCAACACTTTTTTGTTAAAGCGCCAATTTAAATTATTTATGCAATTAATACAGGTTGATGCATTGTTTGATAGTTATAGAAAATAATAAATTAGCATAGTAATTCGATTAGAAAGACTTGGTTTAGTTTCTACCACAGCTGTTTGTTTTAATGAAAGTGCACTTTTCTACACAGATGCAAATACAAAGTCAACTCTACACATTATAATCATCGTACACAGCAGCTGTTATAGTGGTACCACACACAAGGAGTTGCTATATCCTCACACTTGCTATTTCAGTTAGATTGACCAATTAAAGAAATCACAGATATTGCTGCATTACGCATATCGTTATGCCACTGTAGGAACTAATTAAGTCCTTATATTCAGTCAGTGCATTACACGGATGACCCCACTGATCTGATTCGACACTTGTATATATTCCTCTGACTAGGTAGCGTAACAGGACCAATTCGGGAATTAGCTGATAAACTGTGAAAGTATAGTTGTTAAATCATGAACATTTTGTTTTGATGGAAAATCCGGAGATCCGAAGAGCGACTGAAAAATCCTGAGATTTGGCAAGCTTGCGTTATTCACCCTTTATTTCCAACCATTGTTTTTTTGCAATCATAACAGAGCATAATTTTATTCAATATTAAACCATGAACATATGTATTACAATATATGTCATAATAGCTATGTACACAGTTATTATAAAAAAGAACACACATATATATTTAAGCGTATTAGTACTATTAAAATAAGTTTCATACACGCAATTTAATGTGTGTTCATATTTAAGGGACACGGGCAATCTGAATTTCCTTAAAACTCGCGGCATCCCGTTAGTGTTTCTTCGTAACTTGTATATTTTGTATTTGCAGATTACTACATTTGACATTATTTCACCAATATTGTATTTATCCCGTGATAGTTTAACGAAAATATATTGAAAACTCCAACATGCTATTACCTTTAATTTAAATATGTATGCAAGCAGCTTTAAAGGGACACACAGCAAACTTGATTTTTTAAAACTCACGGCGTTCCGCTAGTTTTTCTGGATAACTTACATTTGTTCAATCATTAATATTAATTATAAGAATAGTAATAATCATTTTTTTTTTGAATATTATTCAATTTTGATATTATTGCACCAATAATATATTAAAACGTATAGTATAGTAAGACGAAAAAGAGAATACTTAAAATGGTATTTATTTAAATGTAACCAGGTTAAAAGTAAACATGATTCTGGATATATAAATTGAGACACCCATTTCAAACACCTTCAAGATTGCCGTGTGTCCCTTTAAAGCGAACATAATATTTGAATGATAAACCGTAGGTGCTTATTTTAATGAAATTATTCAAGATTGCTCTGGGTCCCTTTATAATCATTAGTACATTCCCTATTCATGCAATTATATCTTCTTTTTTAATTTCACACGGATCATAAACACGTTATTGGATTCTAGCGCATGATTCAGACATTGGTGTAAAAAAATAATAGGCTAAAACAACAGATATGGTTATATTGGGACAGCGACCTCAGACCTGTGTCGTGTTCAACTGGACATGCATGCAAAACAATCGAACACAATAGGGAAACAGACTATTTCATTAAAACATTGATCAGTAATCCAGAGACGGTCAATAATCAGCCTATGTAGTACACGTTCTTAAGGACGTAAAATATCATATATAGAACAGTGAGTACGAAATTAATATATGTGATACACATTTGTTATAATCGGGATAAACTACTACCATCCTATTCATATAATACATGAACTTGATTATTGTATAGTCTACTTATGCTAATTCAAATTTGGTTGATATTGCATATATGGGGCTGGGTAGGTTTCGTTTATGGCTGCTCTGTTGTATAACATTGATGCATAGTAATACGTTATAATCAGGTTCAACTACGACCATCCTATTCAGGTAATACATGCAATTGATTATTATGTATATGTTACTTATGCTAATTCAAATTTGTTTTATATTGCAGCAAATGCAGGTAAGATTCATGTATGTCTACTCTGGTGTATAGCATTTTATTAAGTGTCTGTGTTTGCACTTGGCTCCTCAAACTTATTTGTGTTTTTTTGTGTTTTCATAGCTTGTTATGACAATTATCATTATCTTTTAATACATCCACATATTGTACTATTTTGGTATTTATATTTAAGTAAAGAAGAACATATTAATTTAAACCGTATTACATCTATGAATATAAAGAGTGAAGAGACGTACTTGTTCACAGCTAATGGCCGATATATCAACAGTCACATTTCTATCGGCTCTAAGTAATTATAATGGCTAAATACACTGGACGACACTAATACCTACTCCAGTTAAACTTTATTTTATATTTTTAAATGAAATGTACAACTCTGATAAAATATCGGGCTGTGTTTTTTATAGGATCATGATTTTGTCATCTTTGCAACAGGAAATTTTAAAACATAAATTTCAAGGCACGTCTTACATGCAATTTAAGTTCTTCAGAGAGTGACTTATTATCAAATGTGTAAAAATGAGATATAGGGTCCTATAGAAACCACAGCGTCCGAAATACATGTATAAAAAATACGGTGTAAAGCGTTAACGTGCACTGGCTGCATGTCATTAATTTCTCTTGATTCTTTACGGTGTCAAGCTATTTTGTTGTTTCGCGGTTCTGCCTCACGGCGCAAAGTCACATATGATATTCAACTTAAGTTCCACAACCGGTGCATTGTCTATATGTTGTGAAATAAACGTATGCATACAAAGATTACGTCTTTAATATTTGAAATTTAAACATTGAAGTACTAAACTGTCACTCTGGTACGTGTATACATACTGTTAGTCATTTCATAGGTATATTGCATATCTGTCTATTGTCTGTGCTGATTCTAACGCCAGTATATCTCTGCCATAAATCACTCCTTGCATTCACTCTCGCAAATACAACGTTTTTCCATTGGTAATCCGAGCCTTATCTAACATTAAAAGCCTTTTTTGTGGCGTTTTAGGGTTAGAGGAACCCATATAGTGAAAACGGGTGGAGGGATTACTGAAAAAAACACACATTCAAACACGTTCAAAAGTGTTTGCGGCGTCTGGTCTATTTTTGACGATAGTTTAGCCTTACAAATCAACGCGGGGCTAGAGGGCGTGAATGGTAGCAAGTATCATTACCGTTCATGAACAGTCTAATCTAACAGAGACTGTATTTTTAATATATTAGCCGCGTTCGGTGATTTCAACATTTCTCCTTTCATACACTTGTTTATGTTCCCTGATATTTTTAGGGGAGCATATAGCTGCTATTATGTCCGTCCGTACTTCCATCCGTCAGTCCTGTTTTCTTGTCCGCTCAACTTCATAGGAAGTATCAGTGTGATGTCTAGTAGCGCATATTGTCAGGGTGTTCCGGTTGAATGATTTTGAGGGAGTTACAGGACTTTAAAGTTGTTCGAATCTAAAGTTTGTTCGCTCAACTACTCCTCTTACATTTATCATCCGATGTTCATGAAACTTCCTGGGAAATATCAATATGCTTCTAGTAGCGAATAGTGTCAAGACGTTCCGGTTAAATGGTTGTTGACGGAGTTACGGGACTTTGACTTTTTTTGAATCTCAAGCTTGTCCGCTCAACTACTCACATGATGTTCAACTGAATTGAATGAAACATTATAAGACTTAGCAGTATGCTATGTAGTAGAACATACTGCGATAATGAGAAAAGTATTTAAAACATTTGTATAAACTTTACATGGAGGTAGAGGAAAACAATGGTATTATTAGCGGAGAAAATAACTGAAATATTTGTCAAAATAGTTCAAGTTGTGATACAAGCATAAACGTTTGCGGAATGATCCCCTAGGATGTCATGATTATGCTAAGAGCCTGAGCCACTTCATTTCCACCTTATTTCAAATTGGGCACCCATTTTCAAAATGGCCGCCAAAATGGCCTAAAAGTTCAAAAAAATTAACCGTATCGAAGTATTATGCAGAAACTGGTAGTAAAAAGTTATTGTATAATGCGTTGTTTATATTCTTTTCATACAGTTTCTTAGTCAAACTATAATCGTATATATCATAAATCATAAATTATGTATATGATAATTATATTATATATGTGATTACAATGATACGAATGATAATAATAGACCAAACATTAAATAATTATATTTGCCTAAAAGAGAACATGTTCGGCCGAATTTTTACAATGAAATGAAACATTATTGATTGTATCACCCATACACATTACGAAGCTACTGTTTAAAGTCCCTATTCTGCCATCACTGAACAAGTAAATTTTACAAGCTATGTACTCCGTTTCTTAACCTATTGACGACGAGGTTTATATATATAATTTACATATTTTGAGACTCCAGACTCTGACGACACAATATAAACGGCTTTAACCAGCCAGGCAAAACCCAGAAACTGCAGCGCCGAATTAAAAGTTATCAACATATATTCAAATCCGTGTATTTTAAGAACCCGTGAATAAAACCTATACTTGTTATGGGCACATATACATTATAATATGACTTGAACACCTGGAGTTTCGATAACCGGTTTTGTAGTGTAATTTTACCTTTATTTGGCTGGTTAGTTTCTTTAATGAAATGTATATAACACGAATCATGTTGTTCACGTTAGGAAATCTAATCAAATTATATAGTAAAATTCGGACGTTATTTCCTTACGTCTGTTAAAAACGGCATGTCATTCAACGGGCTTCATCATTTTAAGTCACTCTATCACAGCGTTATTGCCATTATTTCAAGGGCAAGCACACTCCGTGGCAACAATAAAACATTCTATGGATATGGTCAAGGATGTGGTAGCGTTTCTTAATCCTATACAAACGACGGTAATAACAGCAGATTTTCCGATATTTGAATTGGCAAAATATTCAGCGGTAATTGTTATTATAATGGAAGTGTTGCACATCGAAATTCAATTTTGAAGGTACTGTGGAATGTAATGAAATACAATAACTGGATAACTGTCCTATCTGAAGCTCCTATCGAATCAAATGATACGGCCGAATCGTTTATATATGGTTCAAATGTTTCAAAAACATTTTTACAAGAATCAGATAACTGAATACGAATACAAACTAAAGTAGAATGTGTATGCAAACCACACCTTGAGATGTCCATGAAATAGTTTTATATCATTTAAAGAAGGTATACAATTTCAGTTATATATATTGTAGTCTATGAAGTTAGCTAGTTTATGATATCAGTAGCCCTGATTGAGATGAATGTTAGTTATACAAATATGTAATTGCATCCAATATCACGTATTTGCCATACCAATTGACTAGAAACTATTTTACACAATACGCATATATATCTCAACAGCTATGTGATTTTGTAATAGCAAACACTATGCATGCTTAAAGCGACATACCCTGTGATTAAATCGCTTTCTTCTGTGTAGGCGTGTCTTTATATGTAACGTCATGTTCACCAGCTCGGGTATTTACGCGATCAAATTTAACGCAGAACGTCATTTACTTTATAGACATTGAGCAGTGCACATCATATCTGTACACAGGTAGCATTTACTAGAATTATTTTTTTTGCATTTTTCGTGACTCGAACACACGACCTTCTAATTTACATTCCGACGTGCTTACCACTGAGCTATGGCGAATTCTTGAGAATATTTAATATTTAGTAACATGTATTATGATACAAATTAACTGAACATATATGAACGACCCGCAAGATGTAAGAGTATATTCTCCATAATCTAGCACATGTAATGAACCATTTATACTATTGATTACCAATTCAAATAAGATTCCGTCTCAAAATGTTAGTATCGATTTTTATTTAGCGATGAAAAGCTTGCGCGGGTGTGTGTTCTATAGTTATTACGTAATTACTACATTGTGCTAAAAGTGCTACAGTAATTACATACGTAACTTATCAGCAAGATTCCCCTTGGTCTGGTGCTTCATGTTAGAAATAAAACTGCAAGGTCTCTGGTTCAAATTCCGTTCCGGGCAACTCTTTTTCCATGAAATATAATCGGAAGCCGTATATGTTCGATGCTACCTATACGAAAGCTAGATCATAATTGTACGCATCAATTCGTCGAATTGAAACTATCCATGAATTAGTATCAGTTTAAGAATAACATCTGTAGCTTTAAAGTAAAATAAAATGACTTCCGTTTCGACCTTACTTGAACATATTACCGAGTTAAAACACAATCGAGACGGTAAATAGTATTTTGTTTTGTCTATAGTTAACTCTTTGTGAATGATGTAGTTGACGATAAGCATGCTTTACAACTTGAATTCCTAGAAAAACTTGAATGATATAAACACATGCTTTGGAATTTTCAAAGGTTGCGATCTGTATATTTGACGTATATCAGTATACTCAGTGTAGGGAAAGTTGATTTAGTGTCATAATATATGAGTACTCTCCGTTCAAGCATGAGCATTACGAAGAATCATGGATTAATATCAATTTATGAATAAAACTTATCATGCGCTTCAATTTAAGATATATTCTCAAAGTGCAATACATTTGGCCTCATGTTTCCTCTAATCTAGTTATTGTTTATGAATATATTTAGTCTGGAACACTCAGCGAGTAGTTGTAGTAACTCTTATAATGCTATAAAACAGGCCATACCTTGAAAAGTATTTGACCTATGCTCAAGAAATTTCACACACATGCAGCAATCTTATTTCCGGGATCTTTCATGATGTTCGGGATGTTTACTGAGCACAGCAACTGAATGCAATCGCAAGTATTGGAAGGGAACAAGTGCAACCCTTTAAAACCCTTTGGATGACGATTCATAACATTTATTGAATCCCTGAATATATAAGACAAAGTTTAGCGTTATATGGCTTTTATTTTTAATGCCAAAAAAAAGGTGAAAAATAATCAAATTCAGCTTGTCCACACTACCACTTAAAACGATTCTGATTTTTTTTATCAATTTGCATTTGAATGATTATATCATAACATTTAATTCCGATGAAGGCTGTCAAACCGGAACGTTAAAATGTCGTTTGCTGTTAATTTGTTTATCTATCATTAAGGATTATATCAATAAGACATTGGCCAAGTTTCAATAAGAACACTGTTGACGCATCCATGGCGTAGTTATTACTTTTGATAAAAAATAGCAACACTTATTTTAGCTTGATAACTCTCGGATTTTAATTAAGTATACAAACAATTGTTTGCATTTGTATTAGTTCACAGGCCCACAGTCAAGTGCATTTACTCATCGGCATCTTTTGACGCTTGCGTAAAACCTTGCTTGTTCAGTGTGATATTATTGGATAATATGACCCGCCGAGATATGTATCTCAGAGTTTCATTTTCTCTTTTACATTGTTTTCTTCTAAACTGATTGCAATGTGTAAGCCACGATTTGGTTGGAAGATAGACGCAACGCATTAGTACGGGTTTACTTACTAAGCATAGACATAGCAAGACAACAGCAAACGTTGTTAAATTACATATTTATGACCGATGCAAAGATGAGTAGTATTTGGTATGTCTAGTGTTGATGCGTCTATATGCTTTATCTAGCATTTTTGTATGGTTGAATTTAGTGTATACCAGAGGTTCTGCATGTAGGATATGTTGTGTTGTTGCATTTAATATATGTTATGTTGCTGCATTTAGTATATATTGTAGAACATTCAGTAATAGAGTGTTGCTGTAATTGTTAGACTTTATGTTGCTTTATTTAATGTAACTTGTGTTGTTGGATTCAGTACAGCTTGTGTTGCTGAATTCATTCTGTGGATAACTTTCAAAACAGTTTAATAATCGTTAAGTACGTTAATAGTTAAATGTATACTTTAAGTGAAATATGTCTCGTGTCGTTGTGATTACTCTTGGCTTTGTACGTATAGAACAATAGGTATAAATAAATGGCAAATTCAATTTCATATCGGTGTATCTCTTTTAGTTATTCCATTGAGAGTGCATACTTGAATTGACATCGAACAAAGCGCAACTCTGGATTGAGCGTAGGTTAATAATGTAAGTTCATCATAAATATTATTTCGTTTTGTTCTAGTGTATTTTATCTTTGTTATACTCCCGTTTGAAAGAGGGACGTATTATGGTTTGTCGGTACGTACGTCCGTCCGTAAACATTGTGCATCCTGGACAATACATTCGAAAGCATAACACCCACACTGATAAAGCTGTCATTACCATAGGTGAGAGGTCGCCATGACCTTATATGGAAATACGCATTCCGCGCGATAACTTCAAAATCGTAACACCAACACTCATTTAACTTCATAGATACATTTTTTTGTTTAGTTCAATAGGTCAGTGGTCAAGGTCGCCATGACCTTATATTACACATAGTCTTCGAAACTATCTCCTCTAAACTCATGGAACTTTATGCAATGCCCTAGGTGAGAGTAGGACGCCTTTTGGGTTTTCAAGGCCCCCTCTGGTCATTTGTTTCTTTCGCCAAAACTTTTTTCCAAATAAAAAATATTGCAGCCAAATTGGAGATATTGGAGCTAAAATTGACTTATAAATATGGTATAATGCTATTTCATTCATTATTGTTTACGTATTTTTAAACATGACCGCGGTGAATATAAATTGATTAGTTACATACGTAATAATTCCTTTAAAATGTCTTACTTAATTCTAACATCAGTTTTTGTCCTAAATAAAACATAAATAGTAATATTACCACTGTATTTAAATGTCGGTATATTTTTTCTACGATTTACCTATTAATATGGTATTTTTTCAGTTTTAAGATACATATATAAGAGTCCAAAATCGTATATAAGTAATATATCAGCATAATCAATAGGTGATTTTGTGTTTCCTTTCAATTATAATCAAAGCCTAAGGCATATATACTCGACACCAAATGTGTGTATTTCACACCTTCATCTACTCGAAGTTCCGAGACAAGCGCTGACTACTGAGCATGGACACATTTGACATCGATTTCAATGAAATTTCTGTGAACTTATTTTAATCACTCGCGATGACTGCCTGGGTAGAACCAATACTAAGCAATTGTAGATAAAGTGGTGTCTTGCTTGCTCAGGGACACAGCACATATTGCCATGGCGGGGATCGAACCCACGAGCTTTCGATCATGATTCCAACGATCTAGCATTAGACCACAGCGCTCCAGCGCCTGGCAGAGTTGTTGAGGATGAAATTTTGTAATTATTCGTAGATGCATTAATGGGCATAAACCGACTGGATACACGACATTATATTCATAGGAGATGTTTTACCTTTCTTCAATCACAATCGCCAAAGTTATGTATTAGAGTATGGCCACTTTTATTATTTTGTTTCAGTTGGTTCTAGAGTGATCCCTGTTTTAATATCAGTAGGTCAAAAGTCATGTTTGCCATGACCTTATACGGAAATAAATGATTGCCAGACTTTTTACGGAAATACGCATTTCGCGCGAAAACTGCGAAACCATAACATCCACACTCATGAAACTGAACGGTACATTGTCATAGATAAATGGTGGAAGCAATTTGTTTTTGGATCTTTCCTCATAATTCAGCTAATCCACCATGTTTCGTAATTATACTAAAGTTCCACAGGAAAGTAATACCACTAGCATTAGATTGCATTATATGCAAATTAATATGATCTACCATAACGTATGAATATTTAGTGCTAATGCTTATTTGAGATTCTGCTATACGACCTTCGCCTGTCCCGCATTATCGGCAAAATAATACTCCATGATCATTCCATAAATGAACAAAAGGAATTGAACTGAAATATAGAAGGGAGTAAACTTTATCACGTATTTTGGTCGATCCATTCATTTTATCGTGGACATAATATCTTTGGAGTCAGATCGCCATGACCTTATAATGGAATACAATTCCGAGACCTAAGTTCAAAATCATGACACCCACACTCATAAAAGAGTATAGGTGCATTGCTCTGTGTAAGAGAATGTGTCTTAACTAGTTTGGGGTCAATAGGTCAAAGGCCAAAGACGCCATTACTTTACATGGAAATTGGCATTCCACGCGATTACTTCCAAACCATAACACTGACACTCATGTAATGTCATTGTCCTTGTTTCAAGGAGGAACGCTATTATTGGTAGGTAGCAGGAGGTCGAAGGTCATGGTTTCATGCCATTTATGAAAATATGCATTACGCGAGATAACTCCAGAAGCATTGCACTCACTATCATGAAACTTCACTGGGACATTCCCCCTTGATGAGACGTGGAACCCTATTGTTGTGGGGGTCAATATGTTAAAGGTCATTGTCGTTATAACCTCATATGGCAAGATATGCAATCCCTATGAAAACTTCGAAAGCGTAATAACTATCTTCATAAAAACGTATAGCCTAGATACATTGCCATTGGTCAGAGAAGGAATCCGGGTATCTTTTGGTCAATAGGTCAAATATCAAGGTCAACATGGCCTCATATAGACATGCTACTCTCAGCGATAGCTGCATTGATATAGAATATACACTCATAAAATGGTATTGGCACATTGCCCTTGGTGAGAGGAGGAACCTTATTGATGTGGGTTAGTAAATAAAAGGTCAAGGTCACCATGATTTAACATGGCTTACGCATTCCAATAACAATGACTGAAGTCGTATAACACCCACACTTATTAAACTTGATAGGAGTATTACTCTTGATGAGAGAGAGATGTCTACGTTTTGGTACAGTAGGTAAAACATGTCACATTTACCTGAAAACGACCTAATCATGAGAAAGACATACCATCTTGAAACAGAAATAGTACCCGTGTTTAAAGTACGAATCTTTTTACTTTTGCGGTTAGTAGGTTTTATGTTAAAGTCACAGTAACTGGATGATGAAAAACTGAACAACGCCTTCTACGCTTTTATTTATTTACTATTATAAGGTTATGCAAATAGTACCCATGTTGCAACAACGAGCCTAGTAACTATTATGATTAGTAGGTAAACTGTCCAGGTCACCATGGTCTAATATGGACATACGTATTCCCGCAAGTAATAGCTGCAATATTATAACACACACTTATATTAAAATTCATAGTTGCATTGTCCTTGGTGAGAAGAGGAAGCCTGTTGCTTTTGGATTCAGTAAGTAATCACATTGACCTGACAATGGCATAATCCTGAAAATTCTCCCAACTGTTTCTTGTAACAATTAGATCTGTAATCTTAACAGAAATGGTACCCGTGTTTAGCAGTGAATTCCAATAATTTTGGTATTAGAAGGCTAATTGTTAAGGTCACAGTAAACCCATCAAGAAAAACGCCTTCTGCACTTTAATTCATAAGTCATGTACTTATATGGGAATACGCATTCCGAGTGATAGCTTCAAAGCAATAACTCCCACATTCATAAAACCATTTACTAATAGGTACATGTTACTTTGTAAGAGATTGAAACCTACTGGATTTTAGGTCAGTAGGTCACAGATCAAGATAACCAAGACCTTATATGGAAAGCAGCACTCAACGCAATCACTTTGAACCTATAACACTCACACTCATGGTACTTGTTTGTTTTAAGGACGAATCATATTTGTTTGATGTCAGAAGGTTTAAGGTCAAGGTCGCCATGCCATTAATGCAAACATACATTTACGCTCGATAACTTCAGAAGTATTCGCGCTCCAGTTATAAAGCTTCATTGGGACATTCCCCTTAGTGACTAATGGAACCCAGTTGTTTTCTGGAACAGTAGGTTAACGTTCAAGGTAGTTATGACCCCATAAGGCAATGTATGTATTGCACGTGATGTCTTCGAAATCATGACAAATAGTCTCATACAATTTCATAGTCTGAGTACAAGATGCCCTGGGTAAGAAAACAAATCCTGTTGCTTTTAGGGTTAATAGGTCAAACAACAAGGTCACCATGACCTCTTATGTGCATACATATTCCAAGCCACCACGGTAATTTTACTGGAGGAACAAACAATAACTCTAGTTGTATAAGACCCACACCTATTAAACTTATTAGGTGCATTTCCATTAGTGAAAAGAGGAAGTCTGAGGCGTTTGGGCTCAGTAAAAATCAATGTCACATTTACCTGATAATGATCTCACTGTTACTTGTAACTATTAGATATATACTCTTAAAACAAAACTGTTACCCGTGTTTAAACAACGAATCCGATTTTAATTTCGCGGATTTGTATGTTAAAGCGCAACGTCACAGTAGCCGAACCATGAAAAACGATTTCTGCGCTTTAATTTATTTACTGTTATACCTACAATCGGGAAACTGTATACAACCTGCTCCCACTTTGCAACAAAGATCCGAAATTGTCTCATAACATGCGGTGTGGGAGTGTAATAACACCATTCGATATTTTCGATATTCCACTAGTGGTATAACATAGCGTTAATGAAGTCACGTTAATGTACGTTTTCTGACGTAATGTGACGTTATAGGTTATTTGGTGAATATAATCTAACACTCATGTAAGACCCTCTATTATTTGTATGGTCAATAAGTCGAATGTCAATGTCACCAGCATCGTATATGGACATACGCATGCCCATAAGCGATAATTCCAGTTGGAAAACACCAACTCTTTTTAAACTTCCCTTATTGAGTGGAGGAAGCCTATTGCTTTTAGGTTCAGTAGGTAATAGCCTGACAATGACTTAATCCTGCGAACAAATCTCCCGTTGTTATTTGTAGCTATTAGACTTACAATATTGAATCTTAACAGAAATAGTACCCGCGTTTAAACAATAAACTATTTAATTTTAGGATTTCAAGGTTATATGTTAACGTCACAGTTACCCGATTATGATAAAAACGCTTACTTCGCTTTAATGTATTTACTGTTATATTGATAGTCTTGGGTCTTGATAGAAATAGTATCCATTTTGCAACAACGACCCCTTTCGATTTTAAGTTGACGGTTAGTAGGTCAAATGTCAAGGTAATGTGATCTGATCATGAGAAAATCTATCAGCTAGGCTGTTATTCATGAACTCATTGTCCTACACTCGGAAAGGCAATGGTAAAGGTCATATTGACTTTAAACCTAGGAAATGCTGATATCATTAAATCCTTAGCTTAACCTCCTCTCATATTTCTGATTCCCGTTTCTAGTATAATTATTAGCAAACCAAAGGTATTATGCCCTGTTAGGCGTCATTTTTTTTCCACATTTATTAAAATAGCTTACTTTAAATACCAATGAGTCAGCTCTGTACGATTGCTGTTTTCGTGCCAATTCTACCAAATACATATTGTATCATAATGTTGATAACAATGAAATAACAAAAAATATGATTAAACCAACATTTTGACCATAAGGATGATGTCAGCATGTCTGAATATAGTACATATATCTAGAACAAAATAAAACCAAGAACAACACACCGATTTATTTAACAAAAGGCATATATATACTCACGTTTACATGATATGGCTTATAAAGGAAATGCAATTTTTGTGTAGCCTTTTCGAAGAAAAATGCGATACATAGGGATCACTTTGTCGTCCGTCCGCTTCAGTCCATCAGTCCGTCAGTCAATCTGCCAGTCCGTCAGTCTGTCACGAAAACTTAACGTTGGCTATAACGTCCTCATTCCTTAATATTTCTTCTTCAAACTTTCAATATATACTCATGATGACAACATCGACATGACCAAACTAAAATATAAATGTAAAGAGCACACTGAAGGTCATTATATGGGTTAAATACTCAATGTTTTTTTCACGAGAACGTAACGCTGGCTAAATCTTTCTCATTTCTTGATATTTCTTCATCAATCTTTCATTATAGTTATACTCATCAGGACAACAACGACATGCTCATGCTACAATATAAAGGTCAAGGTCACACTGATGGCCATTATTTGGGTTAAATACTCATGTTTTTCTTCACGAAAACTTAACGTTGGCTATTTTTTTTCTCATTTCTGATATTTCTTCATCAGACTTTCAATATATACTCATCATGACAACATCGACATGATCCTACTACAATATAAAGGTCAAAGTAAAACTGGAGATCATTATATGCGATAAATAATGATATTTTTCTTCACGAGAAGTAAACTTAGTGAGGCCAGTTGGTCCAAATACCGTGTTATATTGACAAAGCGCTGACAGGCGAACTTCGCAATCCTTGTATTTTAGTTCACATTGATTGGTACAACACCTATTTTGAATTTTTTGCACGGCATAGCTGTGTGTGTTTTTGCACCGCACTGCTGTGTGAGTTAAGAGTAATATCCAAAATAGTGTAAGTGCAAAAGAAAACCGAAAGAGCAACCTCATCGAACGTTTCAGTATTGACTGCCACTGCTACTTTTTCATGGTTTTCTAAATACGTTCACATGTAATCCCTGCATTAAGGTACTAGACGGGTGTTCCGAACTAGGTTGACGTAGTTTTCTAAAATCTGTTTATTTTCGGATTTGCAATACTTGTTTTCCGTTGTGCAATGCACATAGTTAGATGCTTATTTACGTTCTTCTGTACGGTGTCGTGTTCAACTGGACATGCACGCAAAACAAGTTATAGATTGTGTGTCAATATGATAAATCGATACAAAATAGGGAAACTAACTATTTCACTAAAACATGGATCATTAATCCAGAGACGGTCAGTAATCAGCCTATGTAGTTCATGTTCCTAAGGACGTACAATATCATATATAGAACAGTGAATACGAAATTAATATATGTGATACACATATGTTATAATCGGGATAAACTACTACCATCCTATTCATATAGTACATGAACTTGATTATTATATAGTCTACTTATGCTAATTCAAATTGGTTGATATTGCATATATGGGGCTGGGTAGGTTTCGTTTATGGCTGCTCGGTTGTATAATATTGGTGCATAGTAAGCATTTTGAGTTCTAACAGAAAGTATAACATGTATATATATAACATATATATAACATATATTATATAGACAATGTTATTCACCAGTTGTGTCGTTTTATTAATTGTCTGTGTTTGGACTTGGCTCCTGACACATATTTTTGTTTTCATATCTATTTTGTTTTCATAAAAGTTAAGGTCACAGAAACCCGATCTTAATAACGCTTTCTTTGCTTTAATTGATTTACTAGTATTGACAAACTGGAATCTCTATACAAATAGTATCCATTTTGCAACAACGACCACTTTTGATTTTATGGTTTGTAGGTCAAATGTCAAGGTAACTGTGACCTGATCATAAGAAAATTTAAAATCGAGTCTATTTTTAATGAACTATTTGACCTACACTCGGACGGTCAATGTCAAGGTCATATTGATCTTACACCTAGGACATGCTGTTAATATTAAAACAACCAGCTTATCCTTCTCTCTTGATTATGTTAGTTTCTTCAAAGGGGTCCCCTTTTCAGTGTAATTATTAGCAAACGGGGCAATAATTTCCCGTTACCGTTTACGCTCATATTTGTATGTATATAACGCAATAACGCAATAACATATGTCATTGTTTCAATACCAATAACGGAGCTCTATTATATTGCTGTGTTTCGTGCCAATCTAATGAAATACTTATTGTATTATATCATGTTGATAACAATAAAATAAACAAAATGATTAAACCCCCATTGTGACCATAAGGACAATATCAGCATTGAAATACACAGATCAAGAAAAAATTGTTTATTTCCGAATTTGAAATACCTTAATAAATTGTGTGTCAAGGTGATAAATCGGAACACAATAGGAAAATTGACTATTGCACTAAAACACGGATTATTAAACAAGAGATGGTCAATAATCAGCCTATTTCCTGCATGTACGCATGTATGTAAAGTATCATCTAAAGAACAGTAAGTAGGAAACTAATATATAAGTATTACACATATGTTATAATCAAGTTCAACTACGACCATCCTATTCAGGTAATACATGAAATTGATTATGATATATGATACTTATGCTAATTCAAATTTGTTTGATATTGCTTCTTTTCCACGTAAGTTTCGTTTAAGTCTACTCTGTAATATAGCATTTTATTAAGTGTCTGTGTTTGCACTTGGCTCCTCAAACTTATTTGTGTTTTCATAGCTTGTTATTTGTTAATACATCCACGTATTTAACTGTTTTGGTATTTATTTTTAATTAATATATTAATTTAAATTGTATGTTTGATATTACATCTATGAACATAAAGACCAAAGAAACGTACTTGTTCACAGCTAATGCCCGATATATCAACAGTCACATTTCTATTGGCTCTAAGTAAAATTATAATGGCAACATACACTGGACGACACTAATACCTACTCCAGTTAAACTTTATTTTATATTTTTAAATGAAATATACAAATCTGATAAAATATCGGTCTCTGTTTTTTATATGACCATGATTTTTTCATCTTTGCAACAGGCACTTTAAAAACGTTAATTTCAAGGCAAGTCTTAAATGCAATTTAAGTTCTTCAGAGAGTGACTTATTATCAAATGTGTAAAGCTAGCTAATGCATGTATAAATAATACGGTGCAAAGCGTTGACGTGCACTTGCTGCATGTCAGTAATCCCTCTTGATTCTTTACGGTGTCAAGCTATTTTGTTGTTTCGCGGTGAATACATACTCTTAGTCATTTCATACCTTCACCATAGGTATATTGTATATCTGTCTATTGTCTGTGCTGAGTCTAACGCCAGTATATCTCCACCATAAATAACTACTTGCATTCACTCTCGCAAACACAACGGGTATCCCAGTGGTAATCCGAGTCTTATCTGACCTTAAAAGCCTTTTTTGTGTCGTTTTAGGGTTAGAGGAAACCCTATAGTAGAAACGGGTGTTGGTTCATTAAAAATACACAGTCAAACACGTTCAACGGTGTTTGCGGCGTCGGGTCGATGTTTTAAGATAATTTAGTCTAGCAAATATTGGACGTGAATGGTAGCAAGTATCATAACCGTTCATGAACAGTCTATTCTAACAGAGACTGCATTTTTTTTTTAATATATTAACCGCGTTCGGCGATTTCAACATTTCTCCTTTCATACACTTGTTTATGTTCCCTGATATTTTTAGCTGCTATTATGTTCGTCCGTCCGTCTTTCCGTCCACCAGTCCTGTCAACTTCATAGTAAGTACCAATGTGATATCTTGCAGCGCATATTGTCAGGGTGTTCCGGTTGAATGGTTATGAGGGAGTTAAAGGACTTTAAAGACTATTGTTACTGGTAAAATGTAACAAGAAATGAAGAAATGAAGAAAAAACAGCAACAACTATTTTTTTAAAAATTCAATCAACAAATTGATTCAAATACTACAATGAAAAATAATCAGGTATAGAAAATACATAAAATGGATCCATTATTTCTTTATAATCCAATATAAGAATACAGTTAAAATAATATTGGCAAGTGTCCTTTTAATCTAATTTGCCAAGTGTCCCTTTAAACAAAATTGTCAAGTCTCCATTTAATCTAATTTCACTTCAAGGCTTTCATGTGTTTTTAAATAACAATAGTCCAAATAATCCAATTTCACTTGTATAAATGAGGTCAATAATGTTTATCCTCTCACAATATATTTTAGTTCACAACATCCACTAATTTCACTTTATATTAAATGTGTAGTAACTTCTCAAATACTGAACCAGAAACTCGACTCTAAATACTGATTACTGAAAACAACAACAACAAACCCAAAATACTGTTTTTATACTGTCACAGAATGCTATAGAGCATTTTGAATATTGTAATAAGATGAACAAGTTATTCTTAAAAAACGTTTACAGTCATATGATACCCCATATAAGGTCATAGAACTTTAGAATGCTTTAGAATATTCCAATAACCGTAAATGAGTCATATGATGTAAACAATCAACATTATATTTACTCATCTAGAATCTATATTTCTACTAACATGACTAATTATAACTGAATAACATGTTAACACTATATGTGATATAAAGGTAACACGATCATTTATAATCCATATTGGTGTCCACCACGTTTTGGTGAGACATGCTATACAGAGCGTACATTATTATGCCTGACTTTTGACGAATTTCGCACTCATGTTTCGTGGCAAGATCAATATTTTCAATTATTGAACATTTAATTACAGTATATAGTTTTGTTGCCGCCAACTCAATGCAATAGCACTGTATTTGCATAAATCCGAAAGAAACAGAACATGGATTAAAACAAGATTATGACTAGTGATCGTTAAATGTAACATGGCTAGAAAAACGGACTGGGGCTTGAACGCGTGATCCTCATTCCAATTTTCTGTCAACCAGTCTAGTCATCATTCTAAAATATTGATATCAATGAACCGCAACATGTTACGGCTGTCAAACCGTAAAACCAAAACAGGACAAGTTCGTACAAATGTGAATTGTTTGCATTTAAAGTCATCAGTGACATACGAGGGGTGATCGAAATATAATGAGACTGATCTTATAACTCAAAAAGTATAGGAATATCCAAATGAAACTTACGACAAAATGAAGCACACACATTATTTTGCAAACACTACAAATACATATATGTGTATTGAAAATTACAGAGTTACATAGGTTCGTGGGAGGTACCTGATAAGGGAGCGGTGCAGTCTCTAAATGACGTACGACGTCAAGTTCGTGAGTTTGACGTTGTATAATCCTAACGTTTTTCGAAGTACTATCCCATACACGAGACACACCTGTTGTGTCGCTGAATCCACTGGTCAACCATGTCTGTATATCACTGGGCATCTAGGCCTGAAACAATGTTTTGTACTACATAGGACAACTCATTGAATGACTTAAATATTTTACCTTTCAATGCCGAATTAACTACCGGAAAAAAATAGGGGCGAGGTATGGACTATATGGGGATGTTCTAAGTTTAGAAGCCTAGTAGAATAATTTCCAGTTGTGTTGATTTCGCCAAGTGTGCAGGAGCATTATCCTGGTGTAATAACACGCGTTTAAGTTCGATCCCCGGTCTCTTCCGTAACAGTTTTCGCAGGAGATTTCTGCCTGCGTAGAACCTGGAATAGAAAACAACAGATCACGCTTTAATAACGACTTACCTACTAGTCATAAAGCTTTATACTTTACAAATCGTTCTTAATGTAGATATATGTGTTGCTTAAGCTCAAAATACAAATATATTATTATTTAAAATAGTCTTAATTTATAGCCTACATTAGACTGTTTTCCCCGTCGGCACGGCATGCTGAAGGATCATTTCATTTTTAACAACAAAGAATATATACATCCGCTAACCCGCCGAGTTACAGACACGAGCCTTCTTTGTTGGTATGAGGATGGCGTTTCCAATGACGGGACTGCTCTTTAGTTTCTGGGTCATATAGACACAACCTCGTCTCGTCTGTCGTTCCGATTCTCTTGAGGAATTCATTTCCGTCTCTGCGATACCGCTGTAAGAACATTCTAGAGGCCCTAACACGGCTGATTTTGTTCTCATTAGCAACGAAATGAGGAATCCATCTGGCACTTACTTTGTGCATATACAAATGCGTTATTAAAACCTTATGAACAGTTCCGTAACTAAACCTAGTCTGATCGCATATGTCTCTGATCGTTACACGTCGATCACAATAGACAACGTCTTTAATCGTTTCAATTAACGTTACGTTGATTATCGTCTTACTTCCGCGCCCCTCGTTATTTGCTAAAGTGCTTCGTCGAATAAACTTGTGATGGATTTTGCTAAGTCCACTGGGAGGAGGAGTAATTAATGGGAACACTTTTATTTTGTGAAGTACTATTGAATTACTAATTTTAACAAATATTCTGATCTGGTAACGGCACTATTTTTAAAATAAACGTTTCGTTAAACTGTATTTGCATCAATTCACTTTTTATATACACGTTGTTTGTGTGCCAGTGTGTATATTTCGTGTGTATAAATAATGAAACTCTTAAATTAATGTTTAAACCACAACACGTTATTTCACTGAATTTAACGGAGCGTCTATTTCCCGCATCCTATGGCATTAGACTGTATGCAGATTTTTGTGTAAAATATACAACACATTATGATATAAAAACACACACACATATATGTAGGTTGGCGCCGCAAATTAAACGTGTGACTCTCCGATATGAACTTAAATGTGTAAATTACTCAATATATACTACTTAACCATGTTAATAGTGGTACAGATTGTAATCGGCGATTTAGCTCAGTGGTATGGCATTTGCCTCGGATGCGGTTGTAATCTCGAGTGGTGCAATTTGTTTGTTTTGCATTTTGTGTGTGTGTGAATAGTATTTTATTAATTTTTAGGAATATTCCTCATTCAAGTTGATTCCTTTAATTTCGATTAAACAAATAACAAAACCACACACACACACATACAAAAACAAAAAACATTATAACGAACGTTATGGCTTGAGTCGCCTTAATTCCAGCATTTTCTTGAACAATTTTAATAAAATATTTACATACTTAGAATTGAGATATTTGGCTAAATCAAACAAAACTTTCTTTTTTTTTAAAAATCGGTCGCGAAATAAATATTTGGCAAGCAGAACAATTATTGTTCATAGTATTTTCCCTATTTAAACTCGACAGACAATAAACAGTATCAAACTACTTAAACTTCAATTCACCTGAGCTTTTCAAATTGGCTGCTTTTTAAATGTATCCAATATCTATAAGAGAAGAAGAAACAACTGAGAAGAAAAATAGTAACTGGAAAACTTATAAAACTGATCACATTTAATTTGGAGGGGGGTGGGGGTGTGGGGGAGAAGTGGTTAAACTGCTGATTTAATATGTTTAAGGTGGGAGTTAGTTATTACACAATATAAGACAGTAACAATGCTTATCAACCCTTCTGTGTAGGTGATGTCGTTTACATTTTTTTATTACTTTTGTCTTTTCGTTTGTCTGTTTGCGTGTTTGTTTTTGTGTTTTGTGGTTGACTGTTGTCCTTGAATGCTGCTTTCCCTGTCCGATATTTTTATTCCTTTTTATCATTTAACTTACATTTAAAAGGAACCCAAACTAGTTTATATTATGTGAATAATGTGAAATAATATTTTTAGAACATATAAACAGATTAAAATTGAATGCATGTCTTGCATAAGGATAGGAATAATACATTTTAACAGTGGTCAAAATGCTGATACAATGGTTAGGTTGCCATACATTTTTGAAATATTTTGGGTTAGAATCAACTACATGAGTATCTCGAAAAATACTAGGCATGTCAATGAAATCAATACCTTTATTAATATATAGTAGAAAATGCCTGACGTGATCAGACTCCTTGTCAATATGGGGTCGGAGAACATGTTGTGTGTATCTTTGAACTATGGAAGCAGTGTTATACATGGGATCTGTACGAATGAACATTTTGTTGGCTTCCTCGTCGATCAACATTAGTGAAGAAATGGACAAAGAAAGCATAGAGTGCTTTCCAGAATGTTTAAAAATAGTATGTAAATCAGCGACAGAAATAATTACACGCGATTTACGTTTGATGTTACCATTACGCCTAAGACCATGAGACCTAGATTTAAGCCTTCGAATAGAAAATATAGAAAACATGTCAATATTAGGATCTTTAGAAATATTTCCTTCTTGATAAATATTGTCATTAAGGCCGAGTGGATAAGGTGTCTGTAAGTTTTTCATCCACTTAAGTTCTGCAATATGTCTAACTTTTATTTTAAAGCTTTTAGTAGCATCATTATCAAAAAATATATATTCAACCGGTTAAACAGTTACGTTATTAAAATTATGCTCTATTAAAACGACGAGATTGGAGTTTCATAATGCGATAGTCTTACAGATCACCGTAGCGTCATCATTTGCCACAATCCCACCGGCAAACTGATGTTTTGCATCAACATTTTCTTGTCCATCTTTTAAATTATTGTTTGTTTATTTGGATGCGTTTGGTTGACTGTGGTCCTTGAATGCTACATTCATTTCTTGTTCGACTTCTATATCTACTTTCAACGGTTTTCATAGTACTATTGTCCAGGTAACATAAATGTAGAAAATTCAGATGATAAATGGTAAGTCTCTACACAGTAAGCGGATACATATAAATATGTTATTGAATTATTAGTTTCGTTTTTTCTATATTATAGTTTGTAAAAACACCACTATATGACATATTTTGCTTAAAAGATCTACGATAAAAAGAATGGTCGACTCATATGAAGTGTCCGTTCTTCCAAAAAATGTTTGATATGATAACAAATGAACGCCTCAAACAATGTTCAGTACATCTGGCATGTGTATTAAAGGCAATAAAGTACGATGAAGGACTCAATCACGTATACTATTTTTTTTCGACCTCAATGGACTTTTCAAAACGAATTACGGCTGACGTTTTCCCATACCAAATCAAATGATTTGTTTATCTTATACAAATCGGTAGTTTATTATACTGCATATTTAATTTGCACATTTGGGGGAATACTTCTTAAGGAGTGTAAGATTGTTTTTTTATTTATGAGTAGTACAGAAGTTAATTTGTAAATTTCTTATATAGTATCGTATGCTCCAAATTAAATATGAAATTAAGATTATGTCAGATTTCATAGAAATGAAGACTTACCTATAATTGTACGATTCCTGGAAATTGAGATATTAAGTAAAAACGATATTGCATTGCTATATTAATTATACTCAAAATTAATTTAAAGTCGGTAAAACTACATCTTTTCTTAGCAACATTTTAAAAGCTTGTTATGTCTGTGGTTGTGATGTCATATCATTCAACTTTATAGTTGTGTGTTTCTCTGTGTGTTTGTGTTTGAATGTCGTCCTTGATTGCTTCTTTTCCTGTTCGATTTTTATATCTACTGTTTTGTTTTTCATAATACGTATTTGTAAATGTAAATAGGTAATGTTTACTTTTGTTCATGCATAAAACACGCATTATGCTGAAAACTTAAAGCCCTAACTGCCATATAAAGCCAGAAGATGGCGCTGGGGCAGGATTCTATATAAATTATGCATGTTTCACATCAGAGGTCCCTTTTACAAAATTTTGAATAAACTACTGTAAAATAAAATTATGAAAAGTTGCACAAATACACATTTAAACATATAAATCAGTTGGTGTAATTTTTTTTTAATATATCCCAATGAGCGTATATTTGGTCAAAATTTAGTTTAAAAGTTGCGTCGAAGTTCCTTATAGCTTTGTACCAGTGCTTATAACTGTTTCAAACTTCATATACAATTTGCAAACCATCTTGTTTTTGTGAAACTTGAAAAGAACCTTCCTCATACGGGGTGTATATCTCCCAGCTCATTCGATTTGCTAGAGCGTGTAATGATGTTATAGACTTCAATGATCGAAATCAAGTTAATACAAGTAAACTTCTTCAGCACGGTTTTCGTTATCACAAACTACGTAGATCTTTCTCTAAATTCTACCGCCGCAACGAGGGCCTGCAGGAAAAGTACAACACCAACCTTAAAACACTTCTGCGATTAGGCATATCACAACCCTCATTTTATGGAGATATGGTCTAAAAACTTCGAAAGCTAAAGGGGTCTGACGGGTTCCTGACCGCTTTACAAATTTAATCAGGAAGTTCGTCAGAAAAGGATATAACCATTTGGTTTTACGGCGCACGACATGTTTAGTGATTGACCCCTCTACAGTCAGTCATTACGCTTCACTTTTCACTTGTGCGATGACTGGACTACCTCTTGGGACTCTATGATTGTACCTATTGAAACCCCAACTAAGGGCCGTGGGTGCATGAGTTTTCGTCCCTCGGGTTTTCTGGTCGTACCCTAGATTGGTTTTCTCTTTAGCTGCAACTACTATGGTGGTTCAGTACGATTCTGGATACATCCTGAGATGTTTATTATTTTGTATGTTTTTCTTTAGTTAGTTTCTCTTGATGCGGACTTCATTGTTAGAGAATTCCTTTTGATGTGATGTAGGTTTTTTTACACTGTCTTGTCTATTTGGGCGCTGAAGACAGGATAATAGCGAGGAGTGTGCGCATATAAAATCGATTCAAGCTAACCAGTAGGCCTTATTGCCTACTGACCGTTCCAAGTCGGTAACCCTGTCTTCAACACCCTTTCTGTTGTTTTTTGTCTCTTTCATTGTATTTTCAAGTCTTTGGTGGTAGTACAGTGCGGACCTACGATGCCATTGCGTTCAGACGCTATGGTTTCTATAGGACCCTATATTTCATTTTTACCAAATCAATCATTTGAAATATGTTTGACTCTACTTGGCCTTATCCTATCGACAGTTGTCCGTCGCCTGTCAGTTAAGTTTATGATGTCAACGCTCCAGTATCTTCATTTAGTATCCAGTATTTACCAAACTTAGCCAGAGTCTGAATATCGATGAAATCTCGGAGGAGTTTGAAAACTATGTTATAGAATAATAAACATCAGAGTTATGACACTTGATTTAATTAAAAAATGATTTAGTTTGCATTTTCAACACTCTAGCACCTGTATTGTGCACCATCCGATCTTTAATAAACTAATCCAGTGTCTTATTATCAATTAAAGATTGGATTAGTTTGAAAACCGCTAATATATTATTGGTTTTTATATAAGAACACAACGGAAAAAACATATGGAAAAAAGTAGTATAAGAATCAGATTTCGAAAAGGTAGCAATAAAAAGAAAGATTGTTTTAATACGATTAGGATTCATTTTGTAATAGAACGTTTAAAAATAAAACTTCTCTGAAACATGGACGTATACGCAAATAAAAAATTGTTTGAATGTTCATGAAGCAAACATAACATGATATACATAAATAAATCAAAACAAACTATGCCGTCAGCAATTAAATATAATATTTATATAATTTTTTTTGAACATATTTAACGTCATTATATTACGAAACGCCAAATTAGAAATCCTTAAAGCTACAGACGCTATAGTTAAACTGATACTAACTCATGAATATGACAAAATCACTGGTGAAGTAGCCAAAAAGTTGATATATAAACCCGAAATCAATGGGCAACATATAACATGTTATCTAGCCTTCGTACAGGTAAAACTGTACGGCTTCCGAATATATTTCATGAACTAAAAGACTTAAAAATAATTTAAATTGATTAATGCTTGATTGGAACATGCATGTTGCGTTGATATACTAATTTACTAATATAACCACCATTTATGGTAATTGTTTATTCGACAGAGTGTCCTCCGACGTCTAAATAGCAATTGTGAAGTGCACTTCAGTAAACGCTGTTGATTCTGTAATGTTGTCATGCTGTTTTGTTATTTCTCCGAATATTTCATAACTTTTTTAAAAATGGCATGCACTTGTCACTCTAGAACGAGCCTAATATACAGTTAGCAATTTCATAAATGTCATAAGTGTGTATATACTCAGTTGCAAAAGAAACTGGACACTTTGAAAATTTTACTTTACACCCAATCTATTTTATCAAGCGACAGTCCCTGAATGATTCGACCTATTGAAAAACAAATGACAACATTGATATTGGCAATGGAATGATAAACACTTTGGTACCAAACATGGTATTATATTTTGGAATTTGTCAATTTAATTCTAAAAAAACTGTATACAATTAAATCTAAACAAAACTCAGTGTCCACTTTCTTTTGCAACTGAGTATATGTTTATCGCTCTCTATTTTATATCATAACTACAATATGTCTCCACCAAGAACATCTGCCTGCCTACGCATGCGCAAATGCAAAGTACCTTTAGTGTCAGCATCTACAACTGAGATAACACTACGGCTTTTCAATTGGCTGTATCAAATTCAACGGTTCCTTCAGTCGTCAAGCATTCACCTCTTTGATGTATGAAAGTAGTTGTTCGATGAAATATTGCTCTCTTCCAACGTAATACATGACACCACAAACATAAAAGGGTTGACAAAAGGGCTATGTCCATGGAACGGTCAGTGGCAATACATTCCGATATGGGTTGAAACTAGGTTTTAGTGTGCACCAAACCTCACACTTACCCTATTTTTATCCCAATAAAACGGGACAATGTAAATAGAAATATCCCCGCAAGGTTATATTTTGGGGTCGTTGTATGTAATCTCAATTTTCCTGTTGCTGCCTTGTTTTTCAAAAGGGGTGGGGATATCAATTCCATGAATAAGTTTTCTTTTTATTAATGCATATATGTACAAGCACGCACGCACTCACGCACTCACGCACTCACGCACTTTATCTTAATATCCTGTTGGGAAGTTGGGGCCGACTTTTATTTCGGCGGGGAGCCATTTGTCCACGTGAAAATTACGTGTTTTTGTGTAAAGCTTATTCTGATGGACTGATTGCATTATGGAATTTTATCGTGAACCAATTATTTAGTATGATACTGAAATTATTAGTATGGTACTGAATTTATTTAGTATGATATTAAAATTATTGATTATGATACTGAACAGTTTAGTATTATACTGGCATTATTTAGTATGATACTGAATAGTTTAGTATGATACTAATGAAATAACTATGACCCTAATCGTACACCATAGTTAATTTCCGGACGATAAAGATCTTACGTTATATTATGATTGATATTTATTGGATTTGACTGTTAAATTGTGTGGTGATTTGTAGCTTTACTTACGTTTTAGTATTTGACATGTTTCATAGTATGGAAGCAGGTTGACTTTGAACAAAGATGTACTCCACTAAAGTAAGCGAACAGGATAACAAAGTGAATAATAAAACTATATTTCATTTCCTACTTTCTTACAAATAACGTTTCTTTATTTAGTTTATACATATGCCAATTCCAATGAAGACGTAAAACACGTTAACATAGTGTATGCACAGATTTATATACACCTCTGCTTGTGCATCTTTATCTCTCCTGAACAAAGAGCAGCCGAGCTTATTATATGGTGCCTCGCAAACTGAAAAAATATTTACGACGTTTAGCTTGACTTCTAAACAAACACAAACAACACAAACAAAACAAGGTTGCCAATAGAGCTACGCCTGGGATCTATCAGAGGCAAAACTTGCCTACGAGGGTTTAAAGGGGATGTGGATAATCTATTTGTCCTCTGTTTGAAATATATTACAACGACGAGACTCCAGTACCAATGATATTGAGTCTCTAATTTCAACTAAACGAGTATGATATATTATAAAGCGAAACAATTGTGCAACCGTTTACACACGAAACTATATTTCAAGTAATGCACATATAATTCTCTATCAGGTAAACAATGTACATTCCACTGTACATTTAAGCAAATATTGACCAAAGAAATGTTGAATTATATACTGCAATTTATGCGAGTATGACGTTCACTCCGTTGAAACCAATCATCATGTCTTTCATATTCTACACATATATTTTATATCGACACATCTAAAGACAAAGTGAAACTATTGATCCAGTTGTGGGCTGGAAACGAGACAACGTTAATGTTACCGGAAGAAAAAAAATAAAGAATGGCCTTCTCAAGGGTCGAAATTGGTCATAGTGAACAACAGTAACATCGTATTGGGTATATAATCTTAGATTTAGCGACAATTGTATATCCAGTCTTCGCAAAATGCAATATATCTTATTCAATGACCCCGGCGTAGTCGTCATTGTAGTCGTACATGTAGGAGTTTGAATTTCTGCTTTAGGATTAACTTTGTTTCTAACGCTCTTGTCAAAAGTCATATACTCTGATTGCTTGACCTTCAAATAATTGTGATCATTGAAATGTGCATAACCCGTTCAAAATCCACTCGTATGAAATTAAACCATCAAACATTTAACGTCAATTTTCAATGCATTTGTGACGTTGGAATGCGTTGATCAGTATTGACATTTTGACTAGTTCGAAAGTATGTCAATCTAACCATAATGTGCCAACATTAAACAAAACTTGCAACAAATTCACGACAAAATTCAAAATGTAAATATCTACTAACTGTACATTTCACCTTTACTCTGAGTCAAACACTCTTCAAATGTCATATGCACATATACATATTGACACAAATAACAACCATAATGTAGGTCATACTGAGCGACCTTGATCTTATGTTAGACTATTTTGCAACTCTGTGCATTCTGGTTTAGGTTTGAATTTCACTCTAATAGTTAATTTGAATAAAAATCTATTTTGTGAAGACTCATTTGTTGTTGGTGTAGTTGTTGTTTTATTTATTTTTTAAATCTCCTTCAGATTAATTCTCAATATTTAATATTAAGAATTTACTGCATATTGAATGGCATATAAGTGCGCCTTTAGTAGTTTGAATGTTAAATGTTGTATCTAACAATTTAATTTTATATCGCCACAATCTTTCTCTCTCTCTCTATCTCTCTCTCTCTATCTCTATCTCTCTTTATATCTCTCTCACTGTTTCTGTCTCTGTCTCTGTCTCTCTCTCTGAAACCCCGCAATTTTCTCTTAATGCCATCATAATGGAAACTGTCCAAATAATGGGCAATATGCCAGCAGATTATGTTGATCTAGATACTGTTTCGTTTGTTCGTTTTGGTTGGCGCCTTTCGGTAATGGCGAATAAAATGTCATAGGCATACAAGGCTCGTAAATGTAATCTCCAAGCCAACCCGTAGGAAATTGGATCAAAGTTTGAAATACTTTTGATTGAACACATTTTAAGTATGGTTGTAGAGAAAATATGCGGGAGGGACGTAGAATATTCGGGAAGGCGATTGGGGATAGTGTTGGGGGCAGCAGGGCCTTTTTACCAGCTTTGGGGAAAGGGCCTTTTGCTCAATTGGGGGTGGAATCCATAAATGGGGAATGAAATTTCCAAGGTAAGTTTAAAAAGTGGGGAAGTCTGCATGATTTTAAAAAAAAATGAGAGTGGGGAATGGGCCTTTTACAGGCCTCTTCATAGAAAGGTAAAAAGTCCGTGAGGAGGGTATGCGTCAGCTGCCTGTGCGTAAATGGCAGGGATGTGGTTTAGGAATTGCTGTGTCCCATGGCCATGCAGCATATGTGGTGTTTGACACTGGCCAGTACAGGCATACCATAAGGTGTACCTCTTCACAGGGTTCAGGGCTGAGGGTCTCCCAGCGGTTTTGGGAAACAAGGGAAATGACCATTTAATTTTGGGAAACAATGGAATATTGTAAGTTATTGGTAATATTTTTGAGGAACATTGAAAACATATGTTTGGGGAACAAGGCAAAACGTTTTGGGGATCACCGGGTCGTATTGTCAGGGATCAAGGGAACATGGACCACCCCTGGAAGGGCCTCAGGTCTATGGCTACATGTCTTGTTATACAAACAAGAATGATTCTGAGAGAGGAATCATATGAAATTCAATGAAACCAACAATTGCTTCGGAAGCAAACGACACTGCAACTGATACACATACGCAACAATGGCGCTTTGAAAGCACACTACACTGTAACTGATAACCCTATTAACATTTTCTATTGCTCAGTAATTTTTTACAATGTCATATACGTATGTATATAAGACATGATGATTATAATACACATAATGTGACTCAAGTAGATATATTGACAGAAGACGGCATATATGATATAGTTTCAGAGTTTGTCTCAAAGATAGTTAGTGTGTCCGTGAAAACAGCAGGCATTAGAAACTGCTGGAAAAAATCTTCGAAAGTGGTTCTAAAAAGTAGGGAAAAAGACTGCTGATAAATAAGTGTCGGTTATAAAACCTAAACAAAAAGGTGATTACTTTTCGGAAGAGGGAATAAGTATTCGCTAAGAATTAACCGATTAATTTGCCGATTAATTAATAAAGTTTAATCTAATTAATAGTATATAAAAGTTTCGAAGTCAAAAATACGGTACCCGATATGAATACACATAATATTCAGTTAGATACATCTATTCACGACCTGGAAATGGGACAAGACAAATGAAAAATGCCTACTAATTTACCAAAAAAAACACGATAGAAGTTCTTTTATTGGTAAAGTGCATATTCTGAAATAAGTCTTCAAGTAAACAAGCTTGCTGATGGAGCTTTACTTAATGATGTAGCGTCATTGATTGATAAAATTCAAGCAAAGCAAATCGGAAAAATAGTTTACGACGGTTATAAACTTCATAGACGTGTTAACGTCAAACATTTACTTTAAATGTCTGACGATTATGCTGGAACAAACTGGAACAAACGAATACTTTTATTTGGCAAATACAGCTTCAACGAAATCTCGAGAAGACCAAGCTGGTTAAAAGTAAAGGTATACAGCTCGTCAGGCTTAAATCAATAAGTTGATGACTCTATAATTATATTAAACACAAATAGTCATTGGTCGAAGGTTTAGAAACAAACACGCTACGTCCTAGAACGATTCAAATTATTTTGCAACTAACAGATGATAATACATTATTTTCAAATCAAGCGGTGATGACGGTTTTTATTTATAGGAAATAATATTGCAATGTTTTATATTTCCTTTGTATCCCGCTTAGGAAGTTATATGTTTTTAATGGAAAAATGAGAACTAATCAAACGTAATATTCGGCAATATGTATAGACTATGTTCAAACACTTTATTTTTGTCATTGCGCATGTATATACATACGTACATACATATGTTACGTTTAAAAGCGGAAACCGTTCTTTCCGCAGTACAACACATATATGTACTATGCACATGTTCAACTACACATGTATACTATACAAATAATAGACTGTCCAATATCACAATAGGGAAACTGTCTTATTTACTAGAACATGGTTTGTTATTTGTTATCAGAAATTGTGGACTTTATACGCCAACGTATATTGGTATTCATTGTATACGCCTGTAGGGACGTATTATGTCATGACGTTCTCCGTCCGTCTTTCCGCTAACTGTTACATGAAAACAGATTGTGGTTAATAACTTTCAAACTATAACGTATACAAGAACGACATTTTGTAAACATCTACAGCATTATCCAATACATACATCTGATAAAGGCCCATACATTCATATTTCATGTTTTTAAAGTTCCTCTTTGAAAAATAAAGGTTTTACCTGAAAGTTAATCTTGTCTTTTACAAGTGATTATAACTAATAACTGTCAAAATCAATGCAACTTCGCACATTTTCAACATGATTCACTGAATACATCTTATAAAGGGTCATAATTCTCTGATTTTTATTTTATTGTTTTATTTCTTTTTTAAACGGATTAAGCTGGAGCTTAACCTTACGAACGACGGACGTATATTTCCCGTTAGGCGGTGCTCCTTTTAAGTTAAGGTGCTGTTGTTAGGTTCAGAAGAAATTAAAACAAATTATGCTTGATATTATATCAAGGATCATAAAGAGGTAATACGCGTAGTAATTCACACACAATGTCAGGTATATAACCAATAAGCTTTCTATATACTGTAAGAAAAATTAAAACAACATCATACAACCTATCATACACATTTAAGCCGGACAACGAGAACTAAAAAAATGTGATATTATATAGACATACTTATCGCTCTTTATTTTATATTATAACTAAAATATGTCTCCACCAAGAACAACTGCCTGCCTACGCATGCGCAAATGCAAAGTATATCTCGAGGGCTTGGCGCAAACCTGGTCTAACTCAATTTTTTTCAGAAAAATCACTTTTTTGCATTTTTGAAATATAAAAGATGAAATACATAGTATGTAAAAAAAAATTGATCATTTTAAATTTATTATTGATTTTATTATTAAATAACAAATAAGTTTATCTCGAAACAACAAATTTCATAGAGGCAAAACAGGTCTAACTTGAGTTGGACTTGTTTTGCGTTGAAATTATTGAACAAGATCTGAGATGGACTTATTTTGTACCCAAAAGAGCAAACTTATTAAACTTATTACCAATTAGCTTACTAGCTTTATTATAATTAATAGTAATGACATCATCATTTTATGATGTGATGACAAAATTATGGCCCTGTCTAAATTTGAGTAACTCGATTTTGCACCTTTTTTAAAGTGTTTTTTTTTCATGTTTTTCACAGGATAAAGACATTCAAACATTGGCATAACACAAATAGAAACTTTTCATGAAGTTTATTTTTGAAAATGTGGACACCGCTCTATAAGGCAGTGTGTCCATATTTTCAAAAAATATGTTTTTCCTAAGAAAAGTGTATTTTTGAAAATGTGAACACGGCTCTATAAGGTGTTATGGTGTCCCCATTAAAAAAGAGAGATGTTTTTCTTAAGAAAAGTGTATTTTTGAAAATGTGGACACGGCTCTATAAGGCGGTGACCACTTTAAACGTTTTCCCTTAGAAAAGTGTATTTTTGAAAATGAGGTTACGGCTCTATAAGGCGGTGTCCACATTAAAAGTTTTTCCTTAATGAGCGGAACAACAAACCAATTAGCCGAAGTGGCAACTTACCACCCGCGCAGTTTAGTCGTCTTAAATATTTAGTCGTTATTTTCGTAAAATGTGTATGTTGAACGCTGTAAACTAAACGTTACGATTTTTTGTTAAACAATGCAGCAATTTCGATTAACAATCTGGTTAGCCTGTACACTCATAAACAACAGTAAATACCGATACAATTCCTTAGATATGCATGGCAGGCCTGAAGTGCGAGTTTCGTGTATCGCATATAGTCACACAATAGTCTAAATACGCACAATTACAGTAACCTGTCCTTCATGGCTGCGATTGCAGTTGTATACTAAATACTTTGATTAAAAAGCGTATTACTGGCCTAAGATATAACTCTTTTTTTAAATCACACCAGTCCTATTCATGAAACTTTTTTTTGACAAAGGAGACCAGTCATGTTCAAAGCAAATGTAGACATACATTCAATCAGACTGTTTACAAAAACGTGTAGTAACGGGTGATTAATTATCAAAATGGGATGAAAAACAAAGAAGATTAGACCATGTGAATGTTCTTTTGAAACGGAACGGATATGGTAGACTTCCCCGACCATACCACGCCACGTCGTACACAACCCCCCTCCCCCAACACGACCTGTCCGTCCATCTGCATCATCACATGCTGTTGTGTTTCATAAGTTTATTTTAATTGAATTTGCTATTAAACGTTTATTTATATGTATTACGAATTCAGTGAAATCGCATCAAAATAGAGTCGGGTAATTAAACTCGCACCTAATAAAGGTATACTACTCATTCTCCATGACACAACTACCTCGGTAGCTCAGTGTATAAGGCATTGTAGAGCTATACATATATGCACAACGACGGTTCACTCACTAGCGGAGGCATGTCCGATAAAAAAACTTTATGTAATTTGATGTGTTAACTACGTACTAGACACTTTTTCATAGCCTCTTCCGTCTGATAGGGACATAAGCGTATCTCTCTCGTGTATCTATATCCCGAGCACATTAAAGGACCATATGCATATATTCATTATTCCGAATAAGTCAAGTTCTCGGATTTGTATGTATCGCATACCCTTCTTCTGGGACGGCTCTAAATAACCTTGCATGTGTTGACAAACCATTAAACACCATTTAAATATGTTTGTATTTTGTTATAGCGCCGCTTACTGATTCGAAATGGGTACGCTTTAAAAGTCGTGTAGACAACACCTATATCTACACGCGTTGTGGATTTTCACTTGGTTAAGCTGCGGAAGGACTTCTATATAATTCGTGCACTTTAACAAAAACACACCTGTCCGCACGCACGCACATGCACACACATATCTGTATATCTCTAGCATTGGTTGATATTCTGTATGAACAGACGTCTCATCACGAGGTACGTGTATTAATTTGAGAGTTTTAGATTGTATTCTTTGTTACCTCCATGTATGATACAATAACATTCTTATTTACCGAGTGAGTAATTATAATAGGTAATGGTAGCGATTAGGTACTTAATATAGTATACCAAACATACACAAGTAGATGTACTAAAAAACGGTAAATAAACTTTTATTTATTCTCTTTAATTTTTCTTGTATATTCATTGATTAATTAAATACTATAAGTTAAAGATTGCAGTGGAACATGGAACATGTATTAAATAGTAGCATGTATCTTTATGTATTCGATGTAATACTATATAACTTGCATACAGCTGTACAAAGATCACAAGGAAGGCCCCTACTTGCAAGATTCTGCCTCCGCAACCCCAACTCGATACATTACAAGATGTCAAACCACCATCATATTTTACCTATAGTAATTATGTGATATTTATTTATTATTAATAGTATTATTATTATTATTGATATATCCTCTAGATTAGGAGATTTTACATATTCATATGTTTGCAATGAAAACACAATCGTCCACAAACTATGAAAGGTAACAGCATAACATATATTTGCATAAGACGACAATGACCTATTAATGTATTAAGTTAAGTCACATTTGCTATGGTGTATATATAGAACAAAATATCCGTCGTTGGGTAATGTTTCCATCCGTCATTTAATCCTAGTTACATACAAAAGTATGGATTAACCAATTAAATTTAAGTAAATGTTTAGTACACGCCTACTTCATCCATATGTCAGTTATGGTGATTTGTGCGAGACTGTTATTTATAGTGGAAATCGTTGTATGCTCATTACGTTAATATTTATATTTGGCTTTTATATGTAAACATCGTTTAAGTATCAAAGCAAACAATGCAAACATGATGAAATATATTTCATCAATAAGTAAAGTCTGGTGTTGAACGCTGTAACATGTAAATCCAATTAATGAATAAGCAACACATGGATAGCGAAGACCATTTTTTTATTATTTATCATTAATATTATTATTATTATTATTATTATTATTATCATTATTATTATTATTGTAGTAGTAGTAAATATGAGTAAAGTATGATAATTGTAAACATATACATGATATACATGCATCTTAAATTTAAAACATGAAAATGAATTAAATATGAATTATTTAAAAAAAAAAATTTACAGTGTAAGCCTTATCTAATGTGCCCGCTGTCATCGGGATTCTTCGTGCAGCAATGGGCGGTGGGTCTATAAAACTTATGATTACACTTAAGCCTGAACAATCGAACAGATAATGTCCATAAGCTCCACCTGATTCAGGCCAGACGACTTTACCCTTATTCAACAGTATTCGTATTACACAATTCATGCATTAGCGAATTTATACATATCTTGTAAAAATATATTTGTCATTATACCTGTATTATTTATTACTCATATGTATTTGTCAAATCATTGCTATCAATGTATCTTGAACTAAAAAAAGACTAAAACAACACATAACACACCATATGTTTGCCCTTCAATGTTTCATTATTGATAGAATACGCATTTGGTATTTTGTAGGCATGAAGCTCTATACCAGTAAAGCATTCACATGCCCTACTGAGCCTCTTTCTTGTTTTGCTGTTGTTGTTTTTGTTATAGAATATAATTTATATGATTACTAGAATTTATCTAATTCAAATTTGTTTTTATAATTGCAGAACTAGAACGAAAGTTTGAGGGTGAGTTTTGCTTCACTATAATGCGTAGCTGTCATGTATGCTATAAGTACATTGCAACTTTTGGTTTAAAGTCATGTTAAACAACATATAACTGATTTGTTTTAAGAAAGTTTGAATTAAGTTACGATTGGAATATGCATTTTTTGTCATTTTAATACATTATTGTCTTAATGATAACCACTATATACATGATATACGGTAACTGTTGACATAAGTAAGATTCGCTGAAATATAACCTAATGCTTGTTAGAAACTGATATAACTGCAGCAAAGTCCCTCAACTGCTCTACACTTTAACGTCGTAGGTTATAAACCAGTCTACTCACAAGTGAAAGATAAGTAATGTGATAACCCCGGCGTAGTCGTAGTGGTAGTACACGTTGATTTGTGTTAAAATGGTTATTTTTGTTTTTAGCGTAGATGCCAAAAAATAGTCAAAGACTATCATGTTTGTTTAAATGCATTCCTGATGTAAAAATAGCATTCTTAAATGTCCAAGGAGAGCAGCAATAACATAGCAATTGACTTGCACTTACGAGTGGTGGCCTATGAATTGACTTCAGTCTTTATTTCCGGTCAAGGTATTATGGACAACCGTTGAATGCAAAAATAGGCGCTGGTAACAATCTAATCATAGTTTATTCTTATTTTCCAACTGTGTTAAGTTTTCCCTCCAAGGAATGGTCTATTTTGGAATTAGGTAAGACAGACTATTGCCATTTTATTTCATATTGATATTCCAACATTATGTAAATGTAATATAAAATGTAGTCATATTATGTTAAATATACAATTCCTTATGTCTATAATTACTAAATATATTTATATGTCACTTTGCCGATAAGATTTACCTTCGCTTTAATGGATACTTCCACATACTTGTGAAGGATCATTATGGAGATATAATTTGTGAAATAAGTATAGCTGACATTAAAACGTCATGTCCTTTTAAAGGTAAACCGATAAGAGCTGGGTATTGTGAAGTTAATAAAGCAATTTCTAACAGTAGAACTATTTGATTTCTCTGGTAAATTAATCAAATTGAATCCTAATGGGGGTTCATACTACTTTCCGATTTATTTTAAAATAATTAACATATTTTTCATCTGGTAATAATTATAATATACATTGTATGACATGTTAAAAAAGTTAAAAACACTAGTACATAAACATATAATCAAGTAGATACTGACGGAAGACGACATTTATGGTATAGTTGCAAAGGTTGTTTCAATGATAGTTAGTGAGTCCGTGAAAACAGCAGGCATTAGAAACTGATAGAAAAAATCTTAGAAAGTGGTTCTTAAAACTTGGCGATGAAGTAGGGAAAATGACTGCTGATAAATTAGTGTCAGTTATAAAACCTAAACGAAAAGCTGAGATAAGTTTAAAAGCACTTACAAAGGCCTATACTAAAACTGATAATAAAACTACAAATTCTAATTAATTACGAAGAAGATACAATATAGAAAAATAATAGATTACTTCCGGAAGAGGGAATAAGTATTCGCTAAGTATTAACCGATTAATTAACCGATTAATTAATAAAGTTTTATCTAATTAAGAGTATATAGATGTTTCGAAGTCAAAAATACGATACCCGATATGAATACACCTATTCAGCTAAATACCTCTGGAAATGGGACAAGACATATGACAAATGGCTATCATTTACATAAAAAACGATAGAAGTTCCAACTTTGATTGGTATAGTGAATACTTGAAATAGGTCTTCAAGTAAACAAGCTTGCTGATGGAGCTTTAATTAATGATGTAGCTTCATTGATTGATCAAATTCAAGTAAAGCAATTCGGAAAAATAGTTTACGACGGTTATAAACTTCATAGACGTGTTAACGTCAAATATTTACTTGAAATGTCTGACGATTATGCTGGAACAAACTGGAACAAACGAATACTTTTATTTGGCAAATACACCTGCAACGGAATCTCGAGATGACCAAGCTGGTTAAAATTAAAGGTATACAGCTCGTCATGCTTAAATCAATAAATAGTTGACTCTATAATTCTATTAAACAAATATTCATTGTTCGAAGGTTTAGAAATAAACACGCTACGTCCTAGACAAATTCAAATTAGTTTGCAACTAACAGATGATAATTATTTTCAAATCAAGCGGTGATGACGGTTTTTATTTATAGGAAATATCATTGCAACGTTTTATTTCCTACTGTTTTTGAATCCCGCTAAGGAAGTTGTATGTGTTTTAATGGAAAAATGAGAACTAATCAAACATAATATTCGCAAGATGTATAGACTATGTTCAAACACTTTATTTTTGTCAGTGCGCATTTATATACTTACGTACATATATACAAATACAGATGGTTTTACAATAAATGACTATCTCTAAATTTAGATAAGTAAAGATAGAGTCTGGTCTGAGCGAGTTGTTTCATTTAAACACCGAGATGACCATAAAGGTGTTTAAATAAGCAACGAGTTGAAAGAGACTCTACATGTTTTGTAGTCTACCCACTCCTATAGGTTTTTAGCTCTACTTGCCAAAAGCCGGCAGAGCTTATGGGCTTATGGGATGACGAGTTGTCCGTCGAACGTCGTCGTCATCCGTCTTCGTCGTCGTTATATTGTAAACATGATAGGGCCTTCATTATTAATCGGATCTTTACCAAACTTTGCAAGGGTCTTTATATTAATGACAGCTCAAAAAAGTTCGAAAACCAGCAAGATTGGATTAGTTTCACCAGAGTTATGGCCCTTGATTTACTGAAAATGCCGTTTTCTGCCTTTTGAATACTCTAGCACCTTTATTTATTATTTTATTATTTGTTCTTTACCAAACTTGCATAGATTGTTATCATCAATAAAAGCTTGGACAAGAAAAAATAAATATAAAAAGATCGGACAGGGAAAGTAGCATTCAAGGAGGACAGTAAACCACAAAACACAGAAACAAACACGCAAACAGACAAACAAGAACGAAAATCAGTCAGATCGGATCAGTAACACTAGAGTTATGGCCCTTGTTTCTCTGAAAAATGCCATTTTCTGCATTGTGAACACTCTAGCACCTTCATTTATTATTTTGTCTTTACCAAACTTTGCCTGATTGTTAATATCAATGAAAGCTGGGACAAGTTTTAAAACCAGCAAAATAGGATTAGTAACACCAAACTTATAGCCCTTGATTTTCTTAAATATGCAATATGCTATATTGAGAACCTGCGGTAGTAGGTTTAAATCCCACTGGGTTAACTTTTATTTTTGGAATTTTATGACCAAAAGGTGTGCAGCAAGGTCTCAGATTTTGTGTCCGCCCACTAAGGACTCCTTGTGGGTAATTGGGTAAAAAAATCAGAAAAAATACATATCTTGTCCAAATGAGAATGGATTTGATTCTAAATTTACATGGTCATTTAGGGATTTGAGGCAGAACATATAAAAAAAACCAGATTTGTCCTCCTGGATATAGGGGCCCCTCGGTGTATTTCTGTGTTAAGGATGTTCAGATTCACAATATGTTTTCTTTTTTGGCTCCATCCCCTGGGGTTCCCTAGAGGGAAATCAGTTTAAAAAAAATGCTTATCTTTTCCAAATGTGAATGCATTTAATTCTAATTTGCTATGGCCATTTAGGGACTCGATGCACAACATATATAACACGGGATGTGTCCTCCTGTGTAAATGGGCCCCTCTTCATAGGTACAACTTCATAGGGTACTTGCAGTAATTTATATGTTCGACTGCCATTTTGATGAGTGCAGCAAAGTTTGTTTTTTTCATAATTGCTTCAACGACTAATTTACTCCCCCCCCCCCTCCATCCCCAACTACAGATTCCATAAAGCAAGTAGAACGATACATGCCCACTTGAGCCTCTTGTTTAATTTGCTTCGACCTCGAATGTGCAGAATATTACTTAATGTTGCAATATGTTGCCATGAATTGATGCTATGCATCAACGTTTTATTGTACCGATTTATATCACATGCACATTGCAGAGCTTCATCCTTTTGCCAAATCTGGTTTACTGTTTTTTCTCATGCAAACCAAGCCTACTACGGCTATGTTTGTATAACGGAGGGGCAATTGTACAAGATTTCCATTGTTTCATTGATGTATCAAATGAGTATTGAAATATAATATGGACTTGCCAAAGAACAGTCTTGCCATTGTTTCATTGATGTATTCAATGAGTATTGAAATATAATACTTCTTTCTTCTATTCTTATTTCTAACGGCAACGTTTCTAACGTCGAAGTTGGCACGTGGCACTATGTTATCCTATCAATTTAATGTGAGAACGGACTTACGGACGGATTAATGGGCGTAGAGACGAACGGAAGAAATGTTACTTATTATAATTAGTGTTATCAGTCAGTCAGTTCATCTCTCTCCCTCTCTCTCTCTCTCTCCCCCTGTCTCTCTCTCTATGCGTGAGTGCGTGTGTGTGTGCACGTTTGTTTATGCGTAATTGAAACGAACTCATGCGCAAAACGCGATACACTGTGATAACACCAGACTTATATATTTTCATTTCCTTTAAGACATGTAAAATAATGTAATATGACATGTAAGGAAAGTATGAATAACATACTTGATCAATGTTGGTATTAGCTTGATTATCAATAAACCAGTTACACATGCCCACGCAAGAATTGCACTATAATGCTTCTTCCTGCCAAATAATGCATGTTTACCAGACTTATGGATCATTTATACATGTAAACTACATCTAACGCATAATTATATGTTTTGCATGAATCTCTCACAAATGAAAAAAAAATGTTAATTCAAAATAGTGTTTCCAGCTGAAATATTGTTGTGGACTTCAGCGAAAAAAAATTTGGTGCCTTTAGCTGAGAGTTTTGTGGAATTTATTTTTATTTTTCTATGGACTTAAGCGGCAATTTGTGTTGGCTTTAGCGGAGTTGTATACCTTAGCGGAAACTGTTGTGAACTTCAGCGGAGTTTGTGTCTTTAGCGTAGTTGTTGTCTTTAGCGACGCTACCCGGACCGTCGGCAAATTACACGTGAGCATCTCTATTGTTTAATAAATGTCTCAATACAAGGTAACCTCCGTCGATCTAATATACATTGCATTAATATGTGTTATCAACATTCAAAGGTTTTATTTATTATACTATTTAAATTAAACCCTATACACAAAACACGCTATAGGATCACTGCATTGTAATATATGGAAAACATTAATGATGCACTGTTTATATATATATATATATATATTAATTAATCTCGCACATGTAAATAAACATTTATACTATTGATTAGCAATTCAACTAAGATTCTGTCTCAAAATGTTAGTATCGATTTTTATTTAGCGATGAAAAGCTTGCGCGGGTTTGTGTGCTATAGTTATTACGTAATTACTACATTGTGCTAAAAGTGCTACCGTAATTACATACGTAATTTTTCAGCAAGATTCCCCTTGGTCTGGTGCTTCATGTTAGAAATAAAACTGCAAGGTCTCTGGTTCAAACTCCGTTCCGGGCAACTCTTTTTCCATGAAATATAATCGGAAGCCGTATATGTTCGATGCTACCTGTACGAAAGCTAGATCATAATTGTACGCATCAATTCGTCGAATTGAAACTATCCATGAATTAGTATCAGTTTAAGAATAACATCTGTAGCTTTAAAGTAAAATAAAATGACTTCCGTTTCGACCTTACTTGAACATATTACCGAGTTAAAACACAATCGAGACGGTAAATAGTATTTTTATTTGTCTATAGTTAACTCATTGTGAATCATGTAGTTGTCGATAAGCATGCTTTACAACTTGAATTCCTAGAAAAACTTGAATGATATAAACAGATGCTTTGGAATTTTCAAAGGTTGTCATCTGTATATTTGACGTAGATCAGTATACTCAGTGTAGAGAGAGTTGATTTAGTGTCATAAAATATGAGTACTCTCCGTTCAAGCATGCGTATTACGAAGAATCATGGATTAATATCAATTTATAAATAAAACTTATCATGCGCTTCAATTTAAGATATATTCTCAAAGTGCAATACATTTGGCCTCATGTTTCCTCTAATCTAGTTATTGTTTATGAATATATTTAGTCTGGAACACTCAGCGAGTAGTTGTAGTAACTCTTATAATGCTATAAAACAGGCCATACCTTGAAAAGTATTTGACCTATGCTCAAGAAATTTCACACACATGCAGCAATCTTATTTCCGGGATCTTTCATGATGTTCGGGATGTTAACTGAGCACAGCAACTGAAAGAAATCGCAAGTATTGGAAGGGAACAAGTGCAACCCTTTAAAACCCTTTGGATGACGATTCATAACATTTATTGAATCCCTGAATATATTAGACAAAGTTTAGCGTTATATGGCTTTTATTTTTAATGCCAAAAAAAAAGGTGAAAATAAGCCAATTCAGCTTGTCCACACTGCCACTTAAAACGATTCTGATTTCTTTATCAATTTGCATTTGAATGATTATATGATAAAATTTAATTCTGATGAAGGCTGTCAAACCGGAACGTTAAAATGTCGTTTGCTGTTAATTTGTTTATCTATCATTAAGGATTATATCAATAAGACATTGGCCAAGTTTCAATAAGAACACTGTTGACGCATCCATGGCGTAGTTATTACTTTTGATAAAAAAACAGCAACACTTATTTTAGCTTGATAACTCTCGGATTTTAATTAAGTATACACACATTTGTTTGCATTTGTATTAGTTCACAGGCCCACAGTCAAGTGCATTTACTGATCGGCATCTTTTGACGCTTGCGTAAAACCTTGCTTGTTCAGTGTGATATTATTGGATAATATGACCCGCCGAGATATGTATCTCAGAGATTCATTTTCTCTTTTACATTGTTTTCTTCTAAACTGATTGCAATGTGTAAGCCACGATTTGGTTGGAAGATAGACGCAACGCATTAGTACGGGTTTACTTACTAAGCATAGACATAGCAAGACAACAGCAAACGTTGTTAAATTACATATTTATGACCGATGCAAAGATGAGTAGTATTTGGTATGTCTAGTGTTGATGCGTCTATCTGCTTTATCTAGCATTTTTGTATGGTTGAATTTAGTGTATACCAGAAGTTCTGCATGTAGGATATGTTGTGTTGTTGCATTTAATATATGTTATGTTGCTGCATTTAGTATATATTGCAGAACATTCAGTAATAGAGTGTTGCTGTAATTGTTAGACTTTATGTTGCTTTATTTAATGTAACTTGTGTTGTTGAATTCAGTATAGCTTGTGTTGCTGAATTCATTTTGTGGATAACTTTCAAAACAATTTAATAATCGTTAAGTACGTTAATCGTTAAATGTATAATTTAAGTGAAATATGTCTCGTGTCGTTGTGATTACTCTCGGTTTTGTACGTATAAAACAATAGGTATAAATAAATGGCAAATTCAATTTCATATCGGTGTACTCTTTTAGTTATTCCATTGAGAGTGCATACTTGAATTGACATCGAACAAAGCGCAACTCTGGATTGAGCGTAGGTTAATAATGTAAGTTCATCATAAATATTATTTCGTTTTGTTCTAGTGTATTTTATCTTTGTTATACTCCCGTTTGAAAGAGGGACGTATTATTGTTCGACGGTACGTTCGTCCGTCCGTAAACATTGTGCATCCTGGACAATACATTCGAAAGCATAACACCCACACTCATAAAGCTCTTATTACCAGGTGAGAGGTCGCCATGACCTTATATGGAAATATGCATTCCGCGCGATAACTTCAAAATCGTAACACCAACACTCATTTAACTTCATAGATACATTATTTTGTTTAGTTCAATAGGTCAGTAGGTCAGTGGTCTAGGTCGCCATGACCTTATATTACACATAGTCTTCGAAACTATCTCCTCTAAACTCATGTAACTTTATGCATTGGTCTAGGTGAGAGTAGGACGCCTTTTGGGTTTTCAAGGCACCCTCTGGCCATTTGTTTTTTTCGCAACCACCTTTTTTCCAAATAAAAAATATCGCAGCCAAATTGGAGATATTGGAGCTAAAATTGACTTATAAATATGGTATAATGCTATTTCATTCCTTATTGTTGACGTATTTTTAAACATGACCATGGTGAACATAAATTGATTAGTTACATACGTAATAATTCCTTTAAAATGTCTTACATCAGTTTTTGTCCTAAATAAAACATAAATAGTAATATTACCACTGTATTTAAATGTCGGTATATTTTTTCTACGATTGACCTATTAATATGGTATTTTTTCAGTTTTAAGATACATATATAAGAGTACAAAATCGTATATAATTAATATATCAGCATAATCAATAGCTGATTTTGTGTTTCCTTTCAACTATAATCGAAACCTAAGGCATATATACTCGACACCAAATGTGTGTATTTCACACCTTCATCTACACGAAGTTCCGAGACAAGCGCTGTCTACTGTTATTTTAATCACTCCCGATGTCTGCCTGGGTAGAACCAATACTAAGCAATTGTAGGTAAAGTAGGTTAAGTGGTGTCTTGCTTGCTCAGGGACACAGCACATATTGCCATGGCGGGGATCGAACTCACGAGCTTTCGATCATGATTCCAACGATCTAGTATTAGACCACAGCGCTCCAGCGACTGACAGACTTATTAAGGATGCACTTTTGTAATTATTCGTAGATGCATAAATGGACATAAACCGACTGGATACACGACATTATATTCATAGGAAATGTTTTACCTTTCTTCAATCACAATCGCAAAAGTTATGTATTAGAGTATGGCCACTTTTATTATTTTGTTTCAGTTGGTTCCAGAGTGATCCCTGTTTTAATATCAGTAGGTCAAAAGTCATATTTGCCATGACCTTATACGGAAATAAACGATTGCCAGACTTTTTACGAAAATACGCATTTCGCGCGAAAACTGCGAAACCATAACATCCACACTCATGAAACTGAACGGTACATTGTCATAGATAAATGGTGGAAGCAATTTGTTTTTGGATCTTCCCTCATAATTCAGCAAATCCACCATGTTTCGTAATTATACTAAAGTTCCACAGGAAAGTAATACCACTAGTATTAGATTGCATTATATGCAAATTAATATGATCTACCCTAACTTATGAATATTTAGTGCTAATGCTTATTTGAGATTCTGCTATACGACCTTCGCCTGTCCCGCATTGTCGGCAAAATAATATTCCATGATCATTCCATAAATAAACAAAAGGAATTGAACTGAAATATACAAGGGAGTAAACTATATCACGTATTTTGGTCGATCCATTTATTTTATCGTGGACATAATATCTTTGGAGTCAGATCGCCATGACCTTAAAATGGAATACAATTCCGAGTCATAAGTTCAAAATCATGACACCCACACTCATAAAAGCATTGCTCTGTGTAAGTGAATGAGTCTTACCTAGTTTGGGGTCGATAGGTCAAAGGCCAAAGACGAATTGGCATTCCACGCTATTACTTCCAAACCATAACACTGACACTCATGGAAAGTCATTGTCCTTGTTTCAAGGAGAAACGATATAATTGTTAGGTGTCAGGAGGTCGAAGGTCATGGTTGTCATGCCATTTATGAAAATATGCATTACGCGAGATAACTCCAGAAGCATTACACTCACCATCATGAAACTTCACTGGGACATTCCCCCTTGATGAGAAGTGGAACCCTATTGTTGTGGGGGTCAATATGTTAAAGGTCATTGTCATTATAACCTCATGTGGCAAGATATGCAATCCCCATGAAAACTTCGAAAGCGTAATAACTATCTTCTTAAAAACGTATAGCCTATATACATTGCCATTGGTCAGAGAAGAAATCCGGGTATTTTCTGGTCAATAGGTCAAATATCAAGGTCAACATGGCCTCATATAGACATGCTACTCTCAGCGATAGCTGCACCATGATATAACATGGGCTTACGCATTCCAATAACAACACCCACACTTATTAAACTTAATAGGTGTATTACCCTTGATGAGAGAGAGATGTCTACGTTTTGGTTCAGTAGGTAAAACATATCACATTTACCTGAAAATGACCTAATCATGAGAAAGACATACCATCTTGAAACAGAAATAGTACTCGTGTTTAAAGTACGAATCTTTTTACTTTTGCGGTTAGTAGCTTTTATGTTAAAGTCACAGTAACCGGATGATGGAAAACGCCTTCTACGCTTTCAGTTATTAACTATTATCTTGAAAGGTTATGCAAATATTACCCATTTTGCAACAACGAGCCTAGTAACTATTATGATTAGTAGGTAAACTGTCCAGGTCACCATGGTCTCATATGGACAAACGTATTCCCACAAGTAATAGCTGCAATATTATAACACACACATTTATTAAAATTGATAGTTACATTGTCCTTGGTGAGAAGAGGAAGCCTGTTGCTTTTGGGTTCAGTTAGTAATCACATTGACCTGATAATGGCATAATCCTGAAAATTCTCCCAACTGTTTCTTGTAACGATTAGATCTTTAATCTTAACAGAAATGGTACCCGTGTTTAGCAGTGAATTCCAATAATGTTGGTACTAGAAGGCTAATTGTTAAGGTCACAGTAAACCGATCAAGAAAAACGCCTTCTGCACTTTAATTCATTGATTATGATACCTCCAATATTGAAACACTATACAAACACATGTTTGATCAATTTTCCAAAACGACCCTTTTGATTTTATTGTTAGTAGGTCCAATTTCAAGATAACTGTGACTTAATCATGAACAAATATAACTTGGCTGTTATTTGGCCTACACCCGGAAGGTCAAATGTAAAGGTCATATTGATAGTACAACTAGGAAATGCAAAAAACATAAGCTTAACGTTATCTCTTGTCTGAGTTAGTTGCATCCAAAGGATCCTCTTTTAGTATTTATAAGCAAACGGGGTTTTAATCCCCGTTAGGCGGCGCCCTTATTTCTATTAAAATAGCATACAAAAACATTGCCATGTTTGCGTATATTAGTTTGTATACATTAAAACATGAGCTAAACGGAAATACACAAGGGGAGGGAACTGTATGTCGTTTGATTGTCGATCTAAATATTGATAGCATATCTTGAATGTTATAAGGTCTAAGTTCAAGGTCGTCATGTACTTATATGGGAATACGCATTCCGAGTGATAGCTTCATAGCAATAACACCCACATTCATAAAACCATTTACTAATAGGTACATGTTACTTTGTAAGAGACTGAAACCTACTGGATTTTAGGTCAGTAGGTCACAGGTTAAGATAACCAAGACCTTATATGGAAAGCAGCATTCAACGCAATCACTTTGAACCTATAACACTCACACTCATGGTACTTGTTTGTTTTAAGGACAAATCATATTTGTTTGATGTCAGAAGATTTAAGGTCAAGGTCGCCATGCCATTAATGGAATCATACATTACGCTCGATAACTTCAGAAATATTTCACGCTCCAGTTATAAAACTTCATTGTGACATTCCCCTTAGTGACTAATGGAACCCAGTTATTTTCTGAAACAGTAGGTTAACGTTCAAGGTAGTTATGACCCCATAAGGCAATGTATGTATTGCATGTGATGTCTTCGAAATCATAACAAATAGTCTCATAAAATTTCATAGTCTGAGTACAAGATGCCCTTGTTAAGAAAACGAATCCTGTTGCTTTTAGGATCAATAGGTCAAACAGCAAGGTCACCATGACCTCTTATGGGCATACATATTCCAAGCTACCACGGTAATTTTACTGGAGGAACAAACAATAACTCTAGCTGTATAAGACCCACATCTATTAAACTTAATAGGTGCATTTCCCTTAGTGAAAAGAGGAAGTTTGAGGCGTTTGGGCTCAGTAAAAATCAATGTCACATTTACCTGATAATGATCTCACTGTTACTTGTAACTATTAGATATTCACTCTTAAAACAAAACTGTTACCCGTGTTTAAACAACGAATCCGATTTTAATTTCGCGGATTTGTATGTTAAAGGGCAACGTCACAGTAGCCGAACCATGAAAAACGCATTCTGCGCTTTAATTTATTTACTGTTATACCTACAATCGGGAAACTGTATACAACCTGCTCCCACTTTGCAACAAAGATCCCAAATTATCACATAACATGCGGTGTGGGAGTGTAATAACACCATTCGATATTTTCGATATTCCACTAGTGGTATAACATAGCGTTAATGAAGTCACGTTAATGTACGTTTTCTGACGTAATGTGACGTTATAGGTTATTTGGTGAATATAATCTAACACTCATGTAAGACCCTCTATTATTTGTATGGTCAATAAGTCGAATGTCAATGTCACGAGGATCGTATATGGACATACGCATGCCCATAAGCGATAATTCCAGTTGGAAAACACCAACTCTTTTTAAACTTCCCTTATTGAGTAGAGGAGGCCTATTGCTTTTAGGTTCAGTAGGTAATAGCCTGACAATGACTTAATCCTGCGAACAAATCTCCCGTTGTTACTTGTAGCTATTAGACTTACAATATTGAATCTTAACAGAAATAGTACCCGCGTTTAAACAATAAACTATTTAATTTTAGGATTTCAAGGTTAAATGTTAACGTCACAGTAACCCGATCATGATAAAAACGCTTACTTCGCTTTAATGTATTTACTGTTATATTGACAGTCTTGGATCTTTAAAGAAATAGTATCCATTTTGCAACAACGAACCCTTTTGATTTTAAGTTGAAGGTTAGTAGGTCAAATGTCAAGGTAATGTGATCTGATCATGAGAAAATCTATCAGCTAGGCTGTTATTCATGAACTCATTGTCCTACACTCGGAAAGGCAATGGTCAAGGTCATATTGACTTTACACCTAGGAAATGCTGATATCATTAAATCCTTAGCTTAACCTCCTCTCATGTTTCTGATCTCCGTTTCTAGTATAATTATTAGCAAACCAAAGGTATAATGCCCCGTTAGGCGTCACTTTTTTCCACATTTATTAAAATAGCTTACTTTAAATATCAATGAGTCAGCTCTGTACGATTGCTGTTTTCGTGCCAATTCTATCAAATACATATTGTATCATAACGTTGATAACAATGAAATCAAAAAAATATGATTAAACTAACATTTTGACCATAAGGATGATGTCAGCATGTCTGAATATAGTACATATATCTGGAACAAAATAAAACCAAGAACAACACACCGATTTATTTAACAGAAGGCATATATATACTCACGTTTACATGATATGGCTTATAAAGGAAATGCAATTTTTGTGTAGCCTTTTCGAAGAAAAATGCGATACATAGGGATCACTTTGTCGTCCGTCCGCTTCAGTCCATCAATCCGTCAGTCAATCTGCCAGTCCGTCAGTCTGTCACGAAAACTTAACGTTGGCTATAACATCCTCATTTCTTAATATTTCTTCATCAAACTTTCAATATAATCTCATCATGAAAACATCGACATGACCAAACTAAAATATAAATGTAAAGAGCACACTGAAGGTCATTATATGAGTTAAATACTCAATGTTTTTTTCACGAGTACCTAACGCTGGCTAAATCTTTCTAATTTCTTGATATTTCTTCATCAATCTTTCATTATAGTTATACTCATCAGGACAACATCGACATGCTCATGCTAAAATAAAAAGGTCAAGGTCACAATGATGGCCATTATATGGGTTAAATACTCATATTTTTCTTCACGAAAACATAACGTTGGCTATAGCTTTCTCATTTCTTGATATTTCTTCATCAGACTTCCAATATATACTCATTATGACAACATCGACATGATCCTACTATAAATGTCAAAGTAAAACTGGAGATTATTATTTGCGATAAATAATGATTTTTTTTTCTTCAAGAGAAGTAAACTTAGTGAGGCCAGTTGGTCCAAATACCGTGTTATATTGACAAAGCGCTGACAGGCGAACTTCGGCAACCTTGTATTTTAGTTCACATTGATTGGTACAACACCTATGTTGAATTTTTTGCACGGCATAGCTGTGTGTGTTTTTGCACCGCACTGCTGTGTGAGTTAAGAGTAATATCCAAAATAGAGTAAGTGCAAAAGAAAAGCGAAAGAGCAACCTCATGGAACGTTTCAGTATTGACGGCAACTGCTACTTTTTCATGGTTTTCTAAATACGTTCACATGTAATCCCTGCATTAAGGTACTAGACGGGTGTTCCGAACTAGGTTGACGTAGTTTTCTAAAATATTGTTTCTTTTCAGATTTGCAATACTTGTTTTCCGTTGTGCAATGCACATAGTTAGATGCTTAATTACGTTCTTCTGTACGGTGGACATGCACGCAAAACAAGTTATAGATTGTGTGTCAATATGATAAATCAAGACACAATAGGGAAACTAACTATTTCACTAAAACATGGATCATTAATCCAGAGACAGTCAGTAATCAGCCTATGTAGTGCATGTTCCTAAGGACGTAAAATATAATATATTTGGAAAGTGAATACGAAATTAATATATGTAATACACATATGTTATAATCGGGATAAACTACTACCATCCTATTCATATAATACATTAACTTGATTATTATATAGTCTACTTATGCTAATTCAAATTTGGTTGATATTGCATACATGGGGCTAGGCAGGTTTCGTTTATGGCTGTCTTATTTGTTTTCATAAATGTTAAGGTCACAGAAACCCGATCTAAATAACGCTTTCTTCGCTTTAATTTATTTACTAGTATTGACAAACTGGAATCTCTATACAAATAGTATCCATTTTTGCAAAAACTACCACGTTTGAGCTTATGGTTAGTAGGTCAAATGTCAAAGTAACTGTGACCTGATCATAAGGCAATTTAAAATCCAGTCTGTTATTCATGAACTATTTGACCTACACTCGGACGGTCAATGTCAAGGTTTTATTGATCTTACACCTAGGACATGCTGTTAATATTAAAAAAAGCCAGCTAACCCTTCTCTCTTGATTATGTTTCTTCAAAGGGGTCCCCTTTTCATTAGCTTACCTTTCTCTCTTGATTATGTTAGTTTCTTCAAAGGGGTTCCCTTTTCAGTGTAATTATTAGCAAACGGGGCAATAATTTCTCGTTACCGTTTACGCTCATATTTGTATGTATATAACGCAATAACGCAATTACATATGTCATTGTTTCAATACCAATAACGAAGCTCTATTATATTGCTGTGTTTCGTGTCAATCTAATCAAATACTTATTGTATTATATCATGTTGATAACAATAAAATAAGCAATATGATTAAACCCCCAGTTTGACCACAAGGACAATATCAGCATTGAAATACACAGATCAAGAAAACATAGTTTATTTTCGAATTTGAAATACCTTAATAAATTGTGTGTCAATGTGATAAATCGGAACACAATAGGGAAATTGACTATTACACTAAAACATGGATTATTAAACAAGAGACGGTCAATAATCAGCCTATGTCCTGCATGTACGTATGTATGTAAAGTATCATCTAAAGAACAGTAAGTAGGAAACTAATATATAAGTGTTACACATATGTTATAATCAAGTTCAACTACGACCATCCTATTCAGGTAATACATGAAATTGATTATTATATGTGATACTTATGCTAATTCAAATTTGTTTTACATTGCTGCTTTTCCAGGTAAGTTTCGTTTAAGTCTACTCTGTAATATAGCATTTTATTAAGTGTCTGTGTTTGCACTTGGCTCCTCAAACTTTTTTTTTTTCATAGCTTGTTATTTTTTAATACATCCACGTATTTAACTGTTTTGGTATTTATATTTAATTTATATATTAATTTAAACTGTATGTTTGATATTACATCTATGAACATAAAGACCAAAGAAACGTACTTGTTCACAGCTAATGCCCGATATATCAACAGTCAAATTTCTATTGGCTCTAAGTAAAATTATAATGGCAACATACACTGGACGACACTAATACCTACTCCAGTTAAACTTTATTTTAAATTTTTAAATGAAATATACAAATCTGATCAAATATCGGTCTCTGTTTTTGATAGGACCATGATTTTTTCATCTTTGCAACAGGCACTTTCGAAACGTAAATTTCAAGGCAAGTCTTAAATGCAATTTAATTTCTTCAGAGAGTGACTTATTATCAAATGTGTAAAGCTAGCTAATGCATGTATAAATAATACGGTGCAAAGCGTCGACGTGCACTTGCTGCATGTCAGTAATCCCTCTTGATTCTTTACGGTGTCAAGCTATTTTGTTGTTTCGCGGTGAATACATACTCTTAGTCATTTCATACCTTCATCATAGGTATATTGATTATCTGTCTATTGTCTGTGCTGAGTCTCCACCATAAATAACTCCTTGCATTCACTCTCACAAACACAACGTTTTCCCAGTGGTAATCTGAGTCTTATCTGACCCATCGTTTTAGGGTTAGAGGAAACCCTATAGTGAAAACCGGTTATGGTTCATTAAAAAAACACAGTCAAACACGTTCAACGGTGTTTGCGGCGTCGGGTCGATGTTTTAAGATAATTTAGTCTAACAAATATTGGACGTGAAGGGTAGCAAGTATCATAACCGTTCATGAACAGTCTATTCTAACAGTAATATTCTTAATATATTAACCGCGTTCGGCGATTTCAACATTTCTCCTTTCATACACTTGTTTATGTTCCCTGGTATTTTAGCTGCTATTATGTTCGTCCGTCCTTCCGTCCACCAGTCCTGTTTTCTTGTCCGGTCAACTTCATAGGAAGTACCAGTGTGATATCTTGGAGCGCATATTGTCAGGGTGTTCCGGTTGAATGGTTTTGATGGAGTTAAAGGACTTTAAAGACTATTGTTACTGGTAAAATGTAACAAGAAATGAAGAAAAAACAGCAACAACTATTTTTTTAAAAATTCAATCAACAAATTGATTCAAATACTACAATGAAAAATAATCAGGTATATAAAATACATAAAATGGATCCATTATTTCTTTATAATCCAATATAAGAATACAGTTAAAATAATATTGGCAAGTGTCCTTTTAATGTAATTTGGCAAGTGTCCCTTAAAACAAAATTGTCAATTCTCCATTTAATCTAATTTCACTTCAAGGCTTTCATGTGTTTTTAAATTACAATAGTCCAAATAATCCAATGTCACTTTTATAAATGAGGACAATACTGTTTATCCTCTCACAATATATTTTAGTTCACAACATCCACTAATTTCACTTTATATTAAACTTCTCAAATACTGAACCAGATACTCGACTCTAAATACAGATTACTGAAGACAACAACAACAAACACTAAATACTGTTTTTATACTGTCACAGAATGCTATAGAGCATTTTGAATATTGTAATAAGATGAACAAGTTATTCTTAGAAAACGTTTACAGTCATATGATGCCCCATAGAATGTCATAGAACTTTAGAAAGCTTTAGAATACTCCAGTAACCGTAAATGAGTCATATGATGTAAACAATCAACATTATATTTACTCATCTAGAATCTAGAATTCTACTAACATGACTAATTATAACTGAATAACATGTTTACACTATATGTGATATAAAGGTAACACGATCATTTATAATCCATATTGGTGTCCACCACGTTTTGGTGAGACATGCCCTACAGAGCGTACATTATTATGCCTGACTTTTGACGAATTTCGCACTCATGTTTCGTGGAAAGATCAATATTTTCAATGATTGGACATTTAATTACAGTATATAGTTTTGTTGCCGCTTACTCATTGCGATAGCACTGTATTTGCATAGATCCGAAAGAAACAGAACATGGATTAAAACAAGACTATGACTAGGAGTCACAGTCCTTCAATGATCGTTAGAGTCACAGTCCTTCAATGATCGTTAAATGTAACATGGCTAGAAAAACGGACTGGGGCTTGAACGCGTGATCCTCATTCCAATGTTCTGTCAACCAGTCAAGTCATCATTCTAAAATATTGATATCAATGAACCGCAACATGTTACGGCTGTCAAACCGTAAAACCAAAACAGGACAAGTTCGTACAAATGTGAATTGTTTGCATTTAAAGTCATCATTGACATACGAGAGGTGATCGAAATATAATGAGACTGATCTTATAACTCAAAAAGTATAGGAATATCCAAATAAAACTTACGACAAAATGAAGCACACACGTTATTTTGCAAACACTACAAATACCGATATATGTGTATTGAAAATTACAGAGTTACATAGGTTCCTGGGAGGTACCTGATACGGGAGCGGTGCAGTCGCTAAATGATGTACGACGTCAAGTTCGTGAGTTTGACGTTGTATAATCCTAACGTTTTTCGAAGTACTCTCCCATACACGAGACACACCTGTTGTGTCGCTGAATCCACTGGTCAAACATGTCTTTATATCACTGGGCATCTAGGCCTGAAACAATGTTTTGTACTACATAGGACAACTCATTGAATGACTTAAATATGTTACCTTTCAATGCCGAATTAACTACCGGAAAAAAATAGGGGCGAGGTCTGGACTATATGGGGATGTTCTACAGTTTCGAAGCCTAGCAGAATACTTTCCAGTTGTGTTGATTTCGCCAAGTGTGCAGGAGCATTATCCTGGTTTAATAACACGCGTTCAAGTTCGATCCTCGGTCTCTTCCGTAACAGTTTTCGCAGGAGATTTCTGCCTGCGTAGAACCTGGAATAGAAAACAACATATCACGCTTTAATAACGACTTACATACTAGTCATAAAGCTTTATACTTTACAAATCGTTCTTAATGTAGATATATGTGTTGCTTAAAGCTACACAGTCCCGATAAAATAATACAATTTCGAGTTTGTTTAAACGTAAGAACGCCTACAGATGATGTTCTTTGCTGGATGTGTTGTCTACATTGTGTAGGCTGGTATATTGTCATAGCGTTTATCGAGGCATTTGCATAATAGGCGTGATAAAAGCTTCGGTAACTTTGAAATTGTACCACCCAGCGATTACGGGTATATAAGCCTAAACGTTTATATAGCAATTTGCTCAGATATCCGATAACTACAGACTGTTCAACTCGATGAGGATATTCAGTGGCGTGCAATGTAACTATATACATGTTTGTAATGTTGAACGGAAGGGAACAAGTAAAATGCGTACGGCATACGGTAAATACATCACTATGTAGAGAATTACAAACACTTACCCGCATATTCCACATATGTTCTATATATTGTATATACTTATTTCCTGTGTGTGTGTGTACTTCTAAGGTTTTACGTCCCTCCGCCAACGAACACGACAAGGTAGCCCTGCCGCGATGGGCACAATAGAGTCTGGACGGATACTTATTTCCTATAATATCCTTGACATAATCCAAAATCACACACATATTAAACATGTATACATATACAGAGAGCGTGTATCGGTAGCCAATAGTATGTAACGTGAAACACATGCTCAGGTGTTGACTCGCGACAGGGAGAAATTATTGTTTACAATGAGACACTTGAAGGATATTGTTCAAATGGAATTTTCTTTGTTGGAAAGAAAACAGCAATATTATTTCTCGCAAAAATCGTAGTTTTCAGGATATGGGGAAGGGGTATACACATGAAGGTCGCCCATCCGTCTATCCTTCAGTTACACTTTTCAATTCCGGACCTTCTTGGGAAAAGAATAAGTTTACTTTACACTCTATCTACAACCGAGATAACACTACGGGTTTCTATTGGCTGTAACAAAACCAGCGGTGCCTTTAGTCGTCAAACATTCACCTCTTTGGTGTATGAAAGTAGTTGTTCGATGAGCGTTTGTACAAGAAGTATTGCTCTCTTCCAACATTATGCATGACACCACAAACATAAAAGGGTTGACAAAAGGGCTACGGCCTTGGAACGGTCAGTGGCAATACATTCCGCTATGGGTTGAAACTAGGTTTTAGTGTGCACCAAACCTCACACTTACTCTATGTTTATCCCAATAAAACAGGACAATGTAAATAAAAATATCCCTGCAAAGTTATATTTTGGGGTCGTTGTATGTAATCTTAATTTTCTGTTGCCTGCCTTGTTTTTCAAAAGGGGTTGGGATATCAATTTTATGATTTTTTTTTTATTGTTGCATATATGTACAAGCACGCACTCACGCACTCACGCACTCACACACTTTATCTAACTATCTCGTTGGGAAGTTGGGGCCGACTTTTATTTCGGCGGGGAGCCATTTGTCCACGTGACAATTACGTGTTTTTCGTACTGATGGGCTGATTGCATTATGGAATTTTATCGTGAACCCATTATTTAGTATGATACTGAAACTATTAATATGGTACTGAATTTATTTAGTATGATATTGAAATTATTGATTATGATACTGAATAGTTTAGTATTATACTGAAATTATTCAGTATGATATTGAATAGTTTTATATTATAGAGACATTACTACTAGTAGGATACTGGAAATAGTTAGTATAATACTGAAATAATTTAATAGGACACTGACAATGTTTAGTATAATACTGATTGTTTTTAGTATGATACTGAAATTGTTGGTATGCTACTGAACAGTTTAGTATGATACCTAACATATTTAGTATCATACTGAAATTATTTAGCATGATATGCAAAATATTTGGTATGATACCGATATTTTAGTATAATACCGAAAAATTTAGTGTGATACTAAATAGGTTAATTTAACACAGATTGATAATCAAATTATTTAGTACGATACTGAAATTATTGAATATGATACTGTGTCATACTAATCAAACCTTACGTTACGTACCGAGAGGGTCATTATTGTAGATGTTAGTATTATGCTTACATATAAGTATTGTGTATCATCGGATACTGAAAAGCTTTGCATGATAGTATCATACTAATGAAATAACTATGACCCTAATCGTACACCATAGTTAATTTCCGGACGATAAAAGATCTTACGTTATCTCTTCACTTACGTTTTAGTATTTGACATGTTTCATAATATGAAAGCAGGTTGACTGTGAACAAAGATTTACTCCACAAAAGTAAGCGAACAGGATAACAAAATGAATAATACAACTATATTTCATTTCCTACTTTCTTACAAATAACGTTTCTTTATTTGGTTTATACATGTACATATGCCATTTCCAAAAAAGACGTAAAACACGTTAACATAGTGTATGCACAAATTTATATACACCTCTATTTGTGCATCTTTATCTCTCCTGAACAAAGAGCAGCCGAGCTTATTAGATGGTGCCCCGCAAACTGAAACAATATGTATTGCTGGATTTCTAACGAAGACTTAAAGCAAAACAAATGTGGTCTATATTCCTTTATAACCCAAAGAAAAATTTCTTTATTAAGTTGTCGGAATGACATGTCAATTTTGGCCATCTACGTATGTTTTACTTATATAGGAAAGCAGTGTGTCAAAACAAACACAAACACCACAAACAAAAATTGGTTGCCAATAGGGCTACGCCTGGGAACGATCAGAGGCAAAAGGGGATTTGGATAATATATGTGTCCTCTGTTTGAAATATATTACAACGACGAGACTCCAGTACCAATGATATTGAGTCTCTAATTTCAACTAAACGAGTATGATATATTATAAAGCGAAACAATTGTGCAACCGTTTACACACGAATCTATATTTCAAGTAACGCAGATCGAATCCTCTATCAGGTAAACAATGTACATTCCACTGTACATTTAAGCAAAAATTGACGAAAGAAATGTTGAATTATATACTGCAATTTATGCGAGTATGAAGTTCACTCCATTGAAACCAATCATCATGTCTTTCATATTCTACACATATATTTTATATCGACACATCTAAAGACAAAGTGAAACTATTGATCCAGTTGTGGGCTGGAAACGAGACTACATTAATGTTACCGGAAGTAAAACAAACAACAAGAATGGCATTCTCAAGGGTCGAAATTAGTCATAGTGAACAACAGTAAAAGAAATATGAAAATTTCAGACAGGGAAAGTAGCATTCTAGGAGGACAGTCAATCACAAAACACAGAAACAAACACGCAAACAGACAAACAACAAGGCAAAAGTAATAATAAATGCAAACGACATCACAAACACAAAAGGGTTGACAATAGGGCTACCGCCTTGGAACGGTCAGTGGCAAAGTAGGCCACTGATGGTTTAACCGGTTCTAGGGTGCACCAAACCTCACACTTACCCTACTGTCATCCGATTAAAACAGGACAGTTTAAATAAAGAAATCCCCGCCATGATCTAATCGCTAACCGACAAGGCAACATCAATAGGCAATATAAGTAAAACACAAATATGCTCGTGTAAATATAATACAAAAGAACAATAGCCTAGAAAGCCACAATGAAGGTACTCAATGACTTGGCAGAAGCCAGAGCAACAAGAGAATAAACCATTAAAGGCATGACAAGAAAGATCATAGAAAAACATCAAACGCCACCGTCCCAATGGGCTTTAGGTAGGCGTCATCATAGGGTCCACAGCCTGTCCGGTCGTCGTACAATTAAAGAGGAAAGCATAGTGGCGAACTGTAAAAGGGTCCACCACCAAGCATGCAGTACGTTGCAAAATGATAGGGTCATAACCTCTTTTGATAAACGTTTTAACTACATCGTATTTGTGTATATAATCTTAGATCTGCACAAAATGCAATATATCTTAATTCGATGACCCCGTCGTAGTCGTCATCGTAGTCGACGTAGTCGTACATGTAGGCGTTTGCATTTATGCTTTAGGATTAACTTCTAACGCACCTGTCAAAAGACATATACTCTGATTGCTTGACGTTCAAATAATTGTGATCATTGAATGTGCATAACCCGTTCCAAGTCAACTCGTATGAAATTAAACCATCAAACATTTGACGTCATTTAGATTTTTCAATGCATTTGTGACGTTGAAATGCGTTGACCGGTATTGAAATTTTGACTAGTTCGAAAGTATGTCTATCGTTTAACCCTAATGTTCCAACATTAAACAAAACGTGCAAGCAATTCACGACAAAATTCCAAATGTAAATACCTACTAACTGTACATTTCATCTTTACTCTATGTCAAACACTCTTCAAATGGCATACGCACATATACATATTGACACAAATAACAACCATAATGTAGGACATACTAAGCGACCTTGATCTTCTGTTAAACTATTGTGCAACTCTGTACATTCTGGTTTAGGTTTGAGTTTCACTCTAACAGTTAATTTGAATAAAAATCCATTTTGTGAAGACTCATTTGTTGTTGGTGTTGTTTTTTTTGTTTTTTTTAAATCTCCTTCAGATTAATTCTCAATATTTAGTATTAAGAATTTAATGCATATTTAATGGCATATAAATGCGCCTTTAGTAGTTGAAATGATAAATGTTGTATCTAATATGTTAACACTATATCGCCACAATCTCTCTCTATTTCTGTCTTTCTCTCTGTCTGTCTCTGTCTGTCTCTGTCTCTCTCTCTGAAACTCAGCAATTTTCTCATAATGCCCCATCATAATGGAAAATGTCCAAATAATGGGCAATATGCCAGCAGATTATGTTTATCTAGAGATACTGTTTCCCTTGGGGTTTTTTATTGGCGCCTTTTTTAATGGTGAATAAGATGTCATAGACATACACGGCTCGTAAATGTAATATCCAAGCCAACCCGTAGGATATTGGATCAAAGTTTGAAATACTTTTGAATATTTCTCATCTGATAATTTATAATATTTGGATAAACTCTCTGGACACCTGTATAATTAAAGGCACTATAAACACTATAAACCACGCCCACAACAATTTGTCCCGACCCTCTTCGACATAACGAGTAGGAACCTTAACATAAACCTTAGGAATACACATAGTGAATTACTGTAAGCTAAACGATGCAGTTTTCACATTGTATTTTAAAAATCAATAATACTATAGGTTATTGAATTTGTATGGCTAAATATTACTTGGAACGAGTTAATTTGGCGAGACGAGCTTGCGAGTCGTCCTGCGCCAAAACAACGAGTTCCAAGTAATATTTAGCCATACAAATTCAATAACCTTTTTATTGCATACTTTCATATTGTTTTCGATCAATTTTAATTGTATGACTATTACTTTTCTTTGTATTTGTGTTTTTGTTATAGCTTTTGATGAAATTCCTATCTTGTCATTCAGTTTCACTTTGTATGGATGATTATTTTGCGCGAAAACGACGTTGACCTCGGATGACGTCATTAAAAACATCAAGCGATTTTCTAAAGTTTGTTTACCATTCGATAACGTTAAAAACAGTGGGTGAGTGACCATTTCACTTATTTTATCAATTTCTGCCATAAAAGGTTGAAAAAAAAACACATATATTTTTGTTGACACTGTAGGAAGGATTCCGTTTAATTTTAATTGAAAGTAGTTCCTTATTTCTATTTCGCGGCTCTTAGCAAGCACGAGACAAAGTTCCGGTGCAATATCAATGTGTGCAATATCGTAGAATATTGCACATTTAGCTCAATGCAAACTAAACGGGACAATATGAAAGTATACAATAATATTAAAAAGATAACCGAACATTCGTCTAACATTTTATTTTTTACATAAAAAACATTTTCGTAAACATTATCCAAGTACAATGTCAATGTATTAATAATGCAATTCCGATGCACCAGACAATAGCATTCTCTTTTGCCACGTTCACGACAGTTTCACAACGTTACCGTTTGAACTGGGAACTGTTGTAAATGGCAATTACACTGAGCAAAAATAAAAAATACCCATTTGTCTTTCCATTATTATATAGATAGCAAAACAGGACACAATAAATGTTGTATGTAGAATAATTAGATCGACCACCACCAATAGTCCAAAACATATTGTTCTTGTTACAATATTATGTCAACTTTCGCGTTTTGGGGGTACATTTCATTAAAAAAAATAGTTTAACTTTTTCTGAATTGAAGACCAGTCCTTTCGAATTACCCATCCTAGTGTCATCATTGTCCCTGATACATTGGTGATGAAATAAATGGAACGAAATTAAATTTGAACAATAGGCGTTTATTGATATACTTGTATCTAGTATTTATCTCGGATTTGCATAGAATGACCCAATCCTGAAACACACTGTCCGTTTTGTAACTTGTTATAAACATGAGAATAATGGTACTATATACAACATAGCATCCAAACGCAATGGCACCGTAGATTCGCACAGTAACACAAACAAAGAGCAAACTGGCTATACAATCAAAAGGGCAATATACACCACAAAGAGTGGGGAAGACAAGGTTACCGACTTGGAACGGTCAGTAGGCAATATGTAAACTGGTCAGCTCAAATCGATTTTAAGTGTACACAACTTCTATATTTTCATATCTTCAACGCCCATATGGCAAGACCGTGTAAATAAACGTACATCCCATCGAAAGCAAATCTCTAACAAAAAAGTCCTCATCCAGAGAAATTAGGAAACGATACCTGTATATTTTGTACATATATGTGTTTATATATATAAACATAATATCCAGGATTGTACTGAACAACTACACCAGTTGCAGCCAAAGAGAAACAAAAAACATTCTAGAGTACTACCATAAAATCCAAGAACGAAAGTCCATGCACCTACCTCCACTTTTAGAGTTGCAGAAGGTGCAATCATGGAGTCCAGCAAAAAAAGTTGTCCGGTCATTGCACAAGAAAAAGGTGAAGCGTAGTAACTGACTGTAGAGGGGACATTCACCAAGCATGTAATAGAGCTGTATCATCTTCTGACGAATTATCGTCCTTATTAATTCTTATTATCGTTACATGCCCCAGTAAAACGAGTTAGCTTGAAGATGCACTTTTTAAAATTCAGTGCACAAATAATACCCATTGTAAAGCAATAATCACTGTTGATTGTGGGGTTAAAGGTAATGATCACTTATTTCTTTACATGATACTTAGACTTTTGAAAGACGAATAATTTATCGTCTTTGGTAAAGAAAGTTGTGATCATGACCTTTAACCCCACAATCAACTTGTGATCAGTGCCATTCTTTTTTATCATATAAAACAATTTGTCTGATTTACTTGTTATTATAAGAAAATTATTTTCTCTTAAATGTAAAAGCATTTAGCAAATACTATTAAGCGCCAAGTTAAACTTTATAATCCGATGTTATTAGGCGTGAAACATAAAAGTGCATACACACGACGTAATTGAATAGCAAATAATTACATTCACGTAATATATTTCAGGCTTTTTAAATGAAAGAAACGTTAAAATTATCCGATAAGAACACATGCACATGCAAATATTCATAATTATATTTGATGTTTAATGTCAGGCAGATATACTAATATTTTATATTTTGTTGTTTTAGATCTGTCAAAAACATGTTTACGAGTAATTGTAATGAGTAGTACAACAGGTACCCTGAAAGAAAAGTCTACCCACTCCTAACCACTCCTAACCACATATTTCACATCTATAATACATTTGATTTAGTGTGAGAAAATGAAACAATGGCTTGTTCAAGCACATCAGATAAAGTGCACTATTCCGCGACAGGTTTTTGAACCCTGCCACCTTTTTGTTATAGTACGAGCTCTCCATACACCACATTAACTTAGAGAGTGGAAATTATATTTTTAGTGAACAAATATGTACAAGAAAGTTTACAAATGATCTTAAAAAGCACCAAACACTGGCATATCATTTTTTAAATAGAAAGTTAAAAATCAGTTTAGAGAACTATAATGTTGGTTACTGGCTTAATGGTTTATTCTGTCGTTGCCCTGGCTTCTTCGTAATCTTGGTATAACTAAAAAGCTACTCTATCAGGGCTACCGTTACCAAGTCACTGAGTACCTTCTTTGTGGCTTTCTAGGCTATTGTTTTTTGTATTTATATATACACGAGCATCTTTGTGTTTTACTTATTCTGCCTATTAATGCTGTCTTGTTGGTTAGAGAATAGTTCATGGCGGGGATTTCTTTATTTACACTGTCCCGTTTTATTGGGATGACAGTAGGTAAGTTTGTGGTTTGGTGCACCCTAGAACCTGGTTTAAACCCCCAGCGGCTTTTTTGCCAGTTCCATGGCGGTAGTCCTATTGTCAACTATTTTGTGTCTGTGATGTCTTATTTAGTATTTTATTATATACACCCAACTAACGAAGTTAGTAATGGGGTATACTGGATTCGGCTTGTCCGTCCGTCCGTCCGTCCGTCTGTGTGAGGTTTGGTGCACCCTAGAGCCTGGTTTAAACCCCTAGCCGCCTTTTTTGCCACTGATCGTTCCAAGGCGGTAGCCCTATTGTCAACCCTTTTTGTGTTTGTGACGTCATATGCATTTATTTTTTTATTAACATTGCCATTCATGTTTGTCGTTTTGCGTGATTTTGGGGTTAACTACGTTCTGTGAAAGCTGCTTTTCCTGTTCGACTTTTATGCTTATTTAAGTATTTGGAGGGAAATGATACAACGGAATAATACTGCCAATACATTCATATGGTTATTGAACATACTTGGTATACCCCACATGTTATTTAACATAGTTGGTATACCCCACATGCGGGGTGTCGTGGATTCAAAACCGCGCCGAGTTTGACCACATAATTCATAAACATGGTACTAGTAGCTCCCTTACTTGATGTTCTGCATATAAAGAGTATTTCGAGGAGTGATCTTCCCGGTGTTAGTATAATTTTATAGAGTGGGTTTATGTCATGTGTCTACAGCATGGTATGTCAGTGTGGCAGCGCTATAAAGCTAAGCATTGAGCTCATTGGTACAAGTAGTAGGCACCGTCGTGATATGACAGAAAAACTTTCAAAGCGACATCACCACCATACACACATACATACATCAATACATATTTCATTTTATTAAAATACTGTGTGCTGCGTCCGAAATTGAAAATACTAAATTAGTATCGTGTGATTGGGCCTGTGGAGAGTTCGCATCGATGTATTTAATTACAAGCTTTAGAGACATATGATGCATAGAATATGTGCAAACCAAGTAATTAAAGCATAATTGTTTATTGTCAATATCCACAATGTATTACGTCGGTTTTTGTTTTAACTCGGTTCATATTTTCAAGCGCGAACGAAGCGGTATGAATTTTATTTTTCCTTAAGTTATGCATGTTTACTGATATAACAAACACTAAGTGTTCCTGTATGTACATAGATTAGGTCAATACTTGTTTAGTCAATATTAGTAGATAATGGACGAGAGCTTGACTATAAACCTAATAAATTACACATAACAAGACAAATGTACACACTATCAACTGAAGACATAATTCGCCGTTTTAAGAAATCTGATTTTTTTATTCTCAAAACCAGTTCGATTTTTTACTATTTATTACTATTGGAGAACAAAAGTGCGAAATTTCAAACCGTATATTTTCGATGCTACCTGTACGAAGGCTAGATCAGATATGATATTTTGCGCATCAATTCGTCGAATTGAAACTACTTCACCCGTGACTTATTCATATCCATGAATTATTATCAATTAAGTATAACGTCTGTAGCTTTAAAGTAAAATAAAATAACTTCCGTTTCGACCTCACTTGAATATATTTCAGAGTTAAAACCCTTATCGCGACGGTGCGATTGCCGATTATTCCTTAATATTTTTAAATAGTGTTTTTATTTGTCTATGGTTAACTCATTGTAAATCATGTATTTGACGATACGCATGCTTTACAACTTGAATTCCTAGAGAACTCGTCTAAAAAACTTGAATGGTATAAACACATATTTTGGAATGTTCAAAGGTTGTGACCTTTGTATTAGACGTTTTCGTAGATCAGTATACTCAGTGTAGAGACACTTGATTTAGTGTTATTTCAGAAAACATGAGAACTCTCTCATGACGCATGCGTATCATGAAGAATCATGGGTGAATATCAGAATAGTCTGGACACTCAGCGAGTAGTTGTAGTAACTCCTATGATGCTATAAAACTGGCCATGACTTGAAAAGTATTTGACCTATGTTCATGAAACTTCACACATATTACCAAAACTCTTCATGATATGGCTGATCAAACTATTCCAAAAACCTCGGAAAATTCAAAACGCCCACATAAACCATGGTACGATGATGACTGCAGAAAGTCAGTCAGCGATCGTAAAGCTGCATTAAATGCCTTTAACTTGTGGCCAACTCAAAATAATTTATATAATTTTAGAGTTTTTCGTGCGAAAGCTCGTCGTACTATTAAGGATAGCAAGAGGAAATCATGGAGAGCTTACGTCTCAAGGCTGAATTCTCGCTCATCTCTTAAGAAGACATGGGACATGGTCCGGAAAATAAGCGGTAAAGGTAATTCTAGTTCTGTAAATCATCTTAAAACTGATAATGGTGACATTACAAACACTTTGGAGAAACATTTTCTAACATTCTTCTTCTGAAAATTGTCAACCAAATTTTCTAAAAAATAAGAAACTAAAAAGCAGAAGAAGCTGAACTTCAAGTCAAAATATGTGGAGAAATACAACAAACTGTTCAAACTGTTCACTCTGAAAGAACTTCGAGAATCCCTTAAAAAGGCTCATGATATATCAGCTGGTCGTGATGATATCCACTATCAATTATGTAAACATTTACCTGAAACCTGCCCTCAACCCTTCTTGATATATTTAATAAGGTGTGGGTGACTGGAAATTTCACCGATTTCTGTCGGGAAGCAATCTTTATTCCAGTCCAAAAACATGGAAAGGATCATACGGACCCAATAAATTATCGCCCTATTGCTTTAACGATTTGTATATGTAAAACCATGGAACAAATGATTAATGAGAGACTCGTTTTGTACCCGGAGTCCAACAAACTGATAACAAAGTATCAAAGTGGATTCCGGCGTCAACGAGGCACAACAGACAATCGCATTCGATTTGAATGATTTATTAGGGAAGTTTTCGTAAAACAAGGACATCTAGTTGCTGTATTTTTTGACTTGGAGAAAGCTTATGATACTGCTTGTAAGTACGGTATTATGAATGATCTTAATGCTTGGACTTAGAGGCCGATTACCAACATGTATAGAAAATCACTAATATTCATGAACAGGAGATAGGTGTGTCACAGGGCAGCATACTCTCTGTAACCCTTTTTAATATAACAAATAACATTATAGTTAAATGCATAAATCCTGGTGTGGATTTTCTCTATATGTTGACGACTTTGTTTTATGTTATCGTGCAAAATACACGAACACTATTGAGAGACAATTACAACACTGTCTCAATAAACTTCTAAAACGAATTGTCAACTACGCAAACATCTTGAAGACCTTCATCTAACACTGGATGGTTCACCAATACCAGTAGTGGATGAGACAAAATTCAATGGTATTATTTTTGATCGTAACTTAACGTTCATACCACACCTCAAATACTTGAAGGCCAAAATGCCTTAAAGCTCTTAATTTACTTAAAAATGTTGCAAACGCTGATTGGGGAGCAGATCGAAAAGTACTCTTGCGACTTTATAGATATCTTATCAGATCCAAGCCGGACTACGGCTCAATAGTATATACTTGCAGATGCTCGATCCTATACACAATTAAAGATTACGACTCGCCTTAGGATCTTGTCGTACATCACCAGCCGAAAGTCTATATGTTGAAGCTAATGAACCTTCACTGTCTCATAGACTGGACGAATTAGCCCTACATTATACCATTAAACAACAATCTAACCCTTCAAACCAAACGTTCGATACTGTTTTAATCCTAGTTATGAACCTTTTTTTCATCGAAAACCGAAGGCCATTCGACCATTTCGTCTTCGTATTAAACCAAAATTAAGAGACATTGAAATCGACCAAAATTGTATTGCCAAGTACAAAGTATCACAAATTCCAACGTCGACTTTTGAAATACCAACGATTATTTTTGATCTTTTTAATAGTAACAAATCAAGTACATATCCTACTATCTTTCAAAGCAAATTAAATGAAATTAAATCGAAATACAGTAATTTTCAACATATATACACAGATGGTTCTAAAGATGGAGATAAGATAGCTGCAGCAGCTGTTGTTCACAAATACAGCAGAAAGAGCCAACCGCCTGACGAGGCCTCTATCTTTTCAGCTGAACGTAAGGCACTTGAACTTGCCTTAAACCATATTCAGTAATCTGATGGATGATAACGATTTTGTAATATGTTCTGATTCCCTTTCATCTCTTCAAGTCCTGGGTAATATGAAACATGGTAACCCAGTTGTGCTTCAACTCATAGAAAAGTACAATTCTCTTATAGTTGATATTGTTATTATTTTCTGCTGGCTTCCAAGCCATGTTGGAATACATGGTAATAATATAGCTGATAGTGCTGCTAAGGCAGCATTAGGTTTACATATATATAATGCCAATTTACCTTATACTGATTTAAAAGAAGTATTAACATGATTTATATTCGTAGCTCTTGGCAAGCCGCTTGCGATTTGTCAGTAAACAATAAACTCCATTCAATTAAACCGTTACTCGGAGAATGGCGTCCTTCTAATAGACCCATTTGTCAAGAAGAAGTTGTCCTAGCCCGGTGAAGGATATGGCATACACGTTATACTCATTGATTTTTATTACAAGGTGAGCAATTACCAGAATGTTTACTCTGTTTTGCACCGTTAACGGTCAAACATGTGTAGACTTTGATACTATGCGTCAAAGGTTATTTGATACTATAGATTGTAGTCTTGTTTTTAGATTTTCTGAAAGAAATCAGACTTTATAAATATGTTCTTATATACATTTACTTGTTTACACACCTGTTGACGGGCATTTGTTGATTTACATATATACATAGTTTATATTACTACCATATCATCCATTATTTGTAAATAGTTTTATCTTTATATATTTACATTAATTTTTAATTACTACATCATTTCTTCATCTTGCATCAGTCTTTTGCGCACAATATGACCTGTGTATGTGTCGACGTGCCGTTAAACACCATTCATTCATTCAATCCTTTTCCGGCTGTTATTCAGCAACTATTTAACCTTCAATCTTGGAGCATTATACAAATAGTGCTATTTATTAAACAACATCACCTTGCATTTATTTTGACAGACGATCAAAGCTCAAGGTCATATTGACCTTACACTTAGGAAATGCTTTACATATATACCTTAGAAAACGGCGCTGTAATGCCCCGTAAGTCGGCGCTCTTATTTTAAAACATACACAACCTTTGCCGCTTTCGTTTGTGTTAGTTTGTTTATAGTGCCATTATCTGCTTTCAATGTTTAAATACCAAGAAGGGAGCTAACATTTGTAAATGAAATAAATAAATTATTAGGAAAACTGCTTTTTGAAGGTAATCTAAATACTTGGGGAAATCGTGGGAAAAAATAATTTGAACAATTATATAATTATAACAAAGAAATGTCACGGTAAGTGACAAATTCCCCCGAAGTATGTGTTTGTATTTCCACAAGAAATGGGTTTTGCGCGCGACCTTGAAGCTACTGATCTGGATTCTGCGCGCGACACGTTGTGTTGTTCTGGTGAACACTTGTGGCAGGTTATTTGAAAATCCCTCCATGAACGTCACAGTTATTTACCGGACACAAACTACAGACAGGAACATCCTTCTTTTTGACATTTAATCTCCAAGTGTGTCATTGACCTTAAAGCTGCTGACCTTGATTTTGTGCGTTACAAGTCGTTTTGTTGTGGTGAACACTTGTGGTAGGTTATTTGAAAATCCCTCCATGAACGTCACAGTTATTTACCAGACACGAAATACCGACACTTTTTTTTTATCTTTGACCTCTAAAAATGACATTGACGTTGGAGCCACGGAACTGAATTTGCGCACGGCACGTCGTCTTGTTGTGTTGAGCACTTGTACCAAGTTATTTGAAATTCCGTAAATGAATCTCAGAGTTATTAACCGGACACGAAAGCACTTCTTTTTGACCTTTGAACTCTAAGTGTGACATTGACCTTGGAGCCACGGACCTGGATTTTGCCCACGACACGTCGTCTTGTTGTGGAGATCACTTGTGCAACATTATTGACCGGACACAATGGTACCGACGAACGGACGGGCTGATTGACGGACGGTGCGACTACTATATGCCGTCATTTTGGGACATGCAAATAAAAGATGTTTACTGAATTCAAACAAATTTACGATATTATTGAAGCAGATACGAAAATAAGAGCTTTTCAGTATAAATATCTTACATGAATTTGACCTACCAATACACTACTACACAAAGGCAAGCTAGTAACTCAAGTCTTTGTGACTTCTGCAACATGCATGTGGGTACGCTTACACACCTTTTTTGGGAATGACATATGAGATATGCCAGAGATTTTGATCGCAATTACATGGAATGCCATATACATGATATATGCCAGAGATTTTGATCACAATTACATGGAATGCCATATACATGATATATGCCAGAGATGTTGATCACAATTACATGGAATGCCATATACATGATATATGTCAGAGATTTTGATCACAATTACAACAAATTCTACAAAGGATGTCGAATTACTTTTGATTTAAATACTGTATGCTTTGGTATAATATGTAAAAACAACAAAAACGCTTGTATTTTGAACTTTATTATTATTATTATTATTTCAAAATAAAATATTTTCTATACAGATCATATTTGAACTTGTTTCTTTATTGTGTTGTCATATGCTTTCTCCCTCTCTCTCTCTCTCTCTCTCTCTCTCTCTCTCTCTCTCTCTCATGCTTGCTTGCCAACTGCCGGTTTGTTTACTTCCTTATTTTTTTATTTATTACTTAGATTTATAATCGTCTTAATTAATAAATAAATCCTTTCTTTCCTCCTAAACCTACCCCTCTAGCTGACTTCATTTATTTTTATTTTATTATTATTATTATTATTATCATTATTATTATTATGCAATTCTCACCACGAGTCGTGCGCGTGACTCCTTCATTCTCATACATCATGTATTTTCATCTGAGAAATACTGAAAAGTTATTGTTGTTGTTGTTGTTGTTGTTGTATTCAGACACATAAAAGTTGTACCGCCATTGTAAATCGAGACCTTTAAAGGTTATGAAAGGCCATAACGATCAAAGATCTTAAAGTGTAATAAAATGTATTTAATCCACTGTTTCATAATCAATAATAGGAAAAGGGCATATATTAAAAATATCTTAAAACATAATGTATTATCTCAAATCATATTTGAAATAACTGATTAACAACAGTTGTTCACTTTTCAATATAAAATAAGGCTCATACACACACATAAAATAATAATTATCATATTACCTACATATAAAACTATACGGGTACCTGCATTAAAAAAGAAGTATCACATTTTCAATGTCAGTTAATGTTCTAAAATGTTTGTCTATCACAGAAGCTTTATCATATAATATTGCACGAATATCACCATACAAGGAACATTTAATTTTCACTTGTAATTCATTCTCAACCGAATTATTACAAAACGGACAGAATCTTTCAGCTTCTGGAATACGTTCGTATCTACCAGTTTCAATGCGAATTGGAGCCGTTCCACAGCGGAATTTGGTAGAAAACGCAGTGTGAGTGTTTTGGTAAAAATATATTACAATATCGCTCTGTAATAAATGTGTTTTTAAAATATCTATAAGTTATCAATTTGTTGATACCTGTTCCACTAACTGCACTTTCAGAATGAATACAGTCCTTTCATTCATTAACATGTACGTTCAAACCGGCCGCATTCACTTTATCTAACATATTCTTTTTATTAATATTTTAATTCAAAGTATTCAGTTCTTAACATCCTAATCTATCATAAATCCGTTTCATTTTATAACACCAATTTTAGAGACACCTTTATCAAAACAAAAGGTGAAAATATGTTTATTAACTCTACTGTATGGCAACATATTAAAGGGAATGTAGCGACACAGGCAAACGAGCTTTGTTATTAAGAGTTCTGAAAAACTTGACAAAAGGTGAAAGAATTACCAAACTAGGATGGTAAACAAAAGTGATATGACAATGTGAAGGTTGTTCCAAAACGGGCAAGGGAGCCGCCATTTTTAGAACTATGACGTCATAGTTCCAAACTACCATATATGGAATACTGATCAATATCATTGAAAGCAAAGCAAATCACTGCAAATTAATGTAAAATCCTTTACTGGTCATATAAAGCATTATTGTCATTAAGTATACATATTTTTCATGCAGTTGTTATTTTTTCTCTATAAATCAGTAAATGTTCATATTTATAACTATACCATATATGGTCATTTACAACTATGATGTCATAGCTCTCAAAATGGTAGCTTCCATATCTGCTTCAATAGAAGCTTCAAATGATCATAACTTCTGGCTTTATCATCCGATTTTGATAATTATTTCACCCGTATTCAAGTTCTTCAAAACTGTCAATTTTAAAGATGTTTCGCTGTGTCGCGATATACCCTTTAAGCGGTAAACAATGGCCGGATATACATTTGATTTGCCTACAAAAAGTTGGTTCCCATCCAAGATTTCCAGCAACTGCTGCGCTTGGACTGCAACTAGGGAAATACGAATTATTATGTTTGTCAAATTAGTAGCGTTACTTAGACACACAACAACATCTTCATATGTTTGTTGAAATTAACTGTTTTACATCGGTGTAATAAAACATGTTAAAGTAATGAAGTACGTCTGATCAATTAACTAAAATATAATTGAAGTTTGTCTGATCAATTAATTCAATATAAATGACATGCTTTTCAAACAATGTCTTAGTGAGGAACAAATGGTTGAAGCAGAGCTATTATTATTATTATTATTATTATTATTATTATGTGTAGTAGTAGAAGAAGTAGTAGTAGTAGTAGTAGTAGTATTAGTAGTAGTAGTAGTAGTAGTAGTAGTAGTAGTTGTTGTAGTAGTAATAGTAGTAGTAGTAGTAGTTGTTGTAGTTGTAGTAGTAGTAGTAGTAATAGTAGTAGTAGTAGTAGTAGTAGTAGATAAATAAATACACTGGTGCCAATACAATTAACTGAGAACACCGCATAAGGTGCTTTCAGTTTCATATGAAATGTGCACAAAATAAGCCTGGAGTGAAAAACACGGTACGATCTATTCGTGTTATTAAATCATCAATAACAATCCATATAGGGTTCACACTGTTAGCAGTTGTACATATGTTTGTAATAAAAGTGTAGCTAGATCACACAACAACAATTTATTATAATCTTGACGCATCTAAATGAATTGATATTAATGATTGTATTCTTAAATGACGTTACAATTGTACATGCTAGAGTATGTTACAGATTTCAGTAGACAGCATTTTAGAATTCGTTACAATTACACATTTTTTAGCCTAGTCGTCGAGTTTGGCGGACCTAATTACAGACCCAGTTGTGTTCAAGTACCCCAAACGAACGGTAAATGAACGATGAATGAACGGTGAATGAACGGTGAATGGATGGTAAATGAACGGTAAATGAACGTTAAACGAACGATGCACTATCTATACAATAAACGATAAACGAACGCTGAGTGCATTTTTTTAAACGCAGAATGAACGATGAATGCTGAAAACGAAAGCAACCACTGAAATGCATTTTTAAACGCGCTCAAATGCATTTTTATAATGCATTTTTTTTAAACGCACGCAAACGCTAGTAAATGCTTTTTTCTTTTTCGGATAGCTTCTATTGGTATCATTTTGAACGCGGTTAAATCGATAATACGATCCAGATTTAAACGAAATGCGTGACGAATTGATTAAAGATGTAACCACATTATATATATTATATATATATATATATATTAATATGTAGTTTACTAAATAACAAATATTAATTATATTTGTATAACATATGTTTCACTTCTGACCAAAATCAACAACAAAGACAGTATTTGAGACGATTTATGATCTTTTGCTGTACATTTTCTGTGACGGCAAACATTTATTGACATGTTAATTGGATGGTAATTGGATGGCATGTTTATGCTTACTATGTAGCACTAGGCCCCATGCTCCATACGATTTAATTATTGTTCATGCCAAGCATTCGCCTGGAAAACTCGAGGCTAGTTTTGTTGTGTAAATCATTATTATTATTCCATATGATGCTTTAAGTCTCTAAATGATGCTTGTGTTTGATCTTCGTACACATGAATTATATGTACACCTGTTATATGTAACAATATAAACCCAATTTATAATTAATATTTATGATTTAGCAACAACAACCAGCCGAGGCGTCGACATTTCCAGACCAAACGTTATCATAAACAATGGTAACACGCGGCTATATGTAATGCAAATACACAATTCATATGAACCTGATGCAAAACGCCATTTATTTATTTCATACCGATAATCTTTTTTTTAAATTGTCTCTTGGAGGTAAGATGTGCAAGTTTTCAATATACATATTCTGGCAAAATAGCATACATGTATATTAAAACTACAAAATGAATTATAACATCATTATTTGTTTACACATTAAATGCTTTAACATTTCTATATTTAAATTGACACATGCAAATTATGATTGTTTTAAAGCTCGAAGAGTCCTGGGTGTTTATTTTGACATAACTACAAATCAGTAGTGCTATTACTTACTCCTTTGGGATCATCAGGCCCAGTCTAAGTGGCTTTAAGGTAGAATATCGCTTAAGCTGGTGCTAGGACGTGTGAGAGGTGTTGCACTATACATTACCTCTCATGAAGAGACTCAATAAAACAGAGTCTGCTACTTTTATCTATTGTCTGTGTTTGTTGCTTCCAAGGGATCCACTTTTCAGTATTTATTGACATTCACACTAGCGTTGGTTTAGTGCTGTGTGGCGGCCATACACAGTTGTCCGGACTACAAATCTGTAGTGTTACTACTTACTGGTCCTTTGGGATCATCAGGCCCAATATATGTGTGTTTAAAGTAGAATATCGCTTAAGCCGGTACTAGAAGTCGTGATATGTGTTTCACTTTACATTACCTCTCATGAACAGACTCAATAAAACCGAGTCTGCTACTTTTACCTCGTGTTTGTGTTTGTTGCTTCCAGGAGGTTCGATTTTCAGTATTTATTTACATTTTTGCAATCATATTATATTAATTAAATTATTATAATAATTCAAAGAAAGTAATGTTTACCTATTAAAAACTGCTGACGTTCCTTCACTAATAATACATTTAAACATTTCTAGAATAACGAAGGAAAAATGAAAACTTAAAATATAATTCAAGAATATGCACGCAGGTTTAAAGTCAAAATAATGCTATAATAATAAATTGAGATGTAAATTTGATGTTTGATACAAACTTCAATGTACCAGTGTGTCCCTTTAAAGGCTGGCTGTTTGTATTCTGGTTTATTCGTTAGATGTTATATGTGATAATAACACTATTTTTTTCTTTTTCGTTTTAAGCCCTTGACAATTAAATAATGTATCATAATGAAACTATGATTCTAACTCTGCTTAAAACATATGCTTGAACGGCGGATCTGACCGTGCTATTGCCAACCCCGAATCTTTAAGTTGTTATAACAACGGAAAACATATTTAAATACTTTTTCAAATCGATTTTAAAATTAATAGAATATCGTATTGTTCCATCTTGGCCTAGTATTATTCTTGCGGAGAGAGCGAGATAGATGGAGAGAGAGAGAGAGAGAGAGAGAGAGAGAGAGAAAGGGAGAGAGAGAGATTTAAATATACATATACTGGTGTTTTCTTACTTCAATTTCGAATAGGTGGTTCTGAGCATTGTTTAATTTGGATATGTTGTCTGCTATTTAATTTAGTATTTTGGCTGTTACTTATGGCATGTAGGCTTTATATCCTCTTCTCCCAATTAAATTCCAGTTTGCTTATTTCGCCCATTGCTTTCTCGTTTAGGGCAATTAAAGCATTTTGTTAGAAAATGGGACCATACGCCGTTGGCCATGGAATTGTATGACAACTGTATGACAATACCTCATTGCATGTCCCATGTTCACCGTCATATGCATACCGTCTTCGAGATGGCTCAATTGTTCATACTGTTGACATTTTAAATATAGAGTTCTGTTCAACCTGGGGCTAGTGTGCGTGAACAATAGTAAACATGTTCACACTCTTAATCAAACCGAGACTGTAATAAACGTGTTTTTGCATTAATCATGTTCAACGATTTCCAAATTTCTCATTTTATACTCTTTTTATATGAATATTGAACACTTATTTAATTACAAGATCTAATTAAAATACTAAAACACTAACACAAACTTATATGAGTAATATTTATTTCTATCCAAATCATGACAGTTCAATGTATTCTATTAACGTGTTTACCCCCTAAAAAATTATCAAATATCATTAACATATGTATCTGACATTATTATCCACCGCGGAAAAAAAGGGAATATGTTAAATGTAGGCGTATGTGCATCCATGGTTCCGTATGTTCGTCCGACACACATTCCTTTCATTTATGGTGTTGCTGAAGAAATAGTAAAATATAAAATATAGTACCATTTTTTTCAAATTGCAACAAGTTAAAAAGACGTGTCTAAAATGGTACTCAAATCCACGGTCTTTGGCTTATCATGCCAGTGCGCAATCAAGAAACACACGGTTAATTTTGAAATCGATTGTTCATGGCATAATTTGACCAATACTCTGTTACATAATACACTTTTTTAAATAGTTAAAACAGGGTATGAGGTGTCTTAACTTTTGATAGAATTTTCAACACAAATTAAGTGGACTTTTACAATACGATATAACGTTTAAACTTAAGATGCTTTGTAAGTAGAAATCTAAGAAAGTAACCGCACTTTGGGTATATTTATTTGAGACTTATCTAAAGAAACCTTATGAATAAGGTCCCAGTTATAACATTTTATTTTCACTTGCACATGGCCATTTCAAGAAGATTTTGTAGTTGTTAGTATCATTTGTATACAAGGAGACCTATATGGAAATAGGATTCCGCGCGATAACTTCGAAACTATAACATCCAAACCCATGAAACTTCATCGACGCTTTCTCAGATAAGTTGTATTTTAATCTCTCATCTTCATAAACAAAATCCACCATGTGTCATAATTATACCAAAGTTCTACCAGAAAGTTATAGCAGTATTAAAATGTAGTATATGCAAATTAATATAATTACTCTTAACATATGCATCTTTTGGGCTAATAACTAATTGGGATTCAGCTGTAAAACCTGCATCTGTCCCGCGTAATTGGGATAATATTACGCCATGGTCATTACATATACAGGAACTAAACTGAAATACACAATGGGAGTTAACTGTATCACGTATGAAAGGATATCCACGTGTGTTTATCATGGATAAAATGTCTTTGGAGTCAATAGGTCAACGTTCAAGGCAGCATGACACTATATGGGAATACACACTTCGCGTGATAACTTCAAAATCATCCCTCCCACATTCATACAACTTTATAATTGCATAGTCTTTTGTAAGAAAAGGAACCCTATTATTGTTAGGGTCAGTATATCAGGTTAAGGTTGTCATGACCGCACATGATTTAAATAATAGTATAACATGACATTAGGACTGTTATGATATATTATTGAAGTTATGTACTAAGATTGCAAATATTTGTTCAGTAAACCTGATAAGTAGATGCACACGCCGAACTCGACGTACAAACTTTCCACAAAATAACTGCAGCATCAATATTATTAAAACAGTTTGATATATACATATATTGTACAAACGACACAAGCAGTTCAACGGATTCTGGATAAGGGAAATGTGAGGTTTTACGCTTTTCATAACATGAATATATTTAAGGCGTAAGCATTATTTCAATACTTATTATTATTAAATATTTGGATTACGTATTACACATAGACATGAATTAAAGGTAAACATTTTACATTGCAACATAAGATCGTATTAGATATGATTTTAACGCTTTTTAATATCAATTTAAGTATAGTTTAACGATTTTAACACCTGAATTACCAACATTACTCACAATGAAGAATTATTCATACCAATATGCATTTCCACCAATCATTTTTGTACCACTAATCAATATAGAATCGACCTAGAAAACACTTTAGGGTAATAACCAGACCACTGTACAAACTATACTCCTCAAAATAAGTTAAGGACCGCAAGATTATTTCTCCAAATGCTCACCATATGCTTACCAGTGAAACTGACTACATACAATTTTCAAACCGTTACACAGAATATATAAGCAATATTGCATTAAACTGAACAGTGTCAGGTCATCTGTATTAGGTGACAGAACAGCATGTAGATTTGCATTTTTTCGTTAATTAAAAGGAGTCCGAATTTTTTGATAATTTCTAAAAATCATTAATTATCCCCAAAACAACAATACTAAATAATAGATATAAAAATCGAAAAAGAAAAATAATATTCAAGGACGACAGTCAACCACAAACACACATAGAAAAAATAACAACTTTAAAGATGAATAAAAGGCCAAATAAGACATCACAAACACAAAAGGGTTGAAAATAGGGCTACCGCCTTGGACCGCATAAAGTCATGTTTGTTTAAATGCAGTCCCGATGTTAAAATAGAATTCTTAAATGTCCAACATGTCCAAAGAGAGCAACAATAACATAGCAATTGTTTTTGGCTTGCACTTACGAGTGGTGGCCTATGAATTGACTTCAGTCTTTATTTTCGGTCAAGGTATTTTGGACAACCGTTGAACGCTAAAATAGGCGCTGATAACAATCCATCATAGTTTTTTTCTTATTTTCCAACTGTGTTAAGTTTTTCCTCCAAGGAATGGTCTATTTTGGAATTAGGTAAGACACGCTCTTGCCATTTTATTTCATATTGATATTCCAACATTATTTGAATGTAATATAAACTGTAGTCATTATGTTAAATACACTATTCCTTATGTCTATATTTACTAAATATATATTATATCCTGCTTTGCCGATAAGATTTAGCTTCGCTTTAATGGATAGTTCCACATACTTGTGAAGGATCATTATGGGGATGTACTTTATGAAATAAGTATAGCTGACATTACAACGTCATGCCCTTTTAAATATAAACCGATAAGAGCTGAGTATCGTGAAGTGAATAATGCAATTTCTAACAGTAGAACTATTTGATTTCTGTGGTAAATTAATCAAATTGAATCCTAATGGGGGTTCATACTACTTTCCGATTTATTTTAAAAGATAAGATAATTAACAGAGATAATTCATTTTTATATGGCAATGATTGTAATATATATTGTATGACATGTTAAAAAAACAACAACACTAGTACATGAACATATACTCAAGTAGATATATTGACGGAAGACGGCATATATTATATAGTTTCAAAGGTTGTCCCAAAGATAGTTAGTGAGTCCGTAAAAACAGCAGGCATTAGAAACTGATGGAAACATAACTTAGAAAGTGGTTCTTAAAACTTGGCGATGAAGTAGGGTCAATGACTGCTGATAAATTAGTGTCAGTTATACAACCTATACGAACAGGTGAGATAAGTGTAAAAGCACTTACAAAGGCCGATACTAAAACTGATAATAAAACTAAAAAAAATACAGAAACTAAATGGATCCTTTGATAACAAAAGAAATGTGTGTGTCGGTAAAGGTTAGTGTGGAGATTATGCACATCATTTTGTTTTATTAGTTTTATTAATGTGTTAAACATTGTGGTTAATATGACAGCAGACATTGTAAAACAAATACACAAGTTACACTTTATGAGTAGGTAGCTTATATAAACAGAAAGCTTGGAATTGCATTTGGGATCAGTGGGGTCAAGGTCAAGGTCAATGTTACCAAAATTAGAAAAAATGGTTTCTGCTCAATAATTGTAGTTAGGAATGAGATAGTTGAATGAAACTGATCACTTTCATACTATCTTTGTTTACCAAAAGATGTTATGACCCTATCATTTTGCAACGTACTGCATGCTTGGTGGTGGACCCTTTTACAGTTCGCCACTATGCTTTCCTCTTTAATTGTACGATGACCGGACTGGCTGTGTACCCTATGATGACGCCTACCTAAAGCCCATTGGGACGGTGGCGTTTGATGTTTGTCTATGATCTTTCTTGTCGTGCCTTTAATGGTTTATTCTCTTGTTGCTCTGGCTTCTGCCAAGTCATTGAGTACCTTCATTGTGGCTTTCTAGGCTATTGTTTTTTTATATTATATTTACACGAGCATATTTGTGCATTACTTATATTGCCTAATGATGCTGCCTTGTTGGTTAGAGATCATGGCGGGGATTTCTTTATGTACACTGTCCTGTTTTAATGGGATGATAGTAGGTAGGGTAATTGTGAGGTTTGGTGCACACTAGAACCGGTTTAAACCCCCAGTGGGCTACTTTGCCACTAACCGTTCCAAGGCGGTAGCCCTATTGTCAACCCTTTTGTGTTTGTGATGTCGTTTGTATTTATTATTACTTTTGCGTTCTTGTTTGTTTGTTTGCGTGTTTGTTTCTGTGTTTTGTGGTTGACTGACCTCCTTGAATGCTACTTTCCCTGTCCGATCTTTTTATATTTCTTTATGTGTAGTAGCTTGTGTAAAAATAAAGCTCGGAATTGCATTTGGGGTCACTTGGATCAAGGTCAAGGTCACTGTTACTAAAAATAGTACAAAAGATGTCCACTTAATACTTTACGTAGGAATGAGTTGGTTGAGTGATGGTTATGTGAGTATGTGTATTGTTATGTAAATAGTTCTGTTATGTAAATAGTTCTGTTATGTAAATAGTTTTGTTTTGTTCTGTTTTCTGCACAATGTAAATGTGTTATATCAGATGCTCTTAATTAGCCTTGAATAAATAAAACTTGAAACTTGAGATACTGTTCTCAAACTTTATGGGTAGGTGACTTATTTGAAAAGGAAGCTTGGAATTGCATTTGGGGTCACTGTGTTTAAGTTCAAGTTCACTGTTACTATTATTATAATAAGCTGACTTTAGTGGCTGTCCTTTTGTCTTTTTTGTCCTATAGGGTCTGGATATGATCTCAATTTGTTATGGATACGATTATAACCGTCATCACGTGTTTCAGTTTTATTTTCAATGTGCATACTATAAAGCACAAGGCCCCATGCTCCATACGATTTAATTATTATTAATGCCAAGCTTTCGCCTGGAAAACTCGAGGCTAGTTTTGTAGTGTAAATCATTATTATTATGCATATGATGCTTTAAGGCTCTAAATGATGCTTGTGTTGTGATCGACGTACACATGAATTATATGTGCACCTGTTACATGTAGAAATATAAACCCAATATAAAATAATTAATATGTATGATTTAGCAACAACAACCAGCCGAGGCGTCTACATTTTCAGACCAAACGTTTTCATAAACAATGGTAACAATGCTAATAAACAATACATATGAATCTGATGCAAAACACCATTTATTTATTTCATACTGATAATATATTTTTTAAATTGTCTCTTGGAGGCAAGAGAAGCATGTTTTCAATATACATATTGTAGCAAAAAAGCATACATGTATATTAAAACTACTGAAATCAATTATAACATCATTATTACTTAACACAATAAAAGCATTAACATTTTTATATTTAAAGTAACACATGCACATTTTGATTGTTTTAAAGCTCGAAGCGTCCTGGGAGTTTATTTTGAAATAACTACAAATCAGTAGTGCTATTACTAGCTGGTCCTTTGGGATCATTGGGCCCAATCTAAGTGGATTTAATGTAGAATATCGCTTAAGCCGGTGCTAGGATATGTGAGGGGGTGTTGCATTATACATTACCTCTCATGAACAGACTCAAGCAAACAGAGTCTGCTACTTATATCTATTGTTTGTGTTTGTTGCTTCCAAGGGATCCACTTTTCAGTATTTATTGACATTCACACTAGCGTTGGTTTAGTGCTGTGTGGCGGCCATACAAAGTAGCCCGGGATACAAATCTGTAGTGTTACTACTTACTGGTCATTTGGGATCATCAGGCCCAATATATGTGTGTTTAAAGTAGAATATCGCTTAAGCAGGTACTAGGAGTCGTGATATGTATTGCACTTAACATTACCTCTCATGGACAGACTCAATAAAAGCAAGTCTGCTACTTATACCTCGTGTTTGTGTTTGTTGCTTACAAGAGGTTTACTTTTCAATATTTATTTACATTAGTGCAATCATTAATATTAATTAAGTTATTATAATAATCAAAGAAAGATATGTTTACCTATTAATAACTGCTGACGTTCCCTCACTAATACTACATTTAAACCTTTACTAGAATAACGAAGAAAAAATGAAAACTCAAAATATAATTTAACTATATGCACGCAGGTTTAAAGTCAAAATAATACTAGAATAATCAATCGAGATGCAAATTTGATGTTTGATACATACTTCAAAGTACCCATGTGTCCTTTTAAATGCTGGCTGTCTGTATTATGGTTGATTCGTTAGATGTTATATGTGATAATAACACTATTATTTTGTTTTTTATTTAAAACCATTGACAATAAAATAATGTATCATAATGAAACTAATGATTCTAAATCTGCTTAAAATATATGCTTGAACGGTGGATCTGACCGTGATATTGCCAATCCCTAATCTTTCAGTTGTTATAACAACGGAAAACATCTTTAAATAATTGTTCAATTTGATTTTAAAATTGATAGAATACCGCGTTGCTCCATCTTGGCCTAGTATTATGCTTGTGGAGAGAGCGAGAGAGAGAGATAGAGAGAGAGAGAGAGAGAGAGAGAGAGAGAGAGAGAGAGATTAAATAAACATATCGAGGGTTTAACGCGAAACTATTGTAGAAATAGAAAAATTTACAGGAGAAACAAAAAAAGTACTTTTATCATAAATGCATTTAAGAACTTTATTCTCTGGCATGCAATAAAGAAATGGTATCCATTTATGATTTCAGATGAAAAGAAATAATTCATGTAATTCTGTATGAGATATTTAAGAAGATATATTGACTTACAATAGTTTCGCGCTAAAAAATTGAAGATGTAGATGAAATATTTCAGAGCGAAACTATTGTAACAGTTTTACTAACATATTTTAGCAGTTCTGTGGGAACGCCAAGCCGCCCCGGAGGGATATTTACTTAAAAACGTCACGCGCAAAAAACGTAAACAAACTGCGTTTTGAGCAGATTTCAGGATGGCGGTCAAAATGACACCAGTGATGTAAACTGTATTCAACTGACAATGTACAACGATGACACACATAAACAAATACATCAATTCGTTTGTTACAGAATGGATTTTAAGTTTTTACGTGTTTTGTCGATTCTTTTTGATTAAAAATACGATTTCTAGGCTTTTACAAATTACCGAATGTTCGAAAATGTATGTGAAATTTAAAGTCTGATGGACAGAGTTAATCTAGAATGCGAACTATGATTTTAAATGTATTTTAAAGGCCATTTGGATTGTCGACGCAAATATTATATGAACTAGGGCTTTATTGTTTTGAACAGTGACCGCAGAGGGAAGTAAAATGGGTGAATAGTCCCTTTAGACATGCCATCACCAGGGCTCCAGCTCCTTAGGTTCAATGCCTTTTCCACTGTATAACCGAGTCCTCTTTTTTGAAATAATCTGTGAAATAGCATCTTGAAACAATCCGTGTATTAAACCGTGCCAGTGCCTTTACCTCTGAGATACCAATAACACAAGATTGGCAATCGACCACTTACATGTATGTGTACCCTGCTGCACCGCCCCTCCACCCACCCCACCACCACCACACACACTACCCCCACCCCCCACCACCTGCACCGCCCTCCCCACAACCACCACCATCACCACCACCATACACACACTACAACCCCCCAATACATCCTCCATTGTTATTGCATTTTTGGACTTTTTACATTTTCGATTTCCGAGTTAGGCGTAGGGTCGGGCGTACCTTGCTTATGCAGAGTTACGCCAATGACACCTACCATCTTTTATGAAACTCTATTAGTACCAATCAGTAAGGGATGGGCAGAACCCTGCATGTATAGTCTATAGGGTAGATAGACTCGCGAGGGTAATAACTCTAAACTTAGTATCCTTTTGTAGATTTTTTCTTCCCAATAAAAATCGGATTCGGCCGGGTTAGCGATGATCAAGACATTTTCCCTTAGCCTTGTCCGTCGGATTGGGACGTAAACCGGGCGGTCCCGTGTATCGGTTTATCCTCCGAGCACGTTAAAGAACCATAGGAATCTATTCGATAATAGAAGTAGGGCAGGTTCCCGGATTCCTATGTATCCTTCCCTCTCTCTGGGGCTGCTCTAAATAACCTATACTGTGTTGATGAGCCGTTAAACAACATTCAATTCAATTAAAACGTATATAGTCTCGTGGTCTAGCTTGTATGTTGTCTCACCATGGGATAAATAAGAGCTATTAACATTATATATTTACTTTAAACTTATAAATCGGCTACTGTGCAGCTTTTACCTCAGAATAACTGATTATTATTGTATTCCCAATAAAGAGAGGAGTCAGCAGTGTATTAAGGGAGTTGGTCTGGTTTAATACAGTCAACACAGACCTGTACATTTAATTCGGTCTTAGTCAATATAAAATTTACTGAAAAAGATTACCAAATGTTTTTGTTTTGTAATACTGAGAATGTATGTATTGTTTAAGACCCTTTTCATGCTTTAATACTGTCTCTCAGTTCCACCTTTCAAGGTAAGGTTTTCCGGGTGTTTTAACTAGATTTATCTAATTATTATTATTTTATTATTCTTTTGGCATTGATGTGAAATGCTTCCCCACTATACAAATAAGTTCTGCTTACAAACCTCTATGAAATCCATCTTGTTTTTGTGAGCTCCTCCAACCTCACCTCATCCAACCAAGAGTCGCATTTCAGATCAGAATAAGTAAGATGCAGGCATCATGTCTGATGTCTCCCTATGAAAAAAAAAATGAAACAGTGTATAAACGCAATTGCCAAATTTTCATTTGGATCTGAACATTTCGCTGAAATTAAATAATAATTAGATAGATCTATGTATTCAATTCTTATTTCTATGTACTGTTACGTAGAAAATGTGTTCATCAGGTTTTTTTCCCCACAAATTTGGGAAGAGGCCTAGGCCTGTCCATTTTGGGGGGAAAAGACGAGCTTATTTCTCATTTTGGGAAAGATGTAAGATTTTACCAATTAAGTAAATTTGACAATACTATGCTTTATTTATATGTTCAGCCAACAGTTATTATATTACTGTTTCTCAGTCAGAACTGACTCCACAGACAAAAACGCATTGCAGAATTAATGCTTTTTCTCAAATTCTGAGACACTGCTGCTTTCTGATTGGCAAAAATTTCTGCCACAATTGGGGAAAAAACAGTCAAGTTCTCAATTGGGAAAACTTAGAGGTCTCTGTTACATAAGGTAAAAAGCCCTGTTCATGGTACACAGATCACTTTAGCGGAGTCAATCACATGAAATAGAACTGGGATGTAGTGTATATTTTGTTTTTAATTGAAAACCAAGTGTTGCAGTATTTAGCATTTCATTGAACACATTTTAAGTAGGGTTGTAGGGAAAATATGCGGGAGGGACTTAGAAGAGACGGGAAGGCGGTTGTGGATAGTGGTGGGGGCAGCAGGGCCTTTTTACCAGTTTTGAGGAAAGGGCCTTTTGATCTTAATTGGGGGTGGAATCCGTAAATGGGGAATGAAATATCCAAGGTAAGTTTAAAAAGTGGGGAAGTCTGCATGATTTTAAAAGAAATGAGAGTGGGGAATGGGCCTTTTACAGGCCGCTTCAAAGAAGGGTACAAAGTCTGTGAGGAGGGTATGCGTCAGCTGCCTGTGGGTAAATGTAGAGAAGGGAATGGCAGGGATGTGGTTTAGGAATTGCTGTGTCCCATGGCCATGCAGCATATGTGGTGTTTGACACTGGCCAGTACAGGCATACCATAAGGTGTACCCCTTCACAGGGTTCAGGGCTGAGGGTCTCCCAGCGGTTTTGGGAAACAAGGGAAATGACCATTTATTTTTGGAAAACAATGGAACATTGTATGTTATTGGTAATATTTTTGAGGAACATTAGAAACATATGTTTGGGGAACAAAGCAAAACGTTTTGGGGATCACCGGGTCGTATTGTCAGGGAACAACGGAACATGGACCACCCCTGGAAGGGCCTCAGGTCTATGGTTACAGGTCTTGTTATACAAACAAGAATGATTCTGAGAGAGGAATCATATGAAATTCAATGAAATCCACAACTGTTACGGCTGATCCAGTTATATTTACTATTTACACAGTTTGTCAACATTAACACCATCGATATGCTTGGCAAATTTCAAGAAAACACTGCATAAACAAACCAAAAAAAGAGTTGTACATGTACACATTTGAACTCACATGTTATTTGCCTGCAGAGTTCTAAGACAGTCAACTGTTTCCTTCATTACGTTAATCTGTGTATATTTCCAATTGTTTATCCCAGTGTGAACACCCTGCATCAGATATCGCTATCAAAACTCAGTGGATTCAACGTTTACCAACGTGTTTACACATTCTACGTACTGATGACGTAATCCAAAACTGACATTTTACAAAAAAAAATCACTCCTGTAAACTAGGTACGCGTAAAAGTGATAACTGCGGTCTGAATCGACGTTTTTACAAAAAGAAAATTGGCGGCGTTTTGTGATTTTTTTAATGATAAAGTCCGGCAACAGTAACAAAATAATCGTATCAAAATGATCAAAAAAGCTGAATAATTAGTTCCTGGCGTTCCCACAGGTTATTGATACATTTTTCATATTTTGTTTTAAAAAACTTCATACTTCAATGAAAACTATTGGACATTATAGTTTTAGGCAGTACGTTTGTATGTTATGGCTAATTTTGGACAAACCTAAGAATGGTATGCAACCGAAATCTCTTAATTTCTTGTTATCTTTATTGTAAGTTTAGTTTCACAATTGAAGCATACAGCAGTTATCATTATCTTCCTTTTACATAGTTATTATTACATCTTTTCCCTCTTCATTAATTTAAATGAGAACTAATTTGACTTTATATTTTTTTCATGCGAAACTATTGTAAGTCAATATTATTTTAAATAACTGATTTTAAACAAATGAAACATCGAAATATGCTAAAGAAAATTCTTGTTACTGGCAATACTTGTTATAAATATCATTTAATGTAGTAAAGTCACACAATTCAGACAAGATAAAGATAATAACACGTGTATGGAGTGCAATATCTTATCATTTCTTTATAAAGCTGAAATTTTTTTGTAACAATTACTAAAGACAAGAGGCTATAGTAACAAACATGTTGTTTGTGGCGATTAGCTTATTGTAGGGACAATGGGTTTACAGAATAGTTGAACATCTAGCTTCTTGCACTGTGTCTCCTCTTTCGATTTAGGAGGTGGAGGGGTGTGTGTGTGTTGTTTGTAGGGGTTGGGGTAGGGGCGTTGGAAGTAAAAACTTCAAGAATTGGACCACATGAGCCTTCCAGGATTATTAAACTTGATTGAATAATCTCATATAAAATAGTGTCTTAGTTGCAACTGCAGAGTTCTGCATATATTATAATTGTGTTAGTTTAAGTTGCAAAATGACTTGTCTATTTGGGCGCTGAAGACAGGATAATAGCGCGGATTGTGCGCATATAAAATCGATTCAAGCAAACCAGTAGGCCTTATTGCCTAATAACCGTTCCAAGTCGGTAACCCTGTCTTCACCACCTTTTCTGATGTTTTTTGTCTCTTTCATTGTATTATCAAGTCCTTGTTTGCAGTACAGTGCGGACCTACGGTGCCATTGCGTTCGGACGCTGTGGTTTCTATAGGACCCTATATCTAATTTGTTAAACCTGTCCTGGATAGAACCATTCACTTGAAGAGGCACGCGGCAATCTTTATGTATTTAAAAATCGTGGCGTCGGGTTAGTTTTTCCAAATATCTCGCATGTTTTAAATAATTATTTATAATTATTTCAATAATTCAAAGCAATTGTTTTTACATATTATTAATTGTTGATTATATTACACCAACATTATATTTATAACCTATGACAGAAGAAAGAAGTAGAATTTGAAATTATATTTCCATTAATATAATTATATGCAAGCAGGTTAAAGTTACGCTTATACTGTATTCATAATTAAAACTTTGATGAATACTTCAAGAAATATAAAAATATCGGACAGGGAAAGCAGCATTTAAGGACGACAGTCAACCACAAAACACAAAACACTTAACAGACAAACGAGAAGGCAAAAGTAATAAAAAATAAAAAATGCAAACGACATCACAAACACAAAAGTGTTGCTATGGGTCCCTTTAATGGAAAGCAATTGTTAATATATGTACCTTCCTATATACCTACCCACTTATGAAATCTTGGACAGGGAAACCACAAACAAACTGGTTATTAAGGATGGCCTAAAGAGTTTATACCCGCCCTGACCTTTGATGTTATAAATATTACTTACTGCTTTATATAATATAAAAAACAATCCTTGCGAAAAAGATTATAAACTTGTTTTTCATAATTATGTTGTTCTAAGTCATTTTCGCTCCAATTTTAATATGTTAGACTATTTCTATTGGCCATGAATCAACTGAACGTGGATACTAAGAACAATCGACATTCGCACAGCAATGGGAAAACGTTCTCACCTTATTAATACTAGTAAATAATTTATAAGGTAATTATTAAATAATTAATTAATTACCATGATTACTAATTATTTAAAAATACTTAAACACATGAGTGTAAGTAATATTAATAAAACCGTGTTGTTTTGCATTGAACTTAGAGAAATTTAACAACTAAAATTTCTTCTCAATTACCACAAATTCGAACTCAACAATCCTTATTTGAGAGAGTGATGTGTAAAACTTGCTTAATATTTTAACATTATTAGCATTAAAGTATAAAACAATTTGTCCACTTTACAGATAGAAATACTTAAATTGAGTTGGGAAATTTTCAAAACATCATTAATTTTACCTTATTAGACCCCGGAAAATAGATATTTACTCCTGGAATTCACAAATAAATGAAAATCTGTAAATAAACCGCACTAAAAGTTTGAAATATTAATCTGTGTCTTGGCTTGTTCATCCTATCAATCCTTTACACAGAAAAGCATTCGTGCATATGATGTTTTGTGCACAATCATGCTGTTTCGGCAATGTTTAAAAAAACTTTCACAATATGTTTTTTTACCAGACAAAGAACACAAAATACAACAGTTCATTAACTTCATATCAATTTGCAAATTTTGGAAAAAGGAGATTGGCAATAATTATTCATTCTTCTGTGGAACCACGGATATCCATAATTCTGTGATCCGAAGTGGAGGCTAAAATGAATAAAAACCAACCTTACAAAGAAATATAAAATGATCGGACAGGGAAAGTAGCATTCAAGGAGGACAGTCAACCACAAAAAAAAAAGAAACAAACACGCAAACAGACAAACAAGAACGCAAAAGCAATAATAAATGCAAACGACATCACAAACACAAAAAGGGTTGACAATAGGGCTACCGCCTTGGAACGGTCAGTGGCAAAGTAGGCCACTAGGGGTTTAAACCGGTTCTAGGGTGCATCAAACCTAATACTTACCCTACAGTCATCCCAATAAAACAGGACAGTGTACATAAAGAAATCCCCGCCATGATCTAATCTCTAACCAACAAGGCAGCATCAATAGGCAATATAATTAAAACACAAATATGCTCGTGTAAATATAATACAAAAAAACAATAGCCTAGAGAGCCACAATGAAGGTACTCAATGACTTGGCAGAAGCCAGAGCAACAAGAGAATAAACCATTAAGGGCACGACAACAAAGACCATAGGCAAACATCCAACGCCACTGTCCCAATGGGCTTTAGATAGGCGTCATCATAAGGTCCACAGCCTGTCCGGTCATCGTACAATTAAAGAGGAATCTTTCATTACCGCGTGCTTAATACAAATAACCTAAGAATGGTATGCAATAAAAGTCCTTAAAGTTCTTTGATCTTTATTTTAACTTATATTTCACATAAGAAACATAGAGCAGTTATTATTACCTTTATTTGGAATAATTATTATATAAACACATGATAAATATTGTAAAGTTTAATGAGAATCAAATTTGACTTTGAATAGTTTCGCGCAAAATTACTTTTGAAAGCAATACTAATGTAAATTATTATAATCTTAAATCAATTTGCAAGAAAACAACATAATTTTGTTGGCTATAAACAATCCCTTATAAGAAGATTTAATCAAAAACAAATGCAAAACTATTTTAAATGATTTAAAGCTGAGTTTCACAGTAAAAAAAAAGAAGTATGAGATACAATAAAATGACACATTTTATTTTTCTCCACCAAATTATAGAATCTAGTTCTAATATTTTGTGACATTATAAAGGGTCAGTATCTGATATGGATTATGTAAAAAAAAACATTTTCAGAAAAAAATGTGAGTTACAATAGATTCTCGTTAAACCCTCGATATACTGGTGTTTCCTTACTTTACATTCGAATAAGTGGTTCTGACCTTGGTTTAATTTGGATATGTTGTCTGCTGTTTAATTTAGTATTTTGGCTGTTACTTATGATATGCAGAATTTATATCGTCTTCTCCCAATTAAATTCCAGTTTGCTTATTTCGCCAATTGATTTCACTTTAGGGCATTTAAAGCAGTTTGTTAGATATTTCTATCCAAACCATGACAATTCAATGTATTCTATTAACGTGTTTACCCCCTAAAAAACTGATCAAATATCATTAACATATGTATCTCGCAATAAAGTCCACCGCGAAAAGAGAGGAAATTTGTTAAATGTATGTGCGTCCACGTTTTCGTGTGTTCGTCCGACACACATTCCTTTCATTTATGGTGTTGCTGAAGAAGTTTGCAACGAATTGATGTAAATAGTAAAATATGAAATATAGTACTATTTTTTTTTCAAATTGCAACAAGTAAAAAGACGTGCCTAAAATGGTACTCAAATCCACGGTCTTTGGCTTATCATGCCAGTGCGCAATCTAGAAACACGGTTAATTTTGAAATTGATTGTTCATGACATAATTTGACATATACTCTGTTACATAATACAATTTGTTAAATAGTTAAGACAGGGTATGAGGTGTCTTAAGCTTTGATAGAATTTCAAAACAAATTAAGTGGACTTTACAATACGATATGTTATGAATAACGTTTAAACTTAAGATGCTTTGTAAGTAGAAATCTAAGAAAGTAACCGCACTTGGGGTATATTTATTTGAGACATATCTAAAGAAACCTTATGAATACTGGCCCAGTTATAACACAACGTAATTACGTGGTTAGTTTTTTATCCCAATAATATTATCGATTGACTAATTGTACATGATATGGAATGACAAGGATTAATGTATATCGATTCCAGCATGTACCACACAATAACACAGACCAATTAATATATGTAATACAGAAAATCAAATTATAAAGCATTTATTTCTATAATTTACTATTAACACATGTATTATATAGCATTTGTTTTCTGAATTTTACAAATAACATTTTTATTCTAAAGCATCATTTTCTGAACTTTATGAAATAACACTTTTAGTTTAAAATTCTAAAGCATCTGTTTTTGAATTTTACTAATACATTGTTTATTGTTTACACAAGCTGCTTCTTTTTGTTTTGCGAGTGCAGTATGCATTTAATCCCGTTTAAAAGTTTGAGCTAGCCTTATTAAGACTGAAAAAACTGTCATGGTAGGCAATTAATAGTTCAGTATGTTCACTGCATATGTCATTTGTTCTTAACGCATATAGAAACGGTGTTTGTACTCATCAAATGTATTTTCTATTACAGAACGTCGAAGGAAAGCGGATGCAGGTGAGTTTTATATATTGTACTATTACCAAACTATGGTGTTTATGAAAAACACTACACTGTAACTGATAACACACATGCAACTAAGGTGCTTCTGAAGCACACGAAACTTAACGGATAACACATACGCAACTGTGGGGCTTAAGAAGCACTGTAACTGATAACAAACGCAACTGATAACACATAAGCAAATATAGTGCTTATAAAGCACTCTACATTGTAAATGATAGCACACACGCATATATGGTGCTTCTGAAGCACGCTGCACTGTAACTGATAACATGCAGCAATGTTCGTCTGAAGTACACAACACTGTAACTGATAACACATACGCATCTATGGTATTTCTGATGCACACTACACTAAAGCTGATAATACATTCACATCTATGGTGATTCTAAAGTACGTTACACTTAACTTCTAACACAACTTGTGTGCTTCGGAAGCAAACTACACTGCAACTGATACACATACGCAACAATGTCGCTTTGGAAGCACACTACACTGTAACTGATAACCCTATTCACATTTTCTATTGCACAGTAAATTTATACAATGTAATATACATATGTATATAAGACATGGTGATTATAATACACATTATATGACTCAAGTAGATATATTGACGGAAGACGGCATATATGATATAGTTTCGAAGTTTGTCTCAAAGATAATTAGTGAGTCCGTGAAAACAGCAGGCATTAGAAACTGCTGGAAAAAATCTTAGAAAGTGGTTCTAAAAACTTGGCGATGAAGTAGGGAAAATGACTGCTGATAAATTAGTGTCAGTTATAAAACCTAAACAAAAAGGTGAGATAAATTTAAAAGCATTTACAAATGCCGATACTAAAACTGATAATAAAACTAAAAATTCTAATTAATTATGAAGAAGATGCAAATACAGAAAAAATAATAGATTACTTTCCGGAAGAGGGAATAAGTATTCGCTAAGAATTAACCGATTAATTTGTCGATTAATTAATAAAGTTTAATCTAATTAATAGTATATAGAAGTTTCGAAGTCAAAAATACGATACCCGATATGAATACACCTATTCAGTTAGATACCTCTATTCACGACCTGAAAATGGGACAAGACAAATGAAAAACGGCTACTAATTTACCAAAAAAACACGATAGAAGTTCTTTTATTGGTACAGTGCATATTCTGAAATAAATCTTCACGTAAACAAGCTTGCTGATGGAGCTTTACTTAATGATGTAGCTTCATTGATTGAGAAAATTCAAGCAAAGCAAATCGGAAAAATAGTTTACGACGGTTATGAACTTCATAGACGTGTTAATGTCAAACATTTACTTGAAATGTCTGACGATTATGCTGGAACAAAGTGGAACAAACGAATACTTTTATTTGGCAAATACAGCTGCAACGGAATCCCGAGAAGACCAAGCTGATTAAAATTAAAGCTATACAGCTCGTCAGGCTTAAATCAATAAGTTGATGACTCTATAATTATATTAAACACAAATAGTCAATGTTCGAAGGTTTAGAAACAAACACGCTACGTCCTAGAACGATTCAAATTATTTTGCAACTAACAGATGATAATACATTATTTTCAAATCAAGCGGTGATGACGGTTTTTATTTATAGGAAATAATATTGCAATGTTTTATATTTCCTTTGTATCCCGCTTAGGAAGTTATATGTTTTTAATGGAAAAATGAGAACTAATCAAACGTAATATTCGGCAATATGTATAGACTATGTTCAAACACTTTATTTTTGTCATTGCGCATGTATATACATACGTACATACATATGTTACGTTTTAAAGTGGAAACCGTTCTTTCCGCAGTACAACACACATAATTATGTACTATGCACGTTTTCAACTACACATGTATACTATACAAATGATAGACTGTCCAGTATCACAATAGGGAAAACTGTCTTATTTACTAGAACATGGTTTGTTATTTTTTATCAGAAATTGTGGACTTTATACGCCAATGTATATTGGTATTCATTGTATAGGCCTCTAGGGACGTATTATGTCATGACGTTCTCCGTGCGTCTGTCCGCTAACTGTTACATGAAAACAGATTGTGGTTAATAACTTTCAAACTATAAGGTATACAAGAACGACATTTTGTAAACATCTACAGCATTATCCAATACATACATGTGATAAAGGCCCATACATTTTTAAAGTTCCCCTTTGAAAAATAAAGGTTTTACCTGAAAGTTAATCTTGTCTTATACAAGTGATTGTAACTAATAACTGTCAAAATCAATGCAACTTCGCACATTTTCAACATGATCCACTGAATACATCTTATAAAGGGTCATAATTCTCTGATTTTTATTCTATTGTTTTATTTCCTTTTGAAAACGGATTAAGTTGGAGCATAACCTTACGAACGACGGACGTATATTTCCCGTTAGGCGGTGCTCCTTTTAAGTTAAGGTGCTGTTGTTAGGTTCAGAAGAAATTAAAAAAAAATATGCTTGATATTATATCAAGAATCATAAAGAGGTAATACGCGTAGTAATTTACACACAATGCCAGGTATATAACAAATACATTTTCTATTTGCTGTAAGAAAATTTAAAACAACAACATACAACCTATCATACACATTTAAGCCGGACAACGAGAACTAAAAAAATGTGATATTATATAGACATACTTATCGCTCTCTATTTTATATTATAACTAAAATATGTCTCCACCAAGAACAACTGCCTGCCTACGCATGCGCAAATGCAAAGTATATCTCGAGGGCTTGGCGCAAGACTGGTCTAACTCACTTTTTTTCACAAAATCCCTTTTTTGCATTTTTGAAATATAAAAGATGAAATACATATTATGTAAAAAAAAATTGATAATTTTCAATTTATTATTGATTTTATTATTAAATAACAAATAAGTTTATCTCAAAACAACAAATTTCATAGAGGCAAAACAGGTCTAACTTGAGTTGGACTTGTTTTGCGTTGAAATTATTGAACAAGATCTGAGATGGACTTATTTTGTACCCAAAAGAGCAAACTTATTAAACTTATTACCAATTAGCTTATTAGCTTTATTATAATTAATATTAATGACATCATAATTTTATGATGTGATGACAAAATTATGGCCCTGTCTCAATTTGAGTAACTCGATTTTGCACCTTTTTTAAAGTGTTTTTTTTCATGTTTTTCAAAGGATAAAGACATTCAAACATTGGTATAACACAAATAGAAACTTTTCATGAAGTTTATTTTTGAAAATGTGGACACCGCTCTATAAGGCAGTGTGTCCACATTTTCAAAAAATTATGTTTTTCCTAAGAAAAGTGTATTTTTGAAAATGTGAACACGGCTCTATAAGGTGTTGTGGTGTCCCCATTAAAAAAAGAGATGTTTTTCTTAAGAAATGTGTATTTTTGAAAATGTGAACACGGCTCTATAAGGTGGTGTGGTAACCCCATTAAAAAAAAGAGATGTTTTTCTTAAGAAAAGTGTATTTTTGAAAATGTGGACACGGCTCTATAAAGCGGTGTCCATATTAAACGTTTTCCCTAAGAAAAGTGTATTTTTGAAAATGAGAACACGGCTCTATAAGGCGGTGTCCACATTAAATGTTTTTCCTAAGAACAGTGAATTTTTGAAAATGTGGACACGGCTCTGTAAGGCGTTGTGTCCACATTTTAAAAGTTGTAAAAATACATGAAAGGCTTATTCCTGGGAAAGGATTTATTTTGGGGATAAATACTAAGAAAATGGGGCTTGGATTTGTTTGGGTGTGTGGTGGGTGGTTAAAATATCAAGTTTTTGGAAATGTGGACACAAATCGTGTCTTGGATTACTTTTGGGTGGTAAATAATACATTTTTTGAAATGTGGACACAGATGATGATGGTCAAATAAGGCATTATTATCTGTTTTCTAAATTAGGACACAACATCAACCCTGTCAATGCTGCAAGTTCGAAAGGGAATGCATTCGGAAGGAAATAAGATTAGAAGGAAATTTTGATTGCGATTTGTTTTTGCATGAGGCAATATCAGGAAGAGGTTCATGTGAAATTGCTACTTTTGTATACAGGTTTCTGCAAGTTCAATCAAATATGGGCAAGGAACATATTATTCTCTATTCGGACAACTGTGGTGGACAAATGAAGATTAAAACAATATCGGCATCAGATGATGATTGTAGTAGTGTAAACATACAGTACAGTGATTTGTCATCTGCAACATTAAATCTCGGTGTTCGCCACACGCATGTAGAAGGAATGTAATCCCACAGGTTCATCAACCATTTTATTGTTCATTAAGACACAAGTCGGAGTCGTAATCGTCTGATTAATCGGAGTAAGAATGTACATGTATTTAACAACATCATGAAACAGCAATTTATAAATTCACACTCGTAAGAGGGAGATAATAAGAAATTTCACCCTGATGGAATGATTATTGACCGAGGCAGAGTCGAAGTTGATAATCATTTGTGTAAATGTGAACTTATTCTTTCTATCCCATTCTCATGAATGTGAAATTTATGTTATCATACTAGTATGTGCACTACTATCACACTCTTCTAACCCTATCTCAAGTTAGACCAGTTTTGCACTGAAAAGTTGAGCGCAAAATAAGTGTAACTCTCTAATAACCTATTTCCTATTAATATATATATATTTTTAATTAACTAAGAAATTACTTGAGGGATTTATAATAAAACATCTTGTTGTTTGTCATTTAATTTTCCAAGAATATAATCAGTTTTTTGCTTCTCCTGAAAAGTTTGCAAAAAGTGAGTTAGAACAGTCTTGCGCCAAGCCCTCGATCTAGTGTCAGCATCTACAACCGAGATAACACTACGGCTTTTCATTTGGCTGTAACAAATCCAGCGGTGCCTTCAGTCGTCAAACATTCACCTCTTTGATGTATGAAAGTAGTTGATATATGAGCGTTTGTGCAAGAAGTATTGCTATCTTCCAAAATAATACATGACACCACAAACATAAAAGGGTTGAGAAAAGGGCTACGGCCATGGAATGGTCAGTGGCAATACATTCCGCTATGGGATGAAACTAGGTTTTATGTGCATCCCAATAAAACGGGACAGTGTAAACACAGATATCACTGCAAGGTTATATTTTGGTGTCGGTGTTTGTAATCTCAATTTGCCTGTTGCCTGCCTTGTTTTTCAATAAGGGTGGGATATCAATTCCATGAATTAGTTTTCTTTGTATTGTTAAAACTGCTGGTTTTTGCTGCATATATATACAAGCACGCACAGGCGCACGCACTCACGCACTTTATCCAAATATTCCGTTGGGGAGTTGGATATTCAATGAATTTTGAAATATAATACTTCTTTCTTCTATTCTTACTTCTACACAATATAATATTTATTCCTTCCAACTTTTACTTCTAATGTCAACGTTTCTAACGTCGATGTTGGCACGTGACAAAGGACTGACGCAGGGATTAATGGGCATAGAAACGAACGGAAGAACTATTACTTATTATAATTAGTGTTATCAGTCAGTCAGTTAATCTCTCTCTCTCTCTCTGCGTGCGTGCGTGTGTGCGTGTGTGTTTGTGTAGGCGTAATTGAAACAAACTCACGCGCAAAACGCGATACACAATAAACCAGTTACACATGCCCACGCAAGAATTGCACTATAATGCTTTTTCCTGCCAAATAGTGCATATTTACCAGACTTACGGATCATTTATACAGGTAAACTACATCTAGCGCAAATATGTTTTGCATTAATTTCTCACAAATGAGAAAACAGTCCATGTACAAGCTTTCCATTGTTTCATTGATGTATCAAATGAGTATTGAAATATGATATAGACTTGTCAAAAAACAGGCTTGCCATTGTTTCATGGATGTATTTAATGAGTATTGAATTATAATACTTCTTTCTTCTGTTCTCTCTTCTGTCGTCAACGTTTCTAACGTCGATTATGGCACGTGACACTATTTCATCCTATCAATTTAAAGCGAGAAAGGACTGACGGACGGATTAATGGGCGTAGAGACGAACGGAAGAATTATTGCTTATTATAATTAGTGTTATCAGTCAGTCAGTTCATCTCTCTCTATCTCTCTCTCTCTCTCTCTCTGCGTGCGTGCGTGCGTGTGTGCGTGTGTGTGTGTGTGCACGTTGTTTAGGCGTAATTGAAACAGACTCACGCACACAACGCGATACACAATACACCAGTTACACATGCCCACGCAATAATTGCACTATAATGCTTCTTCCTGCCAAATAATGCATATTTATCAGACGTATGGATTATTTATACATGTAAACTAAATCTAACGCAAATATGTTTTTCATTAATCTCTCACAAATGAAAACATGGTTAACTCAAAATAGTGTTTCCAGCTGAACTATTGTTGTGGACTTCAGCGAGAATATTTTTGGTGGACTTTAGCGGACAGTTTTGTGGCATTTAGGTTTATTATTCTGTGGACTTAAGCGGAAATTTGTGTTGACTTTGGCGGAATTGTAGACCTTAGCGGAAACTGTTGTGAACTTTAGCGGAGTCTGTGTCTTTAGCGTAGTTGTTGTCTTTAGCGATGCTACCCGGACCATTGGCAAACTACACGTGAGCATCTCTATTGTTTAATACATGTCTCAATACAAGGTGCTCCAGAACGCGGTAACCTCCGAAGCTCTAATGTACATTGCATTAATATGCGTTATCAACATTCTAAAGTTTTATTTATTATATTATTTCAATTATCCTTATAAACAAAACACACTATACGCTCACTGCATTGTAATATATGGAACCGGCAGTATGAATGATGCCCTGTTTATATATATATATTAAAAGCGACAATAGTCAACGTTTACTGCTCTGCCACTTGATTTTGAATTAGTTTTAAAGAAACAAGCATAGTAGCATAATGTTGGAAAAACGAGTCTTATATAGATACCGATACAGTGACTACGATGATATCACTATCAGTGTAAAACGACCGGCTTTCTACCGACTCAAGAGTAACACTCTATTGTCATAACCTGGGGGCTAAACTCGCTTGCAGTGTTTATTCAATCTAAGGGTAACAAATATAAGCAATAGCCGACTGTTTTCATTACATAATTCAAATCCAAATATACAATTGATCCACTCGAGATGACGTCAATTATCATGGTCATGAGACAGAGCGCACCATACCCCTTTTCTATTGGACAAACAATACGACAAACAACTTTACTGTTACTCTGAATCTGATTGGCTAACAGTGACCAATCAAAGTGCCCTACATACAAATGCTACGGATGAACTGTCAAAATGGCGGACCTACTTCCGGAAATAAAACGTGAAAATTGGAGTAAATTATTTGACTTGGATAAACACAACAATTTAAGTAAGTAAAACTACCAAAAGGGCTATAGATAATATAATAGATCAGGCCCCTTCTGATCCTATTACAATCAGTAGCAGTCCAATACTTTTTCGAGTTACGTCACGTTTGATTCTTGTTTTTGTGATTGTGTGTTCATTTGATCATTTTAAGCCCGACGTTTTTACACTAAGACGTATGTTTCCATTTTAATTTCGGATTGTGTAAGCGACCGATGTATCGTGTTTCGCGAAGACATCGAGTAGTGCACACCTAGTCTAGGAGATGAGATGACATTTTTATGATTTTAATTCACCTAAGATTCTAAAGGATGAACGTTATTTTATTTGTAAGTTCAATGTCTCTAGATGATTAACAGGGGTGATGTTAAAGTTAAACTCTGGGCCATACCACAGAAAACAGGGGAGATAACTCGATACCCTATTTCATGTAAATATGGACTTTAAGGCATCCATATTGACAAAATATATTATGTTTTATATGAAAAAAAGATACTTATGTCTCAATAATAAACTACTGGTATGTATTACTATGTATACAAAATGTTTAAATGAAATTCCGTTATACAAATTTCCTAATCGGTCATTTATGTACATGTTCTTGAAACTACTCCAACTTTGGATACTTCTGATTGCACCAAATGCCAACTAAGCAGCATGTTTAAACTAATATGTTTTCAAACGTTTTTATTTAAATCTGAAATGTTTACAGTGTATAACTTTTCTGAAATGCTAACCTTATATAACATTAACTTGAATTTCAATTGAGTTTTAGTTTAAAGGGAGATAATTAAAAATGTGCAAGGTGGGCGGTAGCCCTATTGTCAACCGTTTTGAGTTTGTGACGTCATATGCCTTTATTCTTTATTAATATTGCCTTTCATGTTTGTCATTTTGCGTGTTTTTGGGTTTACTGTGTTCTGTGAAAGCGGCATTTCCTGTTCGACCTTAAACAAGTTTATACATATTTTTGTTAAAGGCGGAATTCCGTTATGCATGGGTAATATTTTATGATTTTCTATTATACGCGTTACATTATTCATTACTGTGGTAATTTTAGGAGACTGAGATCCATAGTGTATCCATAGTGTATGTGTTAGCACATATTATGCGTTATAGCTTTGGCTTCTGCTAAGTCATTGAGTACTTACTTAACGACGTAAATACCGTTTCAGTATGCGTGGCACCATTTGATAAGCTCTACAGATCGTTGTTCATGAGAGATAAAGATGCCAAGGAGACGTGTACATGTATATAAAGCTGTGCATACATTATTTTAATGCAGTGTTTTACGTATACGTTAGAAATGAAATATGTATAAGTCAAATAAAAAAAACTTATTTGGAGGAAATGAACTGCAGTTTACAAAATATTCACTTTAAACGTAAAGCTATATACTTACTTCCACATAAGTTGTAACATCCCATACATATTGGTCATAATGTAAAGTTCCTTTATTTCGGAAATTAACTGCATTACAATATCACGTTTAATCTAGTATTCGTACAGATAACACAAAACAATACAGCTTCGATTAAGTTTTTAAAAAGCAAGTGCCTGAGCGTGTCAAAACAACCAACACAGATTGTAGACGCTTCTCTTCTCTCAAACTGAACCAACAATATGTTTTATACTGCAGTGCATTGCATGATAAAACATATCAATGACATATTTTGTTTTCGATATGTTATCCTAGTTTCAAGAGTGTGCAACATTAATATAAATGTGCGATATGACAGCCTTTATAATCACGGCAAATCAAACGTGGTTTTAAAAAAAAAGAAAAAGATTAAAAATAGTTCAAGAAGCCCCAGTATCTCAGCCATAAGAGTGTGTTCGAGTTCGGCAAAAAACACATATGTTTGGATATACTATTGCTACATACATGGATACAAGGTACGGTTAGTCCGGACCAAGAAGTACAGAAACGCCATCAATTTCGAGTTTACTTCACCTAAGATTCTAAAGGAATTTTTATTTTTTTATTTATAAGTTCAATGTCCCTAGATGTCAAACAGAGGTGATGTAGAAGTTTCAGACTGGGCCAGATAATAGAATACAGGGTAGATAATTCGTTATCTGCATGTAAATATGGACTATACCTCATCCATATTATCTCATGTTTTATATAATAACAGCATACATATTGTTTAAATAATAAACTATTGGTATGTATTATAACATGTGTAAATGAAACTTCTTAATACATATTTCCTAAACGGTTATTTATATATAGTTTAAGTGATAAGTGTGTCTTTGTGTAGCTTGACACTCTGTGAGATAGCTATTTGCACGGAAGTTTGTAAATTTATTTTTTAAAACATCAACATAAGCAAACAACTATTCTCTAATCAACAAAAATAAGATATAGGGTCCTATAGAAACCACAGCGTCCGAACGCAATGGCATCGTAGGTCCGCACTGTACTGCAAACAAGGACTTGAAAATACAATGAAAGAGACAAAAAACAACAGAAAGGGTGGTGAAGACAGGTTTACCGACTTGGAACGGTCAGTAGGCCAATAAGGCCTACTGGTTAGCTTGAATCGATTTTAAATGCGCACAATCCTCGCTATTATCCTGTCTTCAGCGCCCAAATAGACAAGACAGTGTAAACAAAACTACATCCCATCAAAAGGAATTCTCTAACAATAAAGTCCACATCCAGAGAAACTAACTAAAGAAATCAATCATAGAGTCCCAAGAGGTAGTCCAGTCATCGCACAAGTGAAAAGTGAAGCGTAATGACTGACTGTAGAGGGGTCAATCACTAAACATGCAGTGCGCTGTAAAACCAAAGTCAGCATTAATAGGCAATATAATTAAAACACAAAGATGCTCGTGTATATATAAATACAAAAAAAAAACAGCCTAGAAAGAATCAAAGAAGGTATTCAGTGACTTGGCCGAAGCCAGAGCAACAACAGAACAAACCATGGAGGGCACGAAGTAAATACGCAATGACATGGCAGAAGCCAGAGCAACAAGAGAACTAGTTGTGTACGACAAATCAAGATTAAAGACAAACATCAAACGCTACCGTCCATAAGGATTTAGGTAGACGTCATCATAGGGTCCACAATCTGTCCGGTCATCGCACACAGAGGACACATAGTGGCGAACTGTAAATTTTTCAACCAATAAACATGCAGTGCATTGCAAAATGATAGGGTCATAACCTCTTTTGATAACCATTTTAGCAAGTTTAATAACAATTGTATGAAAGTGATTATGACCAAGGATGTTACGAAGTTTGTAACACATTCGTATTGACAAAATACGTCATGTTTTCCTATAAATATACCATACATCGTGTTTTAAATAATGAATATTACTGTTAATAAATATAATTACGAATGTGAACAAAATACAATATAATTATGTATATCTTGTGGTAAGAGATACATGTGTGTCTTTATATCACAATGACAGAAGTAATGTATCTACAAAAAGCAAAGATATCAAACAAACTTACAAATGTAACAAAAGGACAAGACTGTGCATAACTCATGTCAAATTATCAATTAAAATCATCTGACTGTCTTTGATATCCCCTCTAGGAAATTATAATTTCTAATTGAAAGTCAAGCATAAGCATAAGCTCTCTTATTTGGGGGCGCCGTTTTACTTTGAAATATACGCAAAACAATACCAACATATCTGCTATTTTAACAAAGATATTTGTGCTTTACGGCATAATACAAACACATATTCACACATATGTGATAGCACTTATTCAAATACATGATGTTACCAATTCCAGATCACGTTTTTAGAATCGTAAGGGTGATATTATATCTTCAAATATGTGACATATATAGCAACTATTTTAAAAGGAAATATTCCTTATTCGAATATTTAATATTACACATTCCAAATGAATATGTAATATATATAGTATGGTCTCATTGAGTTGGTTAATTTAAACATCGAGATAGACGTAGCCCATCGAGGTGTTTACATTAACCAACGAGATGAAACCATACTCTATTTGTTTCGTAGCATGTCCATTTCAGCTCCCTGCCATACTCTAACTTCCAATAACTGGTAGTTGTAGTACACCATGTATTCTGACAAGAGTTTTTTTTCATTTAAACGATCTACACCTGTGCTATTAAAAAGGGAATTGTTAGTGACCATGCTACAAATGATATATCCTATTCGAATACGTGTGATCATTTTCATTTTGCAATATGAGTAAAACAGACTGATCCCCGATAAACTAAAATCCGAGCGTTTTTTTTTATAACTTATATGTCTAAGGAAGTGTGGTCTTCGATACAAGTAGCCTTCCTTGGCTTGATTGGGGATATCCATGTAAGGTTGGGTGTTGGTAAGAAAGGACGGAAACTTCTTACATCAGAGAGGGTGTGGTATAACGGAGGTAAGTAAAGGAATATTTGAAGCCTTCCATAGGTAAAAGATGGGAATAAGAAAATATTCAAGGAAGATGGGTCGGTGAATACCAGAAACATAATGTATGGTTCTTGGTATGTGATTATATAGTGATGGTGCTGGAGTGGCTCATTGTATACAGCGGTGGACTTGTTAATGGAGGATCCATGCTCAAGCCTCCTTTAAGACACCAGGTTGTCCAGTGTCTATCCTCGGAGCATGTTAAAGAACCATCAGAATGTTATCGATGCTTGAACATGGATCCTCCAAGGTTACTGTTATAAAAATAGAACAAATGGTTTCCGCTCATTAACTTTAGTTAGGAATCACGTATTCGCATAACATTTGGTGTGTAGGTAACTTACATAAAAAGCAAGTTTGGGGTTGCAGTTGGGGCCAAGGTCAAGTCACTGTTACTAAAAATAGAAAAATGGTTTCCGCTCAATAAATTTAGTTAGGAATGAGATGAAATTTTATGAGCAAATAACTTGTATAAAAAGAAAGCTCGGGATTGTATATGGGTCACTGGGATCAAGATCAAGGTCATTGTTACTATAAGCAGTAAAATTGTGTCCACTCAATAAATTTATTTAGGCATGAGATACTGTAATGAAACTTTATGGCTAGGTAGCTTATTTGAAAAAAACGCTTGGAACTGCATTCGAGGTCACTGGATTTAAGGTCAAGTTCATTGTTACTAAAACAGAACAACTGCTCCTGCTTATTAACTTTACATAGGAATGAGATATTGACCTGAAACTTAGTGTGTAGGTGGCTTATGTGAAAGGCACGTTTGGGTCAATTATGGTCAAGGTCAAGGTCACTGTTACTAAAACATTGCCATGTAGGGGCGTGTATTCCTCTGCAATACTTGAGAATCTTGGTAATTTAGTCTTTTGACAGTTACTTTTAAAACGTAGGCTTCATAACTTTTGCTCCAAACTTAAATCTGTTTTGTTTATTTCGCCCATTGTTTTCTCGTTGGTGCGCCGTAAAACCCCAGTTCAACTCGTTTAGGTCAAAGCATTTTGTTAGAACCTGGGACCATACGCCATGGCCATGAAATGATATGAAAAACACATTAAAGGTTCCGTCGATGCATACCATAATTTGTAGGGCTCAAACTTTCTTATTATTGACATTTTAAATATTGAGTTCTGTTCAACGCGGGGCTGGATGGGATATTAAACAAAAAGAAATATAAAGGATACTGAAGTCTCACTTACCTAAACTCAAACGACAGGAGATGTCTATATACAGAAAACTGTCCCATAATCTAATTAAAGGTAATTAATTATGCTGATGTTCTCTCATGCCAGCTACTGTGCATCTGCATAATCTTTGTCTAAATGTGTAATGTCTGTCAGATATATCTCGTTGCCGTGTAATTAGACAAGGCTATGTAAATTGCTTCTGTAGAGTAAAACTAACCACTAACGTGTGTCTCGCCTTTATCATATATACATTGAGTAACTAATATTCCACATCAATCTAATACATTCATGCAAATAATTATAAAATATATTTTGCATGAACTAAAAGTGTCTTTTTTATAAATTTTACTGTTACATTGGCCTCGCTTTTCGGGGAAGGAAACTGTATCTACACATATTAATCATATTAGGAAGTAGTTGTTTAATTATTTGAACATAGAGTGTATGTATGTCTGTATTGTTGTGAATACGTTTAGAACAGATTTGCATGGCAGTGATTGATCTCCGTATATAAGGTAGTTGACTTGTGTATGGATATTGATCTCTTGTAAGGTATGAATGATAATGCTTCTCTATCATGTGTATAAAGGACACGTTAACAGAAAATGGATTATGTCTACCATTTCTCCACAGTTACAAAGGGGACTGTCTTTTAGATTTTTTTATATAGAGATAATGGTTCAGTTTACTGCATTTAGTTCTCAGCCGAGTGCGCAGTCTCTATGATATTCGATTTCCAGTGTGAAAGTATTCTGGAGTTACTTTATGGTTTATTATTATGTCGACTTTTGAAAATAGGAAGAGATGTCAAATCTTTTATATTTGGTGGTAGTTCATTCCAGTCGCTAGTAGAAGGAAGGAATGACTGGTAGTAGAGTTGTGTACAGGTAGATTATCGTTTGAATTTCGAAGAGTGTAGGAAACAGTGTCGCTGATGTTAGAGGGAACTAGTTCAGTAAGCGGACTTGGAGAGAGGTCATGCGTCAATGTATAGAAAAGCGTAAGTTTATGTTTTTCCTTTAAATGTGTCCCAATTTATTTCTCGATAGCGTTCTGCTATTAAGACTAATCTTGTGGCACCCGTTGCTATTCGAGTAGCTTCCGTTTGGATTGTATCTAAATCCTGCTGTTGATACTGTGTCCAATTGTGCCAAACTACATTTGCGTATTTTAATACTGCTCTGATAAATATTAGATATAGACATAGTTGGAACTTTAGTTGACGCATTATGTTGATTTTTTCCTAGCCTTTTCTGATATATATTCATGTGATCATGCAACGCTCCGTTGGCGGATAAGTGTTTGTGACTATTTACTTCTTGCATGTTAACATCGTTCATGTTTAGAGGGGGGTAGGGCGGGGTGGTTAGATTTGTTTGTTTTTCTAGAACTAATAATCTATTCTGTTTTAAAAGGGTTAAAGTTACCCAGTTACGTTTGAGCCCATGCAAATCACTGTTTAAAGTAGTTGCCGCATTTTCAGGCGTATCGACTTTTATGTAAAGACTTGTATCGTCAGTGAATACTTTTATTTCACAATTAATTGTCGAGACAATGTCATTGATGTATATTAAAAAATAGAGGTACAAGGATGGAACCTTTGGGCACACCAGCCTTTACTGAAGAAATATCAGAATGAAAACAAGGAAGTATAACCCGTTATTACCTATTTTTGAGATAATGTTAAATCCAAGCTAAGAGTGAACCATTATTCCAACTGCACCAAGTTTAAGTAATAGTCCCTTATGCCAGACTCGAAGGCCTTTGATATATCACAAAAGGCTACACGTACTTCTCTACCTTCGTCCATAGCCCTGCAGAAGGTATATATACTTATCAATAAGGGTTTACAGATGAGTATTTTGGGATAAATCCAGATTGGAGAGCAGTGATGATTTTGTGTCTAATAATGTGGTTAAATATAATTATGTTTATGGACTATCTTTTCCACGGCTTTGTCCGTTGTTGAACGTAGCGAAATAGTGCGGTATTTTGAGGCATTCGAGGGGTCGTTTTTCTAAAATAGTGCACACACATTGGCTATTTTCCACTTTAGGGGCACCTTACTAATTCGTAACGGAAAACTAAGCAACAGATATAATTCAGTTGAAAGCTCTTTAAGAATCCCATTATTAATCCTGCCAGAACTAACCGCCTTCCCAAGTTTCAGTGTTTGCAGCAAATATTTAACTTCTAGTAGTGTTGCTTCAACATGACTGAGTTATTTATAGTAATGTCCGGTAATTCTTATTGTTTCATCATTAACATGATTAAGGTGAGCTTGGGATGTAAAAAAAATGTTCAGAATGTTTGACATTTCAAACCCGTCATCCCATATAATTTCATTAACTTTAAGTGTAGGTATGCTTGTTGAATTTTGGTTTAGTTTTATAAAATGTTTCCACCAATCTGAGCTTGAACGAGTATTGGATCGCAGCTGCTCGGAAAGATTGTTAAATTGTTCCTATTTGGCTCTGCTTATTATGCCCCCACCGGTCCCGGGGGAGACTATAGGTTTGCACCCTGTCCGTCCGTCCGTCCTTCCGAAATGCTTGTCCGGGCCATATTTTCAATACTATAAGATTTTGAGATACCAAACTTGGTATGTGGATACATCTTGGAATAGGGGTGTGTCGCGTACCGAAAAAGGCACTGTGACCTTGACCTATGACCTCTGTCATAGAAAATGCTTTTCCGGACCGTATTTTCAATACTATAACACTACGAGATACCAAACTTGATATTTAAATACATCTTGGGATATTGGTGTGTCGCATATCAAAAAAAGGTCACAGTGACCTTGATCTTGACCTGTGTGTGACCTGTATCATAGAAAATGTTCTTAAAATGCTTTTCGGGCCATATTTTCAATACTATAGGACTTTGAAATACCAAACATGGTATGTGGATACATCTTGGGATAATGGTGTGTCGTGTACCAAAATAACGTCACTGTGACCTTGACCTTGACCTGTGACCTCTGGCATAGAAAATGCTTGTCCGGACCGTATTTTCAATACTATAACACTTAGAGAAACCAAACTTGGTATTTGAATACTCCTTTAGATAGCGTTGTGTCGCATACCAAAAAAGGTCACTGTGACCTTGACCTTGACCTGTGACCTTTGGCATAGAAAATTCTTGTCCGGACCGTATTTTCAATACTATAAGACTTTGAGAAACCAAACTTGGTATATGGATACATCTTGGAATAGTCGTGTGTCGCGTACCAAGATTAGGTCACTCTGACCTTGACCTTGACCTGTGATCTCTGTCATAGAAAATGCTTCTCTGGACTGTATTATCAATACTGTAACACTTAGAGATACCAAACTTTGAATTTGAATACATATTTGGATAGCGGTGAGTTGCCTACCAAAATAAGGTCATTGTGGCCTTGACCTTGACCTGTGACCTCTGTCATAGAAAGTGCTTGTCCAGACCGTTTTTTCAATACTGTAACACTTAGAGATACCAAACTTGGTATGTGAATACATCTTGGGATAGTGGTGTGTCGCGTAACAAAATAAGGTCATATTGACCTCGACCTGTGACCTCTGTCTTAGAAAATGCTTGTCCGGACCGTATTTTCAATACCATAACATTAAGAGATACCAAATTTGGTATGTGGATACATCTTGGGATAGTAGTGTGTCGCGTACTAAAATAAGGTCACTGTGACCTTGACCTTGACCTGTGCCCTATGTCATATAAAATGCTTGTCCGGACTGTATTTTCAATACTATAACACTTAGAGATACTAAACTTGGTATGGGATAGCGGTGTGTCTCGTAAGGTCATTGTGACATTGACCTTGACTTGTGACCTCTGTCATAGAAAATGCTTGTCCAGACCGTTTTTTAAATACTATAACACTTAGAGATACCAAACTTGGTATGTGAATACTTCTTGGGATAGCGGTGTATCGCGTACCAAAATAAGGTCATTGTAACCTTTACCTGGGACCTCTGTCATAGAAAATGCTTGTCCGGACCGTATTTTCAATACTATACCACTTAGAGACACCAAACTTGGTATGTGAATACATCTTGGGATAGCGGTGTGTCGCTTACCAAAATAAAGTCAATGTGTTCTTGACCTTGATCTTTGACCTATGTCATAGAAAATATATGGAAAATGTTTATCTGGGCCGGTGGGGGACTATGGATTGCCCTGCAATTCTTGATGATCTTGTTTCAAATATTGTTTTTATTTCGTATTATTATGTAATGGGTAAAGTCTTCCATCCGGTTTGTACGTTTTGATGTGATAAGCTTGTTTATGTTTTCTCATTAGTTGACGGATATTTGATTTAGCCACGGAGGACCAGATGTTCAGATTGTTAAATTTTTGTTAAGGATACTTATTTCTGCCTGTTCTATGATCTTTGATGTAATATGTTCAGCCTATATGTCAATGTCCTTATTAAAGGGAGAATCCCAGTCAGTATTTTGTCTTAGAGTGATGTAACTGCCTTGGGTTTGCAATTGTGGATTTGAGGCTTTCAGCATTCTATAATGCAAAATATTGGACAGTGATAACGGATATTCTGTTCAAGAAAAGATTCTCCAACTCTGCTGTTATTTTTTCCGGCTTAGAAACTAAAAATAGATTTGTTAGTGAGGATGAGATTTCAGTGAAATGAATCGGATCGGAGATTGTCAGTGAGAGATTGAGCTGCTGCATAATACGTTGTATCTTCGCATGTGTGGCAGATTTAATAATGTCTATACTGAAATCCCTCGTTATAATTATGTCTTCAATTTGGGTTTCAATAGCAATTCCTATAGAATCTTTAATGGAGTTTTAAACGGCAAAAGTAGAATTTGGTGGTCTATACAATGTACAAATAGCCTCCACGATAACCCAAAGTTTACATAGAGTTATATATAGGAACATGTTTCTTGGGTTGGCCTCTATCATGTTTATGTTTTTTAATCACATCATACAAGTAGAGCGTCTACAGGCCCTCTTGGGCCTCTTTTTTACGAATTATCGTCCTTATTAATTCTTAACATCGTTACATGCCCCGTAAAACGAATTAGCTGGAAGATGCACTCTTGAAAAATCAGTGCACAAATAATACCCAAGCAATGATTACTGTTGATTGAGGGGTTAAATGTCATGATCACCATTTTATGTACATAATACTTAGACTTTTGAAAGACGAATAATTTATCGTTTTCGGTGCCATTGTTTTTTATCATATAAAGCAATTTGTCTGATTTACTTGTTATTATAAGAAATTATTTTCCCTTAAATGCAAACATATTTAGCAAATACTGTCAAGCGCCAAGTTAAACATTATACAGCGTCATCCGATGTTATTACACGTGAAAGTAACATAAAATTGCACGCACACGACGTAATTGAAGAGCAAATACTTACTTTCAGGCAATATATGTCCGGCTTTTTAAATGAAAGGAAAGTTAAAATAATCCGATAAGAATACATGCACATGTATACATTCATAATAACATTTGATGTTTAATGTCAGGCAGATATACTAATATTTTATATTTTGTTGTTTACGAGTAATTGTAATGAGTAGTTGCCACACAGGTACCCGGAAAGAAAATGTCTACCACTCCTAACCACATATTTCACATCTAAGATAAATTTGATTTGTAGCATGGTCACAGACAATTCTCTTTGTTCAGGCACAGGTGTAAATCGTTTATTTGAAAATAATAAATAGAGCGGAAATGGACATGCTACAAAACAAATAGAATATGGTTTCATCTCGTTGGTTAATTTAAACACCTCTCGATGTTTAAATGAAACCATACTCAATGAAACCATACTTTATCACATAACGTCCCTTGTTAGCAGTGTCGAACACCTATTTAATATTCTATTTTATGACACACTTGTAATACAACCTGGAACGATTTTGATTGGTTGAGTTAAACCTGTAACACTACGCAAGTTTATTAACTGAAACTAGTTTATATATTACAAATTCACCCAGATCTGAGTCATAAACTTATTATTTGTGACAGCTTATAAAAATAATGCACGTTATACAAAACATTGTTGTTGGTTTGTTAAAAAGTTGGCGTAAACTGTTATTTTGTAAAGAGGTAAAACACGAACTCTTTTATACGCAACGTTATGTGTGAGACGCGACGTTACGACGTCACATATTTTATGACGTTTTGGCGCTAAAGTGTGTCTGACGTCGTGACGGTTCTATGTCTATCTGAATTAATATTTACTATCTATGGAAAAATGATTAATGAGAGACTCGTTTTGTACCTGGAGTCCATCAAACTGAAAACAAAGTGGATTCCGGCGACAACGAGGCAAAACAGATTTGAATCATTTATTAGAGAAGTTTTCGTAAAACAAGGACATCTAGTCGCTGTATTTTTTGACTTTGAGAAAGCTTATGATACTGCATGGAAGTACGGTATTATGCACGATCTTCATGACCTTGGTTTTAGAGGCGATTACCAATATTTATAGAGAATTTGTTAGATGATAGACAGTTTCGCGGCCCAATGGGTTCAACCCTCTCTGGTATTCATGAACAGGAGATAGGTTTGCCACAGGGCAGCATACTCTCTGTAACCCTTTTTAATATAAAATTGAACAGTATATTTAAATGCATCAATCCTGGTGTGAGTTGTTCTCTATATGTTGACGACTTTGTTATATGTTATCGTGCAAAAACCACGAACATTATTGAGAGACAATTACAACACTGTCTCAATAAACTTTAGACCTTGTCTGATAAAAATGATCTTAAATGTTCTAAATCTAAAACTAATTGTATGCACTTTTGTCAACTACGCAAACATCATTAGTGGAGTGGCATAGGTCGATATGTTATAAAAAGTGTGCTATTTGTGATACAAGCACCAACATTTGCATATAGGTACACTTGATCCTAATGATCATTTTTAGATATGGAACCACCTCAAATTTTGTCTGATGCGCATGCGTGATCGCGCGTTTAATTCTAGTATGCTTAAAATGCTGAATAACTTCAAATAAAAGACTATATCAAATGAATTGAAGCGCAGAAAATGGTACTTATTGTGTTTACATGTTTATAATACAAAAAAAATCATTACTCTTCATTGCGCATGCCTAGCAGAGGTATAACTTCCGGTTATATCAGGTGAGTGTTTTTTGTTCTAAAATCACAAATATGAGGGAATTCGGAATAATTGTTTTTCACGCTACAGTAATATGCTATCGGATTCTTATCTTCCGAGCACTCTACAGAGCCATACTAATCTGTGCGACAATAAGAATAGGGCATGATTTACGGATTCCTATGTATCCTTCCCCTCTATCTAGGGCGGCTCGAAATAAGCAGATACAATAAGTTGATGAGGTGATAAAATTAAAATTACTTTATGAACAGTCTATATTATTTTTGACATTGCAAAACAGTTTAGAGGAATTGTACTATTGAGATGAAAGCTTTTAAGGCTTTAGGACACTGATTAGATGGCTCGGGGTGGACTGATGCTTAAGTTAAAGCAGACGGTTCGACAATGAAAATGATGATCCGATGGACTTTGAAACGAGGCGTACCGAAAAGCAAGTCCTGAATTCTCCTTTTGAAATGCTATTGTCTAACCCCATAACAACAGTTGTTGATGTGTACTTGTATCAGATCACTATCAGATTTCAAACTTGAATGATTTAGACCATACATAATTGTGTACATTATGTTCCAGTGCACATTAATGATATTGTTTGTCTAAATCAACTTCATCCAGAAATTGCTGAAGAATTCAGCCCTGGGAAATATACCGTTCAGAAAACTTCTCGTTATTTCCCTGCAATAGCAATCATGGGAAGACAAATAGAAAGAGAGAGTGGTCAGGTTAACGGAACATTCAGCTGCACTCAGAAGGCGGATGTTAACCTGACCGCGAGTTTTAAATAAAGTTGAGCAATGAGCAGAAGTCAATATGACTGATTACACTCACCGACAAGACCAGGTGTTCAACGATATGTAATGGAACGTGTTAATAGGCTATATTTGACAATGGGAGTTTTGGCAACTCGTTTCTAGACAAATTACAGACTATCAAAGGAGATCGCAGATCATTCAGTATCGAAAACTGTCCGAAATAGTAAAAGCGTCGGTCATAAACAGTACTGTGCATTTGTGCAAGACAGATTGACTAAGCGAACATGCTCTGTATATGCGAAACTCCTCCAAACAAAGTATCAGTTTTTGGTTAAAGACTTGTACATCTGAGAGGAATTATTTATGTTCTGTCTTAAAACTGGGTTATGCTTGTAAAGGATGTCTTGCTTGTCAAGAGGAGGTGGTCTTGAATAATTCTTTGAGCATGAAAATTGACTCAGTATCAGACTGCGGAAAAGTGAGGTCTTCTTCCAATTCCAATCTTCTTAGTTGCTTTAGTGAATTGAGAGAAACCGTTGGTGTACAGCCAGACACCACAGCGTTCATTCTGGATGGAGCCACAGTCGTACAAATGCTTAAACCTGTAGAAGTGTGTACATTTGAACAACATGCCTCCGATAGTTTATGTCCTTTTTATTGTTCAAACTCCAAAATGCCAAGAGGGTCGATGTTGTATAGGATTTTTAAAACCTTCAGCCTCAAAGTTTTGCCATGTAAGAAAGGAGGAAAGGTAGTACGCCGACACGTGGTCCCATCCGCTGAAATCCTATACAAGTGGAAAGATTTCCAACGTTTCCATGAAAACAAAAGAGAACTGTCGGGAACATGTTTTGGCTTCGCCTTACAACGATAACTTAAGTGGCCTGACTCCCTGCTCTGATGAGGAATCTGACACTCATAGAATTATGTCGTTTTTCTATAGATTGAAGTCGAATTGAGGACTGTACTATTCGTAACCTTAGTATAACTAAACACCTATCCCTTACAGAAAATGAATGTAAGTCACTTATATGTTTGCGTTATAAGTGACATATAAGTTACATATAAGTGACATATAAGCCGCTTATACTTGACATAGGCCAGTAACATATAAGTAACTTATATTGATTTTAAATGCAAATGAGATGTAAAGAAAGACAAACATATCGGACAGGGTAAGCAGCATTCAAGGACGACAGCCAACAACAAAACACAAAAACAAACACGCAAACAGACAAACGAAAAGGCAAAAGTAATAAAAAATGCACACGACATCGTAAGTCTTATAACTCACTTATACGCCACTTATATGCCAAGTACTATGTCACTTATAAGTCACTTATAATTGACTTATATGCCAAGTATTATGTCACTTATAAGTGACTTATATGCGACTTATAAGTAATTTATATGCAGCTTCTAAGTGGCCTCAATGTGAAACGTCAGTAACATATATGTCACTTATAAGAGACATATATCCACTAGTAGGTCAAATTGAATCAAAAAGAATGATAACAAAGGGTAAATGAAACATGATAACAAAAAAGAAGGCTGATTAAATTTAATATATTAGTATATTATCAGCTGATCTAAATAAAACACACCATCAAATATAGCAGTCAAGTTGAGGTAGATTGTTTTCCAATGCTTTCTTGTTGGCTTCCTCTGTTCTATTTCTCTTTCTGGTTTTCTTCACTCTGAAAATATTAAATTATGAATAAATAATAAAAGTCAAAAATATGTATTAATGGCTGGAATTAGCTAATTCTTTAACATACCTTCTGCGAATTAATCATAAAGACCTAACAATGTTATTTAACTGACTTGTTTATTATCACATCTGTCATAGTATGCACTAGATCCGTGCCTCCTAAGGAGGCACATTAATTCCTCAAACATGATGTTTGCTCTTTGGAACCATTTAACATATGTATTTATAAATACACTGCAGAAACCTAGTTAATATGATCAGTAAAACCTAGTCAATATGATCAGTCTAGAATAAAGAGGATTTGTTTTTGTAAACCAATAACAGGTAAATATAGAAATAAGCATAATGTACTTACCAGCCATTAATCCCATAGTATATGTCTTCTGTTGACACCAGCCTCCTAAGCAGATTTGGTTTCACTTTTCAAAATATTTATGATTACAACCAAATCGTTTCCTCATTTCAAAATGATAAAATGCATTTCTACTAAATCCTTCAATCAACTCACAAAATGTGTTTGTCACAGTAATTAATGTTTATTCCTTTAAGCCGTTTGATATTAAAATGTCACAGCATAAATTCAACTTCTATCCCAGTTGAGAATGTTTCTGACTAAATTCAAATCCTGTTCTCAGAATGAGGCATTTCCGTTGAAAGGTCATCTCACTGATCGAAGGTAGTGTCTGATTACAGGTCAGATTGACTCAACGTATTTCATGATGAGAACATTGGCACATTCATGTAATTGGCTTGTAAATTCTCTCCAATATCAGCTTCACATATAAGTGGCATATAAGTAACTTATATGTCTCCATGATCTGGACATATAAGCCACTTACACATATAATTCACTTAGACAATATATTTAGTGACTTATGTGCTGTTCCCAGATTGCTTCTGACTTTTTCAAAGGCTGAGCAAAGTCGTGTTTTCAATGGAGACGCATATGTTGTTTTATAAACATCCTCTACCGGGGGACACTCTCCAAACATAATATCCACAGGAAGGCGAATTTCGTGGCCAAACATCAAGAAAGCAGGTGAAAAACCAGATGATTCATTACACTTGTACGATACGCCAACATGATGAATGGAATCTCCTCATCCCAGATGGTTTGGTCGTCATTGACGTGCTTACTTAACATATCCAAAAGTGTCCTTTTAAATCTTTCAACTTGCCCATCACACTGGGGGTGATACGGTGTAGTTCTTTGTTTCTTCGTATTGTGACAGTTGTTTACCTCTTTGAACAGGTTTTATTCAAATTTCCTCCCCTGATCACTGTTGATTGTATATGGGCTTCCAAATCTGCAGATAAACTCTTCGACCAATACTTTGGCTACTGTTTTGGCTTTGTTATTCGGGAGAGGATATGCTTCAGACAATTTGGTGAAATAGTCCGACAACGCCACTATGTACTGATTACCCTTTCTGGATTTTGGCAATGGTCCAAGAATGTCAAGGGCTATCTTTTCCAAAGGTGCGCCTGTCTTGACTGATACAAGGTTAGCCCTCCTGTTTTTCTGAGGATTCTTCCGGGATGCACAGGTTATACATTCCTGGCAAAATATCTCCACATCTGCCGACCACCCACACCAGTTATACCTATCACTAACCTTTCTTCGCATCTTCTTTACACCCAAATGGCCCCTCCCGTACCGGTGTGCAGCTCTCGCAATAAGGTTTCCTGCGTATTCAGTGGAACGATGAATTGGTAAATAGCACTCGTGTTAGCCCTAAAACGCCTGTGAAGGACACCATCTATCACCACGATATTGTCCCACTGACCTACCATCCTTTTTAGGTTACTAGATGAAGCTTCCTTTACATCTTGGCGATGTTTACACTTTTCTTTCATTTCGAGCATCTCCTTAAAGTTTTCATCTTCTGCTTCAGCCCTCGGCCAGTCAAATTCAGTGGTAGATGTTAATGTGTGGATGTACACATCCTCGTCTACTATGTCCTCCTTGGTCAATGGTTCTAGCTCCGTCACTGGACGTCTTGACAGAGCGTCCGCATTGGAATTGGTAATACCTTGCCGATGTATAATGTCCATCTCATATTCAGCTAAATAAGCCTGCCATCTGGCTATCTGCTCCTGTGGCTCCTTGAAATTCCAACGCCATGCCAATGCTTTGTGATCGATACGTGCTTTGAACGTCCGGCCCAACAAGTAGTGTCTAAACTGTTTAACAAATGTCACTAACACCGACGGTTCTTTCTTAGTTACGCAGTAGTTCTTTTCGCGTTTAGTTAAAGCTTTTAGTTAAAGCCCGACTTGCATAACAAATCACTCGTTTCTTCCCTCCCTGCTTTTGTGATAGCACTGCCCCTATGCTATTATTGTATGCATCGGTATCTAGAATAAACTCTTCTAACTAATTTAGATATGACAGTATTGGTGCACTTAGAAGAGTGTCCTTCAATTTGATGAATACTTCGTTGCATTGATCTGACAACACAAACTCGTCTTGTTTATGCAGCAACTTGTTCAACGGTGCACAAATTGAAGCAAAGTTGTTGATTTATCGTCTGTAATAACTAATCCGACGAATTATCTAAGATCTCTGATATTATTTGGCGTTGGTCATTCTCGGACAGCTTCAACCTTTTTTAAGGGTCCGTCTGTATACCATTATCGGATACTATGTGTCCTAAAAACTTGACACTTCTTTGTGCAAAATGGCACTTAGCTGGTTTCAGCTTGAGTCCGCTTTCTCTAAACCTCCGGAAAACGCTTTGAAGACGCTACAAATGTTCCTCAAACGTCGAACTAAACACTATTAGGTCGCCCAAGTATATGACATACTTCAAACCAAACTGAAGGCCCTTCAACACAGTTTCCATCAGTCTTTGAAACGTGGCTGGTGCTCCCGTCAATCCAAAAGGCATAACTTCAAACTCGTACAACCCGAATGGAGTTGAAAAGGCTCACTTTTCTTTGTCAACCTCATCCAATTCAACTTGCTAGTATCCACTGTCCATGTAAATATAAAAAACGGTTTTCGCTCAATAACATTTGTTAGGAATGAGGTATTGATCTCAAACTTTGTGTGCAGTTAGTTTATATGAAAAGAAAGTTTGGGAATGTATTTGAGGCCACTGAGGTCAATATCAAGGTCATTGGTAATAAAATAAAAAAACAGTAACCGCTCTTTAACTTTAGCTATGTGCGGGTAGCTGTTATGCAAAGAAAGCTTTGGATTACATTTAGGGTCACTGTGGTCTAGGTGTAGGTAATTGTTACTAAAATGGAAAAACACTTTCCGCTAAATAACTTGACTTAAGAATGAGATATTGTAATGAAGCTTATATGAATAGGAAGCTTATTTGAAAAGGAAGCGTTGGATTGCATTTAGGGTGACTGGGTTTAAAAGTAATTTAACTGTTACTGAAAATAGAACAAACGTTTTTGCTCATTAATTTTACTTAGAAATGAAATATTGACCTGAAACCTGGTGTGTAGGTGGCTTATATGAATTATTACTAAAAATGCCCGTAGGGGACGTCTATTTTTGTGCAATACACGAGCATCTTGTTTTTATAAGTTTCGAAACAGACACTCATATTTGGTATCAATTGAAGTAATAGTAAATTCTAAAAAATAACCTCAGCACAGAGGTATGGTTATGCATTATTAAATTTGTTCTGATGGTCAGAAAATAAGTGGCAAATTGTTTTCGTTGGATTATATTAGAATACTGTCAAATGAAATGAATGTAAAAAAAAGTCCAAAACCCGTAAGTTAATATATTGTATTTTATAACTTGGAACCATGTATTACATAAAAAAAATTCAAATAAGTCTAAAACTGTCAATGGATAATCAGTAATGTTATTACTTACAGATCCTTTGGGATCATTCATTCCAATCTGTGTGCTTTAAAGTAGAATACGTTCAAGCCGGTTCTAGGAGGCGTTAGATGAGTTGCACCTCATGTTACCTCTCATGATCAATTTCAATAAAACCGATCTGCTACCTTTCTCTTTTGTTTGTGTTTGTTGATTCCAAGGGATCCCATTCTCAGTATTTATATTATTGAACCAGAGTTTCATCATGTCACAATACATACAATGTACAATAGTGTGATTATGAACACGAATCACAAATAATACCTGCACTTAGTTCAATGAAGGTACATGTTTACTGCTTATTACTTTACTTAGTCACTTGATTTTTGGTCACTTCTCTTTAGTGGTCCATGTGATTACAGAATAGTGATTTGATTTGACAAATTTCAATTTGAGGCAAATCAACTTTATATTGTGTCTTTAACAACATAACTTTATACACTTCCGTACCGAAACATCAATCTCATTTATAAACAAAACAGTAGAATAATAATAAGAAAAAAAAGAACAAGAATACGATTGAACGTTTACAGTGTTTGCTTTGTTTACTAAAATATGGTTTCTAAAACGCTGACTTTCATAGCGGCGCCAGCTAGTACTAGTACTAGCCGGCAATATGTCTGAAAGACTTGGTGGCGTATCAAACATATACTCGTATATTCATATATTTATTTGGTAGCGCATAACACATATACACGTATATGTTCTTCTGTAACTAATAAATATAACTAAAGGTGGATTCCAACTAAAATTTAAACAAACTGTATGGACTGGTAAATAAACGTAGCAGAGAGCTTCAGTAAATTAACTTAAATTGTGTCGTTAATGGAATCAATCACAGAAAACCAATTGAAACAGCGCGAATGTAAATCCTGTAACTGTGTTTCGAACGACACAATGACAAATCACTTCTCGTGTCCAAATGCCTCTTATTTAATTATTAATTTACTTGTCAGTGGTGACGTTAATAATTTAACTATTTACATGTTAAACTCTTCAATCTAAAAACATATCTAATTCAATAATAGTGTGCAAACCTATTCAATTATCTTGCATTAAAACAAATAAATATAGCATCAATAGCTAATGTTCAACCTTAAATAAACGCTGATGAACACAACTGATACTAAATTTTCGGAGTCTTCCGCCTAATATCTGGAGGAATATTATATATTACACCCCAAATCCGCCATCCGCCATCCGCCAGTTCCCCCGAATTACACCAATCCACAATCTCCTCCGCGGGAATCATTGGAGTAATCCTAACAAATCTGGCGGGTCCGCCATTACGTAACCAATGTAAACACTATAGTAGTTTATCCTATTTACTACATATATTTTAATACACAGAATAAAAAGAGTAATGATTAATTAACATGATTAGACCTTTTATGTTAAACTCTGATGTAGGATTATTAAATAATCATAGATCAAATCTGAACTTTTAGATTTCCTGAGGGCTAATGGATGGATAATATATGACATGATACTGAATGGATAATATATGACATGATGTAAAACAAAAATATAATAATTTCACGTTTAAATGAATGTTTACATGAATATATTATAGCCGTCTTAGATTGATTGCAGTGATGTCCTCTAATTTGTTCTCATATAAATGGATCTCAACATTAGACTGATGAATGTACATGAAAATCGTACATATACATACAGTATAAATACAACCTGATGTTATTTACATGTTCTAGGAAATTGATACTGTAACCCTAAATTACAAGAAGTGTTCAATTTATAACGTAACACTTTTGTTTAAGATGTTATTATAAAGTGATTATCATAATTAGAAATGTGTAATGTAAGTATGTGAAACTGTCATTTAGAACGTATTCATTTAAAGATAATCTCCAATTTCACGCGGTTCTCATTATTTTTTTGAATTAGGTGCATACTATGTTTTACTATATGTTTCTATCGCCGTAGAGTTCTACCTTAAACCAAATAATTCCACTAAATGAATATCATAATTATGATAATTGTTTAAAACTGTGTTTGCAATTTAAATACGATGGTATTTGTTTGAGTCAAAATATAAACTTTGAATTAAAAGTTCGAATTTTATCGCAATATTAAGAAATTGACAAACGAAAGGACATTTTGCTTGCATTTTACCGATGATTTTATAATTTAACCAAAATAAGCATTTTATTTATAAGACAACACAACTTAATGGTTATGAGCTCACGTTAAATAAAGCCAGCCGTTCGGATACTGAAGCAGCATTCCTCGATCTTCATCACTTTGTTTCTAATGAATTCATACATACTAAAACCTATGATAAAAGAGATGTCTTCAACGTTAACATCGTTAACGCTCCACACCTGGATGGGGATGTACCTTGTGATACATCATACGGGGTTTATATCTCACAACTCATTCGTTTTGCTTGAGCTTGTAATGATGATATCTACTTCAATGATCGAAATCAAGTTATTACAAGTAAACTTCTTTAGCAGGATTTTCGTTATCACAAACTACGTAGATCTTTCTCAAAATTCTACCGCCGCAATAAAAAGCTACTGGAGAGGAACAACACCAACCTTAAAACAGTTCTGCGACTAGGAATATCCTAACCCTTATTTTATGGAGATGTGGTCTATAAACTTCGAAAGTTAAAAGGGAACTGGCGGGTTTCCTGACCACTAGACAAAATTAATCAGGAAGTTCGTCAGAAAAGGCCTTTCGTATTACAACGCACTGCATGTTTAGTGATTGACCCCTGTACAGTCCGTCACTACGCTTCACTTTCCCCTTGTGCGATGACTGGACAACCTCTTTGGACTCTATGATTGCATCTACTGAAACTTGCACCTACTGAAACCGTGATTAAGGGAGATAGGTACATGAGTTTTTGTCCTTCGGGATTTCTGGTCGTACGCTATATTGGTTTTCACTTTGGATGCAGCTGCTGTGGTTGTTCGGTACAATTCTGGATACATCCATAAATGTGTATTATTTTGTATTTTATATAGCGTTAAAACAACATCTTAGTGTTTTTAAAATAAAAGGTAAGTTTCCATGTGAACTGATCGTTTACGCACGTTAAAGCAGTTACCCAGCCAGCAATCCTATATCTAGCCTTCATCGGCCCGATATTTTTTTATATCGGACCAGTAACGCAAACGATATCGGCCCGAGATCGGCGTGCCCATCGGCTTCAAGTCGGACCGATATCTTGTCGGCTACACATCGTTCCAATATCGGTTATATATCGTTTTAGTTTACTATCCATCATCGGTCCAATATCGGTTAGTTATCTATCCGATATGCATCCGATATATTTTCGACCCGAAGAGGGCCCAATATCAAAATGACATCTGTCAGAAAAACATCAAATTCGTTCTATTGTCACCATCCAGCTAGCACAGTATGTAGCTAGAGCATCAGATTACCAATCCAAAATATATGTTTCGCAATATACAAGATTATCGGGCGTTTAATTCCGTCTGATTTCTTTTTATCAAATCGATTGAATGAATACTGACATTTTTTCACTATATATAATACCTTATATATATTTACCTTATATATATCTTTTTGTTGGTGCTTATCTCAATTAGCTCGAATGGAAATATATTTATTAGCAATAAATAAAACTCTTGTGAATGTAGGTAGCATCATTTTGCAATGTAAAAAAGGGCATTTGCGAGGAATATCTGTTCACATTAACAATAAATATACAATATTCAAAATGACATGTCATTACCTCTCTTTATGGATTTATGGCGTGTTATATCGGACCGACATCGGACCGATATATGATACAAACTACGTCGGTCTGACGTTGGCCCGAGATATAATAATAGACATTAGAAGAAATGTGCTATATTCATTCAGAGTAATGCATTGAACTACCAATTTAGCATGCCATACAAACAAAAAAATCAAATATTGGGAAATATTGAATTAATCGGCTCTAAATCGGCCCGACGTCGGCATAAACAACATTTAGCCGACATCCGACCGATATCTTTTCAGCAAATCATAAAAAGAACACACAAACCCAGTCAGCAAGCCTATATCGGACCGATGTTGGACCGATATGTTTCCTATATACAGATAACGGATAGATAACGGATAGACATCGGGCCGTGCCGCTCTGTTACCGATATCGGATAGATATCGGTAACAGGGAGGCAAGTCTGCATAACGGCCCGATGTCTATGACAGATAACAGATAGATAACGGATAGACATCGGGCCGATCTAACCGATATCTATCTGATATGGCCATGCTGGCTGGGTAAAGCCATGCATTGTACTGTCACGGTTAAGCTATTATTAGGGCTTTCCACCTTTCAGTGAAAAGATGTCTTGTTATTGTTCTGTTTATAATTCTTCTTCTTCTTATTATTATTATTATTCCTCCTACACGCACTTGTCATAGAAATATTGGTCACAGCAAGTCAAAATTTCACACAGTGGTAGAGAACATTCGTGACTTGTGTCCCAACCATTTTGAGACTATGACGTAATTCAAGATGGCCGCCAGTGACGTCCTTTAAAAAATCGTGTAATCGCTATATCTCCTTCATTTATAATCGGATTTTAATGCAACTTTCACAGCCGGTAGGGAATTAGGTTGAGTTTCGAAAGTATGTCAAAAATTGTCATGACGTCATCCAATATAGCCGCTAGTGACGTCATGATACAAATTTTGTTTGTGCTATATCTCCAATATTTATAGCCGGATTTCAATTAATCTTTCACAGATTGTAGAGTTCAGGGTCTAGTTGTGCAATAATGTAAAAACGTGTCTCTAGGTAATAACGTCTTGACGTCAGTGACGTCAAAATGTTATGAAAATCCATTGTTTACAGTTTTGAAGATTTTTTAATAATCCATCAATGTCATTGTCTCAGTCGACGCTGACAGTTTCAAAGTCATGACGTCCAAAATGGCCGCCAATGACGTCATTATAGAAATATTGTAATCACACTATCTCCTTCATTTATGATCGGATCTTGATAAAACTTTCACAGGAACTCTACATTCAACGTCTAGTAGTACAATAAGGTTGAAGTTTGTTATGTCGTCATCAAAGATGGCCGCCAGTGACGTCATAAATGAAATATTGTTAATACTATATCTTCTCTATTTATGATCGGATTTGAACGAAACTTTCACAGATTGTAGAGTACCGGATCTGAATGTGCACAGACGTCATACGGTATCCCGACGTCATGACGTCAGTGATGTCAAAATATTCAGAAAATCGAGTTTTTTACTGATCGCATTTATTGAAGTTACTTTCTTGATATATCAATCAGTTTCATCAACTTAGACAACTCTGACAGTTGTGACGTCATGACGCCATTAAAAACAGGAAAGCCCGTTTGATCAGGTTCTGATCAAAATCTAGTTAGTTATTGGGGTTGTTACTTACCCCACTACGGAAATATATGGGGTCAGTCATATGTGATCCCCTTATGTAACTGATTTATTGCATCAAGCATCTTATTAATACATTTTGAAAGACAAACACATATATGTGCATATATTCAATCAGGCAATTTTCAGGCAAAAATTATTAGAAACAAAATTACCAAACAAATCAAAACTTGACTTTGTACTTCATTTAATAACACTGGACGAAATATTCTGTGGAAATTGATATTTAACCAAAAAAGGCGCGTCATCGTCATTGAGACTTTTGTGCAATGTTACGTCATGACACTGACGTCACAATAGTATAGCTTTTAAATTAAGTATTTATAAAATCTACCATTTCTGTCAGATTGTTAATTTAGTTATTGGGTTTGTTACTGACCCCAACGGATATCTGTCGTGTCTGTCAGATGTTGTAAGTGATTTAAACTACGAATCGGTAATTGTCGACCATATTGCTTTAAGGTTAAAACAACATGCTCTGTTCCCCGAGCTACTTCTTATGAGGTCTATGTTTCTCAACGTATTCCTTTCTCTAGAGCTTGTAGTTGTGTTGAGTTCTTTAATATTCGTAACTAAAAAGCTACTCCAGCAGGGCTACCGTTACCATAACTTAGAAAAAACCTTTACAAAATGTTATTATCGTAACCCTGATTTACTTTTAAAATATAAAAGTAATTTTAGAATTGTTCTGCGACACGGACTATCACAAACTGATTTCTATGGTGATGTGATTTACAAACTTCGTAAGATCCTTGGTCATAATCACTTTCATACAATCTTTATTAAACTTGTTATAAGGACAATGACCGTAACTTTTAGCTGATAAAACACAAAATAATTACGTTGACAAACATTAAACACTTACCATTATTGAATATTTACTCAATAAAAATAAGATTGTTTGACGGAATTCAATAGCGGTACAATACAAACAGAAATACTTCTTCGCGAGTTTGAACTCGCATCCCAAAAAAAATTTACACTCGCGGGTAATAATAGTGTGTGCGCAATAGTCGACAGCGCTACCATCTGAGCTAAGCTGGCGATTTATATTAGATACGCAATGCATACTATATGCGCTAATGGCTGTCACGTGATCAGCAGAAACTGTAATGTTGTGGGACCCACATTGTTTACAAACAATAAATAAAACTCTTTTTCAAACTCACGAATATATTACTGCAGACTTATTTGGGTCTATGCTCATGTTTTCATATATACATGTCACTGAATAAAAATCAGACAGATATTTGGTTATGCTCAATATCATCTTAATTACGGGCAGTGTCCCTTTAAAACGTTATTAAAAGAGGTTATGACCCTATTATTTTGCAACTTACTGCAGGTTTAGTGGTTCGCCACAATGATTTCCTCTTTGATGGTGCGATGGCCGGACAGTTTGTGGAGCCCATGATCATTGATCCTTAAAGGCCGGTAGCGCTTGATGTTTGTCTTTAATCGTGTCTTGTCGTACCCTTAAAATTCCCCGGCCATTTTTTTGTTTCATGAACATGTTTGTGTGTCTTTCAATCGAAATCAATACACAACAATAGATATTTACGATTCACACACAATATCTTTGAAAAGCGAGAACAATATTTTATTTGATGGCGAAGAAAACTGAACAGGTAAATGTATTGATCAATTATCTGACAATAGTTGTGCAGCTACACAATTCAGAATGTCTCATTTCCCCGTGCAGTCACGCAGTGGTAAAAGTAGTATCTACCTCATGCAAATAATACTTACTTTTACATACAAATTAATAGCGGTTTTAAATATATGTTTCTCTCCGGGACAATCTAGAAATGTTCATATGATATTTAAGAGTTAAATTTGTTAATTGATAATACTACAAAAAGGGTGACCATTCACCTCTAATGGCTTGCTGGCTTGTTGCTCTGACTTCTGCCAAGTTATTGAGTACTTACTTTGTGGCTTTGATAGGCTTTTCTTTTTTATATTATATGTACATGATCATTTATGTGTTTTACTTATTGTGCCTATTAATGCTGCCTTGTTCGTTGGAGATTATAACCTGTCGCGGTTATCTTTATTTACACTTTCCCGTTTATTGGGATGACAATAGGGTAAGAGTGAGGCTTGGTGTACCCTTGACATTGGTTTAAACACACAGAGACTTTTTCTTGCCACTGACCGTTCCAAGACGGAAGCCCTATTGTCAACCATTTTGTGTGTTTGATTACTTATCTTGCCTTTTATTCAGCTTTAAAGTCGTTCTTTGTTTCTGATTGTGTTTGTGGTTGTCTGTCGTCCTTGAATGCTACTTTTCAAATTCTACTTTTGTTGACATGTCATCTATGAAACTTACTGACACTTTTTAAAAATAGGGGTTGACATGAGATCGCTCTCAAACAATGAGATGCCTAGAAATGTGTTTGAGGTTCACTAAACAATATTAGTTTAGTTTTCTAGGGATGTTTATGATCGTTTCTATGAAAATATGGATCTATAACTTGAAAACTTGAATATCACCAGTGATGTGATTCAGTATTACCATGATGTTTTGAGGTGGCAGACATTTAAAACACACACTTTAAACAACCGATCGGATTTTCTATTATATATATGGATGATTATTATTATCGAAGTATTGGTATTGTTGTGCTTAACCTGCACGTATACAATTGGGTATATCTGACAATAGACAAAAAGAAGAGTGTAGCGCCTCAGAAGTTTCAATCACTCTTTATTATCACATCGGAGAGTCAAATAATTGTGGTTCATGCAAGAGGATAAAACAAGGCATTTAAATTATAATACATAATTGAGAAACAATCGTATTATTCTTGAACATTGAAAAGCAAACATGTACATTTGTGATACCTTCAATGCCGTTATAAAGTGTGTATGTAATTAATTTCTAATTCTAATCAGTTGACATTGTAAATGTTGGAACACCTAAAATTTAAAAATCTTAATTATACAAGAGTGTATTTATTTGCTAAATCAAACATGTCATGATTTTCTAACCGGATTTATATTTAACCTGACTATTCCTTTAAACCAAAATAGCAATAAGCCGAACTTCTATAAAGCTTAAAATCATCTGACTATAGCGGTACGCGCTAATTATTAAGACTTGTATATAATATGAAAATTCGAAAGTTAGAATTAACATGGTAAACCGAGAAATAATATACAGAGTTAGACGACAAATTGAATTTGGGAGAACAAGATATTAGCTCGAAACATCGTAAACACAGCTTGTCTATAAATATTGAGATAATTAAAATATCTAAAAATCCAACGCCCTATCAATAAAGGAAAACAAGAGGAACAAGAAGAAGAAGAACCTTTATTGACTTGAACTACTACATAGTTTTTCATCATATAAAACAAGTTCAAGAATATAATGTATACACAATAACACGATTAGTACAAGTTGAGCAATCCATGAATATGCATTGAGAGAAAAGGAGCTACTTGAAAAAGAAAACGATCAATATATAATATAGTACTATAAGTTCTATGAAATTTAAATGAGGATGAACGAGATTATAAGCTATTTGTCATTGCACGTCTTATTGATAATTGTTCTGAAATGTATTTACTAAAATTTCTAGTTTCTTTTTTGTTTGTTGACTTAAGAGTAGTAATAAATGTAAACATACTAGGTCGTTGAATATAATATCGGGTTATAAAAGTATTTCAGATTGTATTATAATCTTGGCATTTCAGGGCAAAATGGTTTCAGTATCGTTAATGTTACATAGTTGACATATCCGTTCGTGTGTGT